>CM061532.1:69869440-70369613 GCA_030545055.2 Neoaliturus tenellus | reverse complement strand
GGGGAGTGATTACTGACTGATTCATTATGAAATCTCAGGAACAGCCAAACGTATTTACTTGAAACTTTAAACACAGGTTTGTCTTGCCTCTTAGGTGCTCACTAAGAAATGATTTAACAAAATTCCTTCAGGGCTCCACCCCACAGGCCTTCGAAATTTCAATATAACGTTATCCGCAATTTTAAATACAAAGTGGAAACCTGCACTGTTGAATTTTGGACTGATCTCTTTTTTCTTAAGTGCTCAAAAAAATTGCTTTAAACATCCCCTTTAGGGCTCCGCCCCAAACAAGCTCACAATTACTGTATAACCTACGTGATGAAATTTGACATGGACGATTCTCTTTGCTTATACATATTTATTAAGAAACTGTTTTGCAAATATAGATTTTGAAGTACTTTAGGGCTCCGCCCCACTGGACTTTAGAATTACTTTAGGGCCTCCGGGGTCGATATTTCACATGGCCGGTTCCCTTAGCTCATGGGTGCCCCCTAGGAAACGGTTTTGCAAATATAATTTTCGAAGTTCTTTAGGGCTCCGCCCACAGGACTTCACAATTACCTTAGGGCCTCCGGGGTCGATATTTGACACGGACGTTTTTCTTTGTTCATGGGTGCTCACTAAGAAAACGGTTTTGCAAATACAGTTTTTCGAAGTTCTTTAGGGCTCCGCCCCACAGGACTTAAAATCTACTTTTGGCCCTCCAGGGTTTAAATTTGAATCGGACGTTACTCTTTGCTCATAAGAAATAATTTTGCAAATTTCCTTTTGGGCTCCACCCCATAGAACCTCAAGATTACCATAGATTCTAGGGAGTACGGTATAGATTTAACTTGGATGTTCCGTTTTGCTAACAGGTGCTCACTACGAAATGGTTTTGTAAATATAGTTTTTGAAGTTCTTTAGGGCTTCACCCCACCTGACTTCAAAATTAATCAATGGCCAACGTCTTCTAAATTTGACATGGACGTTCCTCTTTGCTCAAAGGTAGTAGTGCAAAATTGAGGATGCTGGCCCAGTTCAAGGTCACCTGAGGGATGACGTCATCGAGGTCAATGACCTCACCGATGACGTCATCGATGACGTCATCGATGACGTCATCACTAATGACGTCATTTCGATGACGTCACACCCATGACGTCACAGAAATGACGTGCTGATGACGTCATCACCCCTTACGTCATCAAAACGACGTCACCGACGCCACTAAGGTCAAGGTCACGCAGAAACTTAAAATTTTTTGGCACTTTTGCCGTTTCTCGCACTACGCTCCGAGTTTCAGTCCGAGTCCCCGTGACCTTGATCACTTGGAGCGAATATTACATGAGAAACGGCAAAAGTGCCAAGTTAAACCTGAGTTTCTGACATGACTCTGCCTAAATGGGCAATCGGTAATCCCTCAGGTGACCTTGAACTAGCACAACACCCCCAATTTCATATTACTGTGACCTTGAAAACTTAACAACGGAGCGCCGACACCGATGCGCACCCCACGACAGCCACCGAGTGACTGACTGTCAGGCTCTGTGTACTCTAGGTATATGGGGAAGTGGAGGGGGAAATTTCAAGGTCATCCAAATGGAGTTTTAAAAAAGTTGAAGAGTAGAAAGACTACTCTTGTGCTTCCTGGGCGACCTCATCAATTTCCAACGGATCTGTAAACCAATCCGATCTGTAGCGGCAGGAGTCCAGAAAACAGGTGCACCACCCATCAGGTTGTCCGTAGCACTTCCGACAATTGGTAAGATTGGAGAAGTGAAATTTAATACACCGCTGCGGACAACAAGTATAAAAGTATTTGGATTTGTAGATTTTGAAAGTTTGTAGTACCGGTGGTGGCAGCTGTTGGTTCTTGCATCTACACCTGCAACATCCGAAGCATTCACATTGCCGGCAGGCCAGCCCATCCACTTGCCACTTTGGTAAGAGGAAACACTTATCCTCACAGCAATAGGTTGTCCCCGTCTCTTCCTCCCAACGCTTCTTTGCACAATATGTGACGCCTTGTATCTCCAAACACCTATGCTCGCAACATGAGATGCGCTTACTTTCCATAGCTGATGTTGCTTTGACGAGGGAGCACGATGAAGTGATGCTGTGGTCAGTGGGAATGGGGTTTATATAAACTAAGGTGGGTGGAGGGGGAAAGGTCAAGGTCATCCAAATGGAGTTTTAAAAAAAAGAAAAGAGTAGAAAGACTACTCTTGTGTATCTATAGCGATTTCATTGATAGTGAGTGCTTCTGTATGCCAAGTTGATCTGTACTGACAGGCTCCTAAATAATGTTTGCAAAAACCTGCAAAATGATTGTTGCACAATTTGCAGCCAGTTAGCTGTTTTAATGTGAATTCAATGCAACGTTCAGGGCAACAAGTGTACTTATGCCCTCTCATCTGGTACACATGGAATGTCTTCAACTCCGGTTTCGGCTTCTTCCAAGACTTGCACTTACACATGCATTGACCAAAAGCTTCACATTTTCTACACGCCAGGCCATCCGCAACATCAATGTCATTCGGCCATGAAAAACATTTCCGTTCGCAACAGTAGTTGAGTTGACTCTCCATGTTGCTGTGGTGAAGGTGCGCGATGAAATGATGCTGCAGTCATTGAGAGTGCACCTTAAATAAACTCAGTGGAGGGGAAAGGTCAAGGCCATCCAAACGGAGTTTTAAAAAAGATAACTAGTCGTCCTCCTCCTCCTCCTCATCCGTTGTACTTAGAGAGCTGTCAGACGAAGAGCCCCGTGCAGGTGCTCCCCAGATGAAAACAAATCAATTTTAAAACGAAGACCAGGATCTTGCATCATCAATTCCTTTAATTTGTCACATACTAAGTCGACCTTGTGTAAGGTGTCAACAACAAGCTTCCAATTCGTTGGTTCAATATAACTTGTAGTAGAGTCTGCCTCGCTGATAACCACATCCTCCGGCCGTATTGGAGTGTAAAGATGTGTAAAGTTCTTCGGCTGTAGCTGAGGTTCAGCTGGCTGGAAGTAGAAGGTTGAGTGTGGACCCCTGTCGCATCGAAATCCATAGTCATTCTACATTCAATGTTGGGGTTTTCGTTTAATACATACACCAATTTCTCATGCAACATATCCACTTCTGCCGAGTCTTGCAGATGAACATTCCCAGGAAAATGGCCATTCTTCATCCGTAGTGGAGTCAACTCGAGAAAGAGTGCTGTCCGCCATGATAGCTAAGCAAGGAATGATGTGAGCTACAGACTGTGGTAACAGTATTGAAAAGTAGAGGGGGTAAACCAAAAGTATGTGGAGGGGGTATTTTCAAGGTCATTTAATTTGGGTTTTAAAAAAAAGGAAATAGTGGAGGGGGAATTCTCAAGGTCATCCAATTTGGGTTTTAAAAAAAAAGGAATGAAGGTTACTCCTCTTCAGCCTCGTTGTCCCCCACATCCTCATTAGCCTCATCTTCATCGACGTCAGACTCGCCGTAAGGGTAGATCGGGGACATGGGCGAATATTGTGGAGATTGTTGACCGTTGTTATCGTCCCCTTGCATTCTGACTTGGGACCAATCATAATTTAAATTCATTTGTATTATGATTCCAGGGTTGTCCCGCAGTATTTCCTTCATCCGTTCGCAAATTGTTTCCAAATAGTGTACACTATCGATCGACAGTGTCCAACCCGTACTTGTACCGACATCAGTAGTGGAGTCAGCTTGGCTGATGGTGTTGTTGTCTGCCATGGTTGCTTGTCGGACAAGGAATGACGGTTGATGTGATGTCTCATGCAGGAACATGGTGAAGTGGTGGGGAATGTGGTGGAGTAGTGGGGGTATTTTCAAGGTCATCCAAACGAAGTTTTAAAAAAAGGAAAACCTACAAGTAACATTGAAACTTTCCAATTGATGGTGGCGAGCGTTTTTCTTCTGCAACCTTGCCGACACATGTGACTATGCCATACAGTATGAAAAGTACAACCATAATAAGGCCGAACAATAAAAGATAGCCGTTGACTATCATGATATTTTCTGAGTGGATCTGCTTTCTTCTTATCGCCCTCTCCTGCATCCTCTTCTCCAACTCGTGGACGAAGTCACAACATGCGTGAGGACATCTTTCATCTGTTGGTAGGTTTGCCATTGTTGATGTTGTCGATGTGGCTGTTGAAGATGGAATGAGGTTTCCAATTGCGATGTGCCATGTACACCAATAGTCAAGTGGTGGGGGTAACAAAGCAGTGGAGGGGGAAGTTTCAAGGTCATCCAAATTGTGTTTTAAAAAAACCTATCTTGTTACTGAGCTTATATGTCAGTAACAAGATAGGTGTTTTTGCTCTTTTACTTCTTTAATATAATGAAAAAATATACATATTCTACAATGGTTAGGACAAGAAATACAACTGCTAGTCAGCTGAAGTAGTCCAAGTTGTCTGGCTCGGTCTTCATGGATGCTGGTGAGGAAGCCGTTGAGGAGTGTCCAGGCTCTTCCTTTGACTGCCGGGTGTTCCGTATATTGCAAGCGTAAACTTGCACATTTATACGGTAGCCTCGTGCCACCATCAGCTGCAACTCCTTGTATAAGTCGTTTAGCTCCTGCTGAGTCTTGATGCTCACCTCCTCGTAACTTGCTCAACTGACGTTGAGAGACATCCTGATGTTGCTAGGTTGGCTGCTGGAGTAGAAATGAAGCCGAGGCACAGCGTTTGGAGGTACATGGAAAAGTGGTGGGGGTAATGGTGGTGGGGGTATGGAAGATGCAATTAAACACTTCTAAACTTTTTCCATTGATACAAAGGGATGGAACAAATAGCACAGGTGTCCTTGTAGTTTTCAAATCTAAACATTGGTGCTAGAAATCCAAACTGTTTTCTACCACCTTCCTGTACGAACCGTCGAAGGTCTCTGACGGCAGCATTGCCACAAGGCCTACAAAACTTTTCCCCGTCTTGGAACCTATACCAGGAGTATCCCGAATACCCTCTATTATCTTTCTTGTACTCTTCGATATCCTGTTTTACTGTTATAGGGATATTATCTCGTAAAGCCGTCTGGAATAAAGATGCGTCAGTTATAACTCGTTGTAAGCAAAGCTCGTACAAGGTGCTCATCGTTTGCTAGTTGGCAACAGAATGACCGTTTTTCGCATCCAAGCAGGTTTGAATCCTAGTGCGGTAGTGGGGGTAATTACGGTAGTGGGGGTAGTTGTGAAATGCAAAGGTCAAAGGTCAAGGTCACCCGCGAAGTTTAAAAAAAAATGCAACGTATCAATACGTGAAGTTTGTCACATATTGATATGTTGCATTTTTTGTTTTTTTTTTTATTTTTTTTTGTCTTTTATGATTCGTTTATTTATAAAACATTACAACAACAACATATGTACAACATTAAAACTTAAATCTAACACTGCTGCTTGTCAGCGATGTGGATGGTCAACTCTGTAGAATTGCTACCCGTGCAGCCGTGCGACACCAGGTATAGACACCCGGGTTGAATAGAGCGAAGATCCTCGTTTTGTAGAAGATGGACGAATCTCTTGGGCAGGTACACCTGGAACTTTGGTTCATCCCCCGGAGTAAACGGCGCCTCGCTGAGACTGCAGCAGATGGCCTCCCCAACTGTAGTCTCCATCTTCTTCATAGCATGGATTATGTAGTGCTTCTCGTCTTTTAGTTCCGAGCACTTCTTTACAGGTAATATTGTTGACTTGGAGTGAGCATTGAACTGCTCGACCAAAGTCTGAAGGAACTGGTGAGATGCCATGGTCAGGTTACAGATCGTCTTCTTGCTCGGAGATGTTGTCGTCTCGGAATCTCGAGTAATACTCATGCCAGGTCCCTGTCTGCTCCCCACTTATATACTCTCCGTTACCCCCACCACTCCCCACTTCCCCATTTTGAAGGTAAGAGGCGAGTTTATAGGCATTTTTCAAAGCGCAATGTCTATCTTTATCATGTTCTGGGCTTTTTGTACAAATACATATGGTTTCCAGCATGTATTGATAATTCTTATCCAATTCCACATCATTAACCGGAACATGAGTAAATCCTTCGATCCATCTTTTCTTTTCCAGCCCCTTTGTGTAAATATTGGTAAACTTGTCTGAAAAGTGATGCATAATGTGATACAAGTCCGTGTAACTTGTAAAACCATCATACCAATCGATATGATGGAAGTGTTTTGAAATCCATCTGTTGGTAGTAGCGGCTTTACTAGTTAAAGACGAATAAGAACATGGTGGTTTAAATAAAAACGAATAAGGAACACTTGTATTCATGTCCAAAAACACAAGTTCTTTTATAATGAATCTATCATCATTACCACGAAACGCTTGAAACTCAATAATACCAGGCTTGGACTTTACTTGTTGTTCTTCTCCCTTGTCCATTTTGAAGGTCACACGTCTGCTCATTACGAAGTCAGGAGGTCAACTGATTTCCACACCACGGTAGGTACTACTTTTATACCCGGCCGTACAGTTGTTGGCGCGTTGGTGTATATTTAACGTGGGCACCGTCCCCAATAGGCCTAATCCCACAAACTTTTTGGTTATTGTTTTAAAAACTAACCATTGTTATTTAAGTTTCCATCTTTATATTTTCCTTGTTTTCATTTTCATCACTAACACTTGATTCTTCTCCTCCATCTTCCTCTTCTTCCTGTTTTACTGATTTCTTATGTAGTTGAGCGTACTTTTCCAATTGTCTCCACATCTGTACTTCATGAGGAACTCTATTAAATATAGAAGTATCTACAGGTCCGTATAATATAGGTGCGTCCGGTTGTTTGTCCAAAGTGTCTTCCAAATAATCTTTAATAATCGAACTTGAAAACACCAGTTGTCTCAAGTATCTTGTTATAGGTTCAGTAGCACAAGTTAAAATGAAAAACTCCTCTCGATTAAGTTGAATTTTGTTATCATGTCTTGTTGTGTCTCTAAACCGTAGCTGATGATCACCACGTTGTTTAATAATATCAATTTCCACATTTGAATCCAAAAGTCCTACTCTTGTCTTTCTTCCAAACATGTTACTACTTAAATAGCATTCTAGTAGATGCAAATGTTTCATAAACGATTCCCAAGCACTGTCCGTAAACAAAATCATTTTGGGTCCATGAGTTAAAATTACAGTAGGGGAATAATCTGTAGATTTCATAACACCGATTAAAACACTTTTATCCAAACTGGAAGAGATTGGGTAAAATATTCGCAAAAATACCTCACTCAATATGTTTGGAGAAATATTATCTTCAATATCCCTTTTTCTCTTTTGTATAGTCTTTCTTCTTTTACCTTTTTCTTCAACATTATTACTGGCGTGAAGTTGTCCGCAAACGTTTTGTTCACCTCCTTCCTGGTGACCTTGAGGATCTAAAAACTCAGATATCTCCTTCTCAATATCTACCACATTTTCAGGTGTACCACTAGGAGAAGCCATATTGAATACGATGCTACCCATACAACAGTAGGCAACAAACTGATGAGGAGCGGTCTGTACGCTCTGCTTTTATACTCGCGGAATGAAACAAAACCGGTTCTTACAATACATTTTTAACAATTCCAGTTAAAGGTGTGTATGTTACGATTTTATCATGTAGAATTAAACAGTATGCAGTTGTATTAGCCGGTATAGCATCGTTGAATTCCATTTCTATTTTTATATCCACACTTGATGACTTTACTGATTCATTTTGTTTAGAACAATCGATTACAACTATTGGGTAGGCATCGAAATATTTGTCAGGTGATAATAAAGGTGTATTTGTTTTACCGTAATATGAACTTTGGAATCTCGCGTACATATCGTACAATATACTGTATTTCTTCTTAGTGAATGACACATTTAAATTGTCGTATGGAAAGAATTGTGAATTTAAATAAACTTTAATATTTTTCAAGTCACAATGATCAAATTGTCCTGCATGTTTAGTAATGGCGTCTCTTCTACCTGTTTGTAAACCAAATATAATATACCTGGCTCGTTCTACATAATTCGATGTTTTAACAGTCCAAGTGTGTCGATCCGTAGTAGGTAAACTGGGATGCTCATGAAATTCCCAACTTCTAAATGGAATAACAATATCACGATCGGCTTTTAATTTTCTTAAAAGTAGCATTCTATGCTCGTCAGCCAATTTAACATGTGGAACTCTCCATACAATTTTGTCTAATTTTAATTTCCATTCTAAAGTCGCATCTGTAGTAGCATCTGCAGCTTTAATAATGTCTTTATCGTTAGAAGATCTCAACAAAACTAATTCTTGTTTAACGTTTAATATTATTTTCCTATAATCTTCAGCAAAACCAAGCAGCAAACGTAATGGAATATGAAAATCAAAATATCCATTTGGATTTGGAGTGATCGTGTCAATCGTAGGTAATACCCATCCGGCAGGTTTAAGTAAATTGGTTTCATTGGGTGTTATAGATGTTAATCCTTTTAAAGTTGTCGTAATACCTACTTTTTTAGTGGAATCAACTGTTACACCTGATATTTCATATCTAATTTCATCAAATAGGAAAGCCATAGGATTATTTATAAATGGAACTGTTGTACCAACAGTAGTACCGTCCTTTTTAGTAACTTGTCCTTCAATATACAAGTAACTTTCACATGGTAGTGTGTAAATGTCTTGATTTTGTATGGGAATACGAATTTCATCGTTATTGTTTAATTTCGATGAAGTGTAAGGGTTGTGGGTGTGATATTCTTTTTCCCATAGGGTTTCGTCGAATGTTGGACCCTGCGCTATATCCAGTATATCCATACTCGGTTAATTTTAATCCAATTCTCTCTAAGAAACGAATGTTCTCGCGTGTTAACTCCTCCACAGCTGAAGAGCTACTAATGCGGTTTCCCGTAGGTTGTTCGCTTTTAAATGTTAAACCCATGGTTTTGTATTAAAGTGTCGATTTTAAATGTAATCTAATCGTAATAGGCTCTTCTCTGAAGTCTACCAAGTTACCGTCTTGATCCAATACGCTCAACACGATGTCTGAAATGAAAGCGGTGTTCAACGGTAGATATACCAGGTTTTGTGGCTTTTCAACAATTTTAAATCCAGGTGGTACACTTGGGTAAAAAGTATGTATGATGTGGGTGTTAGCCCCATCCCTGTAAGCACCTTGTATAATGTTACAAGTTATGTCTATACTATTGACTTTTAATATTGTTACTGTTTTCTTACCGGAATGTGTTACATCTGGTTCTAATACAGGCCCATCGTTGGAAAATCCTAATAAATCACCAATTGAGTTTGGTTGAGTGAAATCTATATAATATTTGGAAGTAATTTCAGCTTTCATCGTATTATTATTACCTTTTAATGTTATATTGTCTTTTCCCATTTTAGTTTGCAAAAATTCATTTATATGATCAATTTCATAAGAACCTGTGGGTAACCTGCACTCTTGTAAGTCTGTAAATTTTCCACTGGCATCCTTTCCCTTATAATAATGCAATATGTTATTTTTACCTTCCGTAACATTGGGAATAGAGTTGTACGTTGTAAAATCCAATAGTGCCGCCTCCCAAAACCTTCCTTTTTGCAAGCGTAACGCTGGAAAAAGGATACTTCGTAAAGTGGACGATTTTCCTGTTAATGATACCGTATAGGAAGACATCTCAATAGTGACTGATACTTTTAGCTAGAAATTCCAAACATAAATGGCCGCATATTGAAGTATTATCAGGTTGTTCTCTTTTATAGTTATAATATATGTTTTTAGCAGATTTAAAGTAATTTTGAAGTTCTTTTGGTGGTGGCAAATTACCGAAACTATCAAAATAATATACATTGTTATTTAGTTTCTTATAACAAACCCAATGGGTGCCAGGCCCTTCAGTATTATCCAAATTTACAATTCCAGTCTCATTTTGCCACATTTTCTTTGGTAAACTGTCTTTCATAAACACACCGCGAAAAAATGGTATTTTTAAACAGGAAATATATTTAAATAATTCAATATTGGTTAATGCTTTATGTGGTATGACCAATTGATTTCTTTCATTTAATATGCACGATAAGGTCTTAGGTAAAGACCTGCCCCGTTTTTTACCATTGACCACACGGTGGGCTTCTTCCTGCCTTTTCTTGTAGATCGTCGTCTTCTTTTTATATTTCCTCCATGTTTTCTTGTGGTTGACCTCCTTTTTACTCTCCTTCTCCTCCTTCTTCCACCTCCTACTGCTGTTTTAGCCTTCATACCTGCTGTTACTGCTAAAGCTGCTGCTTTTTCTGCTATGCTAGCGTCACTTGATTTTACTCGTTGCCAAGCTATGTCCGCAAGCTTTTTGTCAGCTATTGATCTATTTTTTTAATCGGCAAACGTGGAATATGCGATATCGTGTTCTTTACAAGCCTGATCTAACTTGTTTATGCCAGGATCGCCTCTTTCCAGTCGTTTTTTCAATTTAGTTCCTGGTCCGCAATACTGATAACCTCCTGGTATATGAAATTCGTATGGTAATGCGTCTATTGCTCTATTTACTATGGATCCTACTGGAATTTGTTTTAAAGCTTTACTTAACAGAGAAACCGCTGTGGACGTGATCCCACCTCCTTTTCTTGCAGTGTCTCGATATGGACTGATGTACTTGAACGTCATTATTGTCCTTTTATAATGGCAATATGCAACTCATGTGTTAACTCTATGACAGGTTGCACATAAATGAAGTCATTTATTGAGTTATTTACTTAAATATCAATATCACCCCAATCTGATGATCTAAACTGTTTCGTTTTAGGGTTAATAAAGTATTTATTATAAATTTCTCGTTTAATATACTCACCTCTCATGGATTCAGCATAAGTATTATGACCTGATTTTCCTTGAAGAATATCTGGTGTAAAATGATTGTGTAAATCAAATATCGCATTACCTAAAACTTTTACAAGAAAATTAACAGTGACAGCATTATCTACATGTTCAGGGTCTTTAAGGTTTGTTATACGTTTATTATTACAATCATACACTTTACTATCCTTTAATGATGTTGTAATGGTCTGTCCTACAGTTGCAGCATCATTTGCTTCTCTTCCTTGTGCCAAGTCTCTTATCACTCTATTATTACATGTAAACCATCTAAAATATTTATCTGGATCTAGATGTACGGTTTGTGATAAAGCAGCTGCATCATGTTTTTCATAACCCCATCCCATATTTGATAACTTTTTATCCATGCAATCCCAAGCATCATTTTTGTATGTTAATAAATTAAATTTTTCATTACCTTGAACAAATTCATCCCCTTGCTTCGATACTACTTGATCTTGTTTTACAAAAGAGGTTGTTTCTTGTTTTAAGGTTTCCATCATTTGACCCACTGTTGCACCATCTGATGGCGCCGAACCATCTTTAACATTTGCTAAACAATTATTAAAACAATCTATAACCCCTACATCACGTATGATGCAATGATCTTTAATATATTTTAGATTTACAGCATCGTTTTCAGTTTTTGGATAGCCTATATCATTAATAACAAATTTATAAAAAGAAAATCCATCTTTTGTCTTTTCAGGTATCAAAGAATGTAAATAGCGTCTATTTACGCTGTCTTTTGCATCTTTAGGGTCATCTACGTTGGATATACGTTTATTGTTAGCACTATACGTTTTCCCATTGAATTTTAACGTATTTTTTAATTCAGATGACAAATAACCTTTGTTTATTGCATCACCGTTTTGATTTGGTTTACCAACGTTGATGATTCTATGATCTTCTGCGTCATATGTGTTATTTTGTAGTCTTAATGTTGGCGATATCTTTTCCTTTAATATTTTTAAATTTATTGCATCGTTTTCATCCGTAGGATCTTTTATGTTTTTTAACCTTTTATTACTCATATCATAATCTCCATCAGGTGTTTGTGGTAAACCAGCACTTCTTTTTAAACTATTGGCATAATATAACCCATCCGAGGAGTAACGTCCGAACTTGTCAACACTCATGGTGCAACTGAATAGCATTTTAGGGGGTAACGCATTTTTATGAGATTACCCCACGGTTTCGGAGTTCATCCACTAAAGCCACCCATTCGTTTTCCAATCCAGTATGACCCGCTTCTTTAGCTTCATGTATTAGTTTCATTCTATCCACCAATTTATTGATATTATTGTAATAAATCACATTTGTGTTATATAGTTTCTTCATTAAACCTGTACCTGTAACAGACTTGTTTCTTTTTCTTGGTTCTGGAGCACTTATATCCAAAGTGGATGACACAAACCTTCGTTTTACAGGTTTTCTTGGTATTATTGGCATTGGTTGTCTTCTCGTTGTTGGTATTAACCTGGATACAAATTCTCTATATTTTAAAGACTTTGATCTAAAAACAGGTTGGTCAGCTGAATACTTCCTCCTGTATGCATTAGTTTGTTCCAAAATCTTTTTATATGCTTCCATGTCTTTTTCTTTAACTAACAATTCTAAAGGCTTATTTTCAAATAATAATTCAAATAATCCCCTTGTGCCCTTATATCTTTGATTACCAACAATAATATTATCATGTTCATCAATGTTTACCGGGCTATTACCAACCATTAAACCGTCTTCTGTTAGTCTTACCCCATAACTATGGTAGTTTTTATTAGGATTTGTTCCAGCTAACATTTTTATCATGTATTTCCTTCCTAAAGGTCCTTTGTTATGAATGTTTTCACCCAACAAGCTTATGTTTGACGGACCTTCCCTTGTCTCTTCTTCTTTTTCCTCTTCACTAGCAGTTGATACAACTTCATGTCCTCTTTTGGCTTTTACTTCATATAATTCTCTTATTCCACTATAGTCCGGTGATTCTAGCTCTCTTTCAGGTTCTCCACCGGTAAAACCACTATACGTAGAGGATTCCGGGTCTTCATCACTAAACTCTTCTGATTTTACATTTTCTCTTTCAAACTTCGTAATAGGTGCAATCGCATCTCCTTCCAATACAGGTTTAGCAAATTTTTTGTTTAATTGTTTCAAGGGTTCAGTAATAGGTTTAAAAGTAGATTCAAGGAATTTCTCCCTCTCGCTAATACCTAGTTTCAATGCTCTGTTTTTAGCCCGAATAGAATCACTAAGTGATTTTATTTCTTTTACTAATTTTTCTTGGTTAACCATGTTTGTAGCAAGACGTGTTGTACAACAATGAATGTGTTATACCGCGTTTAATGTATTAATATAAATTTATCAAATCCTATCCTGTATCGACCATTGTTTAGCGGTTGTTCCTTCATAATTGTTAGGAACCCATACTTTTCAGCCCAAGCCTTTCCACACAACTCTTTAAATCGTTCAAATGTCATATCCGCATTTACATGATCAAAATATATATGTTTTAGGTTGGTTTCGTCCTGTTTAAATACAATTAACATGTTTGCATTGTCTCTAATGAGTTGTTTAGGTATTTTGCTGTAAGTTTGGCCAATATAAATGCTATCTATGTTGTTATGTCGACCCATAGCGAAGTAATTCCTTATTGTGTTTTGGTTTTCACAAGATACATCGTCGAATATAAACACGGAGAATGGTTTAGCTTCTTGTGGCTGCATGACACTCTCGCTTGCATTAAACTTTAAATATTTAACTTCAGGCACATTAGTCAGTATCTTTTCCAATAATTGATACTTTGGTTGTTGTAGTGATTTTGAAAATACATATAGATTGTTAAATCGTAATCCTTTAGGGTTTGTAATCAAATTGAATACTACATTAGTTTTTCCACAGTTGGAAGGTCCGGTAACTAGACAACGAACGGTGTTTGGTAACAAATTGCCATGTTTCCCACTATTGAATTCTGAATTATCCACTGTGAGTTCATCTATATTATTAATAGTAAAACTCTCTTTTTGTGGTACTATCTCCATCCTTTGTAATGGTTCAACCTAAAATGATTCTCTATCGTTATATCAAATCCTTTTTAGGTATCCAAGAATCTTCCGTCTTATTAAATCCTAACCATCGTACTTTGACCTTATCTTTTTTCCGTTGCAACACCTTTTCAACTAAATATACATCGCCTACTGTTGATTTTAACATTTCATGTCCATAAAACCCTCCTTCAAGCAATTGTCCTTTATTATCTTTTAAAATATATGTCTCAGGTACTGTAGGTTGTACTTTGAATACAGTAAAAACCTCATTGGTCCAATTTGGCAGGTATCTTTTACTGAATACACCTTTATATTTACTTATTCGCACTTTATCACCCACATTAAATTTTTTAGGCTTTAGTTTTTCAACTTTTGGTTTAGTATTCGTTTTTATACGTTTTAATACAAGGTTTTCATTTTTACTAGTTACTTGGTTTGGTTTCATCCCGATAGTCCTATGAAATTTGTTATTGTAATCGTTTATAAGTTTTGGTAACATATCAATCCATATGTGCGATCCTCTGTTGGAAAACATTTTATACATTGCACTTTTTAAAGTTCTGTTGAATCTTTCGATTATTGAGGCTTTTACTTCTGAATTGGTTGAATAATGGTTTATATTGTGTTTTTTCATTAAATTTGCAAATTCCTTATTAAAATATTCTTTTCCATCATCTGTTTGTAAATGTTTAATAGTATGTTTGTCTCTTTGTATAGCTGTTTCCATTGCTTTTGTAACACTTTTGCCACTTTTATCTTTTAGTGGTAAAGCATCTGCCATTTTTGAAAAACAGTTAATAACAGTCAATATGTATTTATATCCTTTATTTTGTTTGCTATAAGGAATCATTTCGATTAAATCCGCTTGATATAAATCATTAATTCCTTTTATCACCGTATTTCTTCGTGGAAACTTTCTTCTTGCAGGTTTATGAAGTTCGTTGACAATTTGTTGCTTCAAGTCCTTCATATTGCAGGTTTCAATGTTTGTTGTATCACATGTATAATCACAATGAATGTTGTTTTAAATATTCACATCATTTATATGGGTCAAGGTCATCCAAACTTGTGTAAAAAAATTGGGAACACGGCGTTGGACTTGCCATGTTCCCCATTTTTTTACGGAAGGAGAAAGGAATAAGGTCGAAGTTGTAGAAGGACGAAGAATAGGTTACTAGTTGATAGGGTTTAAGGAGTAATGGCCGAAAGGAAGAGTGTGGATTTTGTCGGGCAAAATATGTCTTTTATCATCCCGAGCTGACAGTGCTTTTTTAATTTCGGTGACACTGTAGACTTGATGCTTGAAGCTTCGGATATTGTTGAATGTTGCTGATATCGTAGTATCTTCAAACAAACAAGTCTTGTAGTGGTCAAATGTTACGTGTTTTTTCAAATAAGATGTCTTCACTCCTTTTGCTTTCTTGACTGTCGGTGTGTTGTTCTCGTGGTACATCTTAAATGAATACAATTTCGCCATCAGCGCTACTATTTCTTCTAAAGGCATTCCATTTGCTTCATCTTTGAATTTTCCAATTACTTTTTTATTTTTTTCATTGAAATTTGGATGGTTCTTCGGATAGTCAGAAAAGTCGAAATCTTCTTTGTATGGAAAAGTCCTTAGGTCTTCATACATGTCCAAAGTCTTTATCCAGTAGATAAACGCGTCCGTATCCATGTATGCGACTCCAATGTTTTCCCTTCCGTAGTGTTTAACCATTTTGTTATAATGGAAATCATACATCAGGGTTTTACTTATGTCCAAAATTGACATACCTATGTATAACGGACGGTCCATGACTATTGTTGTTTTCTTCATACTGACAGCGACTAGATTTTCGTTTATAATCATGGATGTTCCGAAATTTGGTTTTTGCACTAATTTTTCCAATTTCCTAGGATCACTCACTAATTTTACATTTTTGTGTTTTCTTTTGTTCTCCAAGGTCTTCCCAAAGATGGCATTGTTCATTAATTTATAGAAGTCCTTTTCAAATGCTGTTGTCGCTGCAGCTCTTCTTGTAGTGTTGGAATCAATATATGGTTTCAACCAACAAGACTGGGTGAATTCAATTGCTCTATGAATTCTCACTATACGTAGACCCAATTCGAGAGCCTGTTGAACTACCCAGTAGTGAGCCACATAACGATCTTTATTCTCCAAGGTCATCATCAATTTTGGCCATCTTCCTGTCGGTGAAACTTCAGTCTTGGCTAGGAGAGGCAAGTCGTAGTGATGGTCATGAAGGTGCTCCGGGTATTCAAAATCACAGTCCAAAATATAGCCTTTTGGACCATCCTTTGGAATCTGTGAGATGTCTCCGATGGTGGCCGGGTCGATCCATTTGAAGTCAGCGTAGGGAAGCGGATTTGACATTGCCCAACCATAAAGGTTGTTTGCGTCAAAGTAGCCAAGGTAGACCGATGGTTGTTGCTCGTCGAAGCCGGGGATGTACTTGTTGTTGGCTTTGACATGACGTGTTACAGCTTGTGTCAAACCGCCCCATACACCAGATTCCATCATGAGCACCATATCAATATCCGTTAGAAGTTCCAGTCGACAGTTGGTTGACTTTAGCATAGCTTGCCATGCTAATCCTGGAGATGTGTACGAGTGTAGAGGGTCCAGTCCATAGGCGGAGAAGCAGGTGTTTCTGAATTCTTCCATCACATCGCACAGCAGAGTTACGTCCAATTTTATATAAAAGTCAGAATATTCCCCCAAGGTTTGAATGTTTAGTTGATTCCACACATTACATGCATGATTGTAGTCTTCAACGGATATTTCACTTTCGTTTAATTTGCTATTGAAGGCTTCAATCGGTGGAAGACTAGTTTCTTCAAACTTTTCTGTAGAAGTTATATAATCATAGGGGAAAACTCCTTTCCTTAATACTAGGTCCAATTTATCTTCAGGTACAATTTTGCTTGTTTCTTTTAAGTCTTCTCTTCTTAGGTTCTCTGACAATTTGGCTAAACTTGATGGCATAAATCTGTAAGAGTCTACAAAGCGAAGTTTAATTTTACCTACTGTTTTTGAAAAACTGATGTACTTTTCCAATGTTGTAGCAAGAACATCAATTTTACCGTCATCTCTTCCTAACTCTGGTATGATAAAGTGGGAGTCGTAGCCGCTAAGATTGTGTAAAACAACAGGAATAAAGTTTGGCAGTTTGTAATTTATATTGCATGAATTACAAGCAGCTCCTCTGTATAACCCTGTCAGATGATCGTGGTCTCTTACTTTTTGGTTTTCTTCACTAAAGGTCTTCTTGCATAGATAACATCTTGTCGCTACGTTGTATTCTTCTTGTTGCTTTTGGTTTAAAGGTTCCATAGGTACAACATTGCCGTATAAGCGTTGCACCTTTTCAGCAATGTCATACAACAGGTCTACAAAATACTAAGCGGCTTCTTCCCCACGGTAGAGTATTGAAGTGGATGTTAAACCATAGTCTTGCAATTGGTTCTCAGACAAGGTTGACTTCACCAATAGGCAAAAACTATTGGGCTGGTGCAGCTGGTATTTTGTTCTTCTAGTCACCTCACCGTCCGGCAGCTCCTGTGATATTAACGTAGATTCAAAATCTGCGTAGATGACCAGTGGAATACGATATTGGTGGATTGTTTTGTTGAATTGGATAAACGCTCGAGATGGTGGTGGCAGACTAACCTTCACTTCATAATTCTCGTTACAGAGTCTTTTATGTTCCGTCATCCATTCAGATCCTCCACGTCTTAGTTCTTTATATGTGAAACAGAAACATCTTTTACACACTGTTAACCTACGTTTATGTTTTGATAATTGATTCCATACCAAGGCTACAAAGTCCTTTATCCATACATAATGGGAAATTTCACCCTTAGTTATCAATAGCAAATCCGTGTGGTTTCTCTGTTCAACTTTTACTACCCGCAAAGGATAAACGTTGTTCGAATCATCCAGACCAAAAACATTGACTGAAACGCCAGGATTTTTCTTTTCAAATTTGCCAATGTCTTTCAAGGTAACTGGATAGGTGAGACCTTGAAAGTTGTAGCGGTGTTCATTTTCGTAATATTCTCTACCAACTCTTTCAGGATGATCTTTAACATACTTGGTTAACATTGCATACTTGAAACATTCATTACCTTCATTTTGCACATTCCTACACGATTTAGTGTTTTGGATTTTCTTTGGTAGAGGGATAAAACTACTACCCCTTAAACCATATCCATGCTTGTGAACCCTTACATCCATACCTTCAATTGATGACAAAGTCCATCCAGATCCTCTTCCTTCATGTTCTTGAAGTTTTGTTATAAGTTCTTCCAAGCATTCTTCAATAATATCATCGATGTTGGAGGTGAAGGTAAGGGTTCGATTTTTGGTAATGAATGCTCTCAATGCTGTTTCACCATCAGTATTGTTAAACATAGCCTCTAACACCATTCCAAATTTAATAAAATTTAGCCTTTGTAATTCTTCCCTCAAAGTTTGACCAACAAGTTCCTTAGCCTGGGTTATGAATGTTTCCAGTTCCAATTGAACATTATTAATTTTGAAATGTGTTACAACTCGTCCTGGCAAGGCCGTTGTGCGCAGTTGTCTTACATCTTCCAATTCTTCTTCAGTGTCCTCTTCTTCAGTGTCCTCTTTTTCAGTGTCTTCTTCTTCTTGCATATACTTTTCTTCTTCAAAAGGTCTTCTAGCAGTAGATGGTCCAGCACCAGCAAATTGGATCACACTAGGTCTTGTTCTTTGCATTTGCTGTAGATAGCTGTCCCAGTAGTCCGTCTGCTTCTGGTGCTCTTCCAAAAACCGGTCAATTGAGTCTAAGTCTATTTCATCCATGGTAATATCTTCTTTTCTATCTTCGTCTTCATGTAATTCTCTGTGTATGGTGAAAAGATCTTCGTCTTGAAAGATTTCCCCACAAATGTCGCAAAGAGCCATTTCAAACAGTTTGGCTTTGAATGCACACTCTGTGAATGTCCACGCAATAATGAGCAGCGCACTCCACCGGGACCCTTTATATCCGAGGCAGATAGGTGGGGAAAGTGACGTCATATGGAAACAGGTTATCACTCATGTGCTAAATTTAGCCTTTACACAACCGTTTGTAATACATTTATCAGTAGGCTTGATAAATTGATGATATTTGGTCTAGATTCAATAATTTGTACAAGTTTTTTTAAATACGTCTGTTTGAGCAAAATTTATATAGGTCAAGGCCATTTGGAATTATTATTTTGAGCGGGGGATAGAGCACTAAGCAGCATCATTTACTACAAAGTGCTCTATCCCCCGCTCACATTCTTTTTTAACTTTTTGTTTAAACTTTTTACAAAGGTGAAACATCACCATCAGAGTCGGAATCATTCTCATCACGAAATAGGTAGCGATGACAATACATAATTCTTCTGGCTACTAACGTCCTATCCATTGGACGATGAGGAGTGTCTTGTTCTTCTTCTTCTTCTTCAATTTCCGACTCAGATGATGACTCTAACGTTTCGTAGGCGTGCAAGTCCATTTCATTATCCGTTAAACCAGCTTCGTCAGAGTCCGTTTCAATATCCATAATTTCTTCCTCCTCCTCTTCCTGGTCAACCGCAGGTAGTTGGTCCTCTGCTTCTATAACTTCTACAGGTATTACCTCCAGAATTGAAAGAATTCTGTCGCGATGGAACACGGTGTTGTCAAGTGGAGCCATGGTATGAAAGTGGTGTATCTATCCAATTGGTTTGCCCTTTTTATACCCCCACCAACTATACATTTTATGTGGGTCAAGGTCACGTAAAGATACCCTTTGAGCGGGGGATAGACCACTAAGCAGCATGCTAGTCCATTGCCGCAAAGTGATCTATCCCCCGCTCTATTCCGCAGACCACACTCAAGTCCAAGTCCACATCCATATGTTACACTTTATTATTACTGCCACCAAGTAATTGTCACTCGCACGTTTACTTGGTTTTGATAAAGGTACTGCACAAACTCCATATTGGTTGTTTGTTCGTTATAAAAATGCATCATGAAATATGCAATCTTATCGATTGCGGCATTGTCCAACGGTTCGCAATTCACAAGTTCCAATGTGCCCTGGCTGGTCTTATCCTCTATAAGTTCCACCACTTCGTTGATGTCTTCTTCCAAGAGGATGAACTCAACACTGAAGCTCTCCATTGTTGTTGATAGTGTCTAGACAAATGCTTGACTAAATGCTTTATTCATCAGTCCTACATATATACCAATTTCCCCCTCCTATTACCCATTCCCCCTCTACCTTTATATGGGTCAAGGCCATCCAATAATACCCTTTGAGCGGGGGATAGACCACTAAGCAGCATGCTAGTCCATTGCCGCAAAGTGATCTATCCCCCGCTCTGTATTCCACACAAGTCCTAGTCTTTACACACACATAAGCCCCCCAGTCTTTTACACTTACTCATATACTCTGTCCTCCCTGCCAATTAAGAGTTCCCCATGTTTGCCACTATTTTCAATTAACCTTTCCAAGTCCCAAAACACAATGTCCAAATTAACCAAGTTCGCTCGTCCAATTTGAAACACACTATTCCCCCCAAAGTCACTTGCTCTCACTTGTTGTCCTGTATACTGCTTCTTCTTCCACGCTACAATCACTACCCTACCTTCTTCAACAACCATTCTTTTAACATTATCATACACCTTCTTCAACATCCCTCTACAGTTTAAATAGTTTATGGTTACATACTCCCACTCCTTACCAATGATCAGTGATCCACTCATTTTCTAGCGTTCCACTGGAAAGTCCAAAGCAGAATGAAGTCGGGATGTCCTTTTTATACCCCCACCAACTATACATTTTATGTGGGTCAAGGTCACGTAAAGATACCCTTTGAGCGGGGGATAGACCACTAAGCAGCATGCTAGTCCATTGCCGCAAAGTGATCTATCCCCCGCTCTATTCCGCAGACCACACTCAAGTCCAAGTCCACATCCATATGTTACACTTTATTATTACTGCCACCAAGTAATTGTCACTCGCACGTTTACTTGGTTTTGATAAAGGTACTGCACAAACTCCATATTGGTTGTTTGTTCGTTATAAAAATGCATCATGAAATATGCAATCTTATCGATTGCGGCATTGTCCAACGGTTCGCAATTCACAAGTTCCAATGTGCCCTGGCTGGTCTTATCCTCTATAAGTTCCACCACTTCGTTGATGTCTTCTTCCAAGAGGATGAACTCAACACTGAAGCTCTCCATTGTTGTTGATAGTGTCTAGACAAATGCTTGACTAAATGCTTTATTCATCAGTCCTACATATATACCAATTTCCCCCTCCTATTACCCATTCCCCCTCTACCTTTATATGGGTCAAGGCCATCCAATAATACCCTTTGAGCGGGGGATAGACCACTAAGCAGCATGCTAGTCCATTGCCGCAAAGTGATCTATCCCCCGCTCTGTATTCCACACAAGTCCTAGTCTTTACACACACATAAGCCCCCCAGTCTTTTACACTTACTCATATACTCTGTCCTCCCTGCCAATTAAGAGTTCCCCATGTTTGCCACTATTTTCAATTAACCTTTCCAAGTCCCAAAACACAATGTCCAAATTAACCAAGTTCGCTCGTCCAATTTGAAACACACTATTCCCCCCAAAGTCACTTGCTCTCACTTGTTGTCCTGTATACTGCTTCTTCTTCCACGCTACAATCACTACCCTACCTTCTTCAACAACCATTCTTTTAACATTATCATACACCTTCTTCAACATCCCTCTACAGTTTAAATAGTTTATGGTTACATACTCCCACTCCTTACCAATGATCAGTGATCCACTCATTTTCAAGCGTTCCACTGGAAAGTCCAAAGCAGAATGAAGTCGGGATGTACAGACCCATTCTTTTATACCAGTTAACCGGTTGTCCCTCGTTTAAAGTGGGTCAAGGTCATTCAAAAGTACCCTTTGAGCGGGGGATAGACCACTAAGCAGCATGCTAGTCCATTGCCGCAAAGTAGTCTATCCCCCGCTCTGTATTCTACACACACACACACACACATGTCCCTGTCTTTTCATTACATACCTAATATATATTCACTACCTTCATCGTCACTATCACTCATCACCGTTTCTACAAACTCCACCGGATTAAAGTTAAATTGTTTCAATTGTTCTTTTAAGTTTTCAATTTGTTGGTCCTTTACTTCTAAAACACTGTGAAGGTGTGATATATAGTCCGCTGCCTCGTTGATGGTTGCTACTCTGGGATCGCCTAACTTCAAGCTGGGAACTACACCCTGCAGCCTGAAGTATGCCATACGCCTTTCTTGCTCCTGCCGTTGACCAGGACTAAGCAAGCCTTGTCCGTCTTGGCTCACCTCCAGCAAGGTCCGTAGCATTGGAGCTTTGCAAGCGTTTGCCCGAGCAACAGTTATGCTATGGAATGGTCGAGCAGGTCCACGAGTAGCAGGCAGAACGTTGGCAGCACGCCTTCTTGAAGAAGAAGCCCGAGAAGTTTTGCAGTTGGAAGCCATGTTGAAGTGCGGTATTCAGCTAAGCGATACAAAGCAGAATAACCAAACTGCACATCAATACCCGTATATATACACTTATCAGTGGTGGGGGTACTAGCTAACCTTGGTAAAGTGGGTCAAGGCCATCCAAAAACATTACCAGAACGGGGGATAGATCACTAAGTGGCATGTTAGTCCATTGCCACAGAGTGATCTATCCCCCGCTCTGTATTTCACATTCACGCACACATTCATACATACACACAAGTCCCAGTCCAAGTCTTTACCCACACACCTATCCACTCTCATCCTCACTATCATCACTGTCCAACAGGCTTTCACACTTCCTAATTAGTTTTTCCCATTTACTCCGGATATAAAGTAGCTCCCTGCGAGTATTCTCTAGCATTCTGTCCCTTTGCTCTATGACTTCGTCGTACCACTCGATGATGTTTGGTGGAGTCTGAGTTGATGCGTCCATCGTGGTTGGTTGAGAAGCTCCGCTGCTCCGCAACTCCTTCCTCACAGGACCAAAGCCGGAGAATCGGACACGACTCCTTGACGAAGGCTCCGATCGGATTGGTCCAATGCTCGGGCTGGAGTTGGAGGCGGCCGGGCCAGAGGTAGAGGCTGGGACGTTCATAGCAGACATGGTGGTGTTCAGCTTAACGGTGTAAAGCAGAATGAGAGGACGGTTGATCACCACTCCTATATATACCCATTTTTAGTGGTGGGGATAACATGGGGGGGGGGGGTTAAAAGAAATTTTGCTTAGTCTTCCCGGTCATCAGTTTTACATACCTTTAGCACACCCATTATTTTGGTTTCTTCTATAACTTTACACACCTCAAACACCCAAGCAAACAGCTCATCTATGTTGTTATAATTAATTTTTGTCCAGTGTTCATACTTATGAGTTTGGTTGTTTATAATACATAGATAAAATGTAGACCCGTCTCGTCTTATACAATACTCAACTTCCATTCTATGCTGGTTTAGCACTTCCCAAGCATTGTGTTGATCTATCAAGAAGTCACCACCTTTGTAATTGTACCGTGACATGTTTACCACGGAGCACAGAAACAGACTGAAGCAAATGAACGGCTCATACAAGCTTAGTAAGAGCGTTAGAGTGGGGGTATCACGTGATACACAACATTAGTTGTAAGGTTAGCACTTTACTTTAAACAGTAATTTATATGGGTCAAGGTCATTCAAACTTTGAAAAATTTTTACCTCCAAACACTTGTAGCAAGCTACAAGTGTTTGGAGGTAAGTTTTTATTTGTTAATGATTTATTTGTAACTTAGTCTTCACCCTCAAGGACACGGTTTGAGATTGTCCCAGTGACTTTACATCACCGCCAGGTTAAAGTATTATACAAGTCAAGTATTTTTTTTTATTAGTTGACTTGTATAATACCCCTCTCCCTTACTTTAAGAGGGTTAAGACTAAATTTGGAAAAAAATAATTTGGAAAAAGACTTTTAAATATTGTCCAACACAACCTAACAATTTTGACTTTTTCTTATTTAGTGAGCCCATGTCCTAATCCATTTCCCAAACAGATAGGCATCCTTTTCTTCGAATTAAATAAGCACCGGGGACAAAAAATTCTCTTTGTACCATCGCAGGTGGTACTTTCATTCTATGAAGGCGGCCATCACCTTTTAGAATGATTTGCACATTTATGTTAAATGCTCCATAAGCTTGAACAATGAAATAATATTTTTTGTCCCTCTTGAGCCTATTAATTTTCAGCTTCTGCGGACTGTTGGGGTGTTTGAACTTGGACTTTTCAGGCATAATATTAAGGCTATAGGGCTTTGGTGTCGGAATTTTGATTTTCTTATTCAAGTGTCGTTGGCAACGATCTTTTTCTGGAAGAGCAAAACTCGGACAACAAAGAACCACAGCCTCTCTGCTAAACCAAACATAATCGCATTTATCACGCTTGCCAGCAGGGCATTTAACACGATTACGTTTCTTTTGTGTTGGACTCTTAGTGTTTTGGAGCTTCTCCGAATTAGGCTGGCTAGAAGAAATAGGGGTGGAAGGGGGTGGAAGAGGCAAAGATTGGTCAAAAGGAATGGAGCAAACAATTTTGGGTGGGGTAGGAGAGCGTGTTAGGTCTATGGAGGGAAGTTCAGGGGAAAAGATGGATTTACGGGGTGCTTTGGTTGGTGTGGATGGCATGGGGGATATGGGTGAGGGACATTGTGATTTGGTATAGGATAGGATTTTTCGGGTTCTGCTGTAGGGGGTTATCCTCGACCTGGACGTCTCTTCGAAGACTGCAGACTCCGATCCTGAGTCCGATAGCAGCGAGAGTGCTGGAGAGGCTACCGGGACTCGACCGCTGAGTTTTCCTGACGATGGTGGAGGTGCACCGGCCTCTTCCACTGTCGGCGGCAATGGCGACAGGCTGGGCATTGAGGCGGGCTGTGGTGGCGGCGGCGGCGGTGGTGGCATCGTCAGGCAGCTCAAGATGTTTGCAGTCATCAGATATTCCATGATCGAGGTGGAGGATGATGGAGGTTGAGTCGTGTCGGTTGAGGTTGAAGCTGGCGGGTAGTTTTTCAGTTTAAGGCCCATTTTACCCATTGTAATGAATGGACTTAATGAAAAGAATAGATGAGAATAAAAAAGTGAAGTTATTATAAATGATCTCAAGAACAAGAGAGAACCTGTCCGTACGGGAGCTTGGACGGGAATGAGAAGTGCATGCAGCCAGGCCGCCTTATATCCCCACCGGGGCTGCCACGCCCAGAATATCAGGGGTGGGGGAGGGGGTGGGGGTGGGGGTGGGGGGGGGTTCGCACTTTTTGTCGGGGGGGGGGGGTTCGCACTTTTTGTCGGGGGGGGGGGGGGTTCGCAATTTTGTCGGGGGGGGGGGGGGGTCGCACTTTTTCAAAAAAAATAAGCCCCACTTGGGACATTTATATTGCCATCGCTGAAGCCTCCCAAGAGACCCAACTATAAACAACTCCACACTTGTGTGTTACTAATACCTAACTGTTAACTTTTAAAAGACTTCTATATATAAACTGTGTTGATAAGACCTGACTGTTAAAGATTTTGAAAACTTTTATATTTAGGTCAAGGTCACAAAAAACTTTAAAAAAATTAAGCCCCACACCCCCTATGGGGGTGTGGGGCACTTGGGTTGTCATCGCTGTAGCCTCCGAAGAGACCCAACTATGACAACAAGGCAACATCCAATGTCGTGTACCCTTCGCCACGCGAGACTTGTAAACATTTACTGCATTTCTAACTAATAACTTTTCCAATAGCTAACAAAATGTCATTTACATAATTTTCAAAGAAACTGAGGACGCCCTAGTGGCTTATGTCCTCGGTCCGAGTGCAGAGGCCATCGGCTCATTACCCCCGTATAAGCGTACAAACGGACCACCTCCTATTTCTCAGCCGCATTGAAGCATGCATGAGAGGAGCCTAACAATTATAAAAAGTGGCTTTACACGGGGGCCTACTCCCGTAACCCTATCTTTAATATTTTTAATTTAGCAATGCAGTAAATTTTTACAAGTCCTATGTGGGTCAAGGCCACACGGACATTAAAAAATTTCGGCCCCCGTACATCCATGGCGAACCACGAATGTTCGGGGGCCTTGGGGACAAAAAACACAAATAGCTAACAAAGTTTCATTTACATAATTTTGAGTTTCCAGAAGGGAAACTAACTGAGGACACCCTAGTGGCTTACGTCCTCGATCCGAGTGCAGAGGCCATCGGCTTATTACCCCCATATAGGCGTACAAACGGACCAACTCCTATTTCTCAGCCGCATTAAAGCATGCATGAGAGGAGCCTAACAATTATACAAAAGTAACTTTACACGGGGGCCTACTCCCGTTCCCTGTCTTTACGATTTACTTTGAGCATTGCAAAAGCTCAAGGGGGAAATGCTACAACAAGCGTATACACTTTAGAAAAATATAACACACTTACAACACACAATTGAGCTCAACGTAGTCAATGCTGGAACAAGCACATACACGTTAAACACATATAACAAACAAGACACAAAGGATAAAAGACACACAGGAGACATAAGGTACAAGTAAAACACTCTCATATAAAACAATTCGCAATACCCAAACGCAAGCGCAATATCTTACAACTAATACAAGTCTTAAAGTTAGAGTAGACTTCGCTAAACACTGAAGGCGCCATTCAATGTTTAGTGATGCCTATGGCGGTCCGTCCCGATCGTTCACGTTCAACGCGCGGGAGCGGACTGCGAGCCGGCTCTGGCTGGGCCCCCTTATATCCCCACCAGGGCTGCCACGCCCAGGATATCAGGGGTGGGGGAGGGGGTGGGGGGGGGGCTCGCACTTTTTGTCGGGGGTGGGGGGGGGGGCTCGCACTTTTTGTCGGGGGGGGGGCTCGCACTTTTTGTCGGGGGGGGGGGGGGCTCGCACTTTTTGTCGGGGGGGGGGGGGGGCTCGCACTTTTTGTCGGGGGGGGGGGGTCACGTAAGTTAAGTGGGTCAAGGTCACCCACAACACTTGTACTCTAAGTGTTGGCTATACCCCCACCACAACTGGGTCCCTAGGCTGCACAACACCGCTTCGCCAGTATGTCTCCGGCTTTCATGCGGTGCGTCTCGCTGTTCTCTAGCTCTCTATATGTAAGTAATTTTACAAGTTCTGACTGTCACTACACTTTAACTCTGGGACGATATCGACTTGTAGTATTTCAGTGTTTTGACTCAAGGTCATCACACTTTAACTCTAGCACATCGGTTATCGTACCAGAGGTGCTCAATAACCTAACTTGTAATGTTTGGGTGGCGTTTGCACGCCACGTGGTATCGCCATGAGTGTCCAGTCCAGGTTTTTAAGTTACATTAATTTTACTGTAATCTTTTCCATTTCCGCTTCGTTTTGCCAAAGTATAAGGTGTCGCTTAATAAAGTGGTATTTCTCTAAAGTTATAGGAGATTGCAAGGATACAATTAGTTTATTTAGGAGACTCTTCATCTTGGAGTTTAACACAATTTCCACTTTGACTTTGCTTCCTCGGCTCTCACAGCCTAAGCTGTACAGAAATGTTTCTTCTAGTGCCAACTCGGGCCAAGAGAACAGTGTGTTGACTGTAGGACAGCTCATGGTGAAGTGATGCGATACTCCAGCGTACCACCTCACCTTCCCCGCCACTGTGACCTTCCCCCACTCCTGCTGTTTCCCCCACCTCTTTTCCCTTGACTCATGCGCTACAAGCAGTCTCTCAGTATTGTGCGGACTTTTGCGAGGTGAAGCCATGTCGCAGGACACTTTAGGTAAGAAACTTAGCCGTGTTAAGACTTTATTAGTTGCTCACTGTCCACCACTCAAAGTTAAGAGAGTTTCAACTTTAGCTAAGTGGCGCAAACTGTTGCGCGGACACCCTAAGTTTTATACAAAACAGACTAATGTCAGTTTTACTGATGAGGATTTGTTTAAAATATTGGATGAAATGACTTTTCCTTGCAAAATTCAGTTACTTACTCCCATTCCTGACAGTTTAGAGTCTTAGTCTCTCAAGCCGATATACCTAGAGTACACAGAGCCTGACAGTCAGTCACTCGGTGGCTGTCGTGGGGTGCGCATCGGTGTCGGCGCTCCGTTGTTAAGTTTTCAAGGTCACAGTAATATGAAATTGGGGGTGTTGTGCTAGTTCAAGGTCACCTGAGGGATTACCGATTGCCCATTTAGGCAGAGTCATGTCAGAAACTCAGGTTTAACTTGGCACTTTTGCCGTTTCTCATGTAATATTCGCTCCAAGTGATCAAGGTCACGGGGACTCGGACTGAAACTCGGAGCGTAGTGCGAGAAACGGCAAAAGTGCCAAAAAATTTTAAGTTTCTGCGTGACCTTGACCTTAGTGGCGTCGGTGACGTCGTTTTGATGACGTAAGGGGTGATGACGTCATCAGCACGTCATTTCTGTGACGTCATGGGTGTGACGTCGTCGAAATGACGTCATTAGTGATGACGTCATCGATTGCGTCATCGATGACGTCCTCGATGACGTCATCGGTGAGGTCATTGACCTCGATGACGTCATCCCTCAGGTGACCTTGAACTGGGCCAGCATCCTCAATTTTGCACTACTAAAGGTAATCAATAAAAAACAATTTTGCAAATTTCCTTTAGGGCTCCTCCCCACAAATTCTCAAAACTTAGATCCTACGGGTCAAAATTAAAGTAAACGTTCCGTTTTGCTAATAAATATTCACTAAAAAACAGTTTTGCTAATTTAGTGTTTTGTGTTCTTTAGGGCTCCGCCCAACATGACTTCAATATGACTGTAGAGCCTACGGGGTTGAAATTTGACATGGTCGTTCCTATTTGCTCATAGGTTGTCAGGGCCATTTCTATTTAAGAAACCTTTTCTCACCAAGAATAGGTTTTGCGAAATTCCTTTAGAGCTCCACTCACACTACTTCATTGTTTCAATGTCATTCTTAAAAAAGTAGATTTCTTCGCTCTTTAAAAAGATTTTATTACCTATAGAATAAATTCAATCACGGGCGAAGCCGTGACGGGGAACAGCTAGTCTTATTACAAAACTGTTTTGTGTAAAGGGAAAGTTAAAGAGGATTTATTTGTTTATAAATAGTGATGTGGACTAATTCACTATGTCGAGGACTACCTCAAAGAAATAATACTACATTAGCCCCCGTCGCAGCAGACCTGCGTACTCAGCGAATTTTCCAAATTAGTAAAATTAATTTTGACCAGATTAACCTGTAAACAAAATTTCATCACGTTCTCATAAATAGGGAAATATATGTATATTCTCTTTATGACAAATATAGGGAAAGAGTATGCAGGTGTGCTGCCATGGGGAACACTGAAATTAGGTTTTAGCATAAATCATTTTATTTCGGCTATATGACGCACTAAGTTTCATTAATATCTGTCCATAAATTAAGTAGTTGCCTATTCTACTAATGATTAACATGGGAAAAGAGTATGCATATTTGCTGTCATAATAAGTACAAAAACCAAGATTTTTACTATAAATGGATGAATCCCAACCAAATAAAGCTAAATATCAAGTTTCATCCAAAAATATTGGTTAATAAGTGAAATATTAACACATCATTATTCTCCATGAGATTAACATTAGAGCCCCAAATACAATGTACTGTCTTTAGACTTTTTAATATCTCGGTAACCAATAGAGATAGATTAAAGCTTAAAAATACTAAATTGAGTGTTTTTGAGCTAAATCCATTGGAGAAAATCAAAATCTTTAAAAATTAGCTTTGAAAAATGCAAAAAAAAACATTTTTGGGGTACAAACCCCCCAAAACTACCCCTTCCGGTAGGTCGATATATCTGGTTTACGAACTCATCTGAATAAAGGTAGGATTACACATCTCTACCAAACTTTAGACTCGATCGGACCGTTTTTGCGAGAGTTATCGTGTCTAGGGGCACATAAATATACATAAAAATTTTAATGACTATTATTTTTGGTCTCTGGACACCTCAAAACGAAAAAGTTACAGTGTTTCGGGAGTTAGGTCTTACCATGAGACCTACGGTAATAGCTTCCTCCCTATGGGAAATTTGTTAAAACAGCCACAGTGAGTGCTGCGTAACTCAACGGAAATAAGTTTTAATGAAATGATGATTTTTATTATGTTGTACTTTACGTTTTATGTGTGTAGATAAAAAAAATCTGTGAATTCATTCTAAATTTTAAAAGTATGTTTAGACAGAGGCCTTAAAGAGATATCGGTATAAGAACAACCACGTATAATCTCAACACTGATGATGAAGATCGATTGATGAAACACCAATATGGTGTTATCTGATTTACACTATAGTTTAATTTTATTTTCAAAGTAACTCGGTTTATTAATATGGAGCAAGGTTTGATCACCACAGGCACTCTAATAAATGCAGCGCATTGCGCTGCACAGGCCCCCTAGTATGTTTAATTATACCATTTGAAATCTCTTTTATAAAGTTGAAACGAACTACATGAATTTTAACAACTGTTAATTAGGTAAAACTAACTTTAGTTGGTAAAATTTGGATTAATCGTAAAAGATCGATTTTAAAACACACAATATGTCTGAACGAGTCAAGAACAAAATTAATACCTGGTATTTAGTAAAAATATGACAAAGCTTTAAAAGTTGGTCTCTTTGCGAAGACACAGACTGTTGCTTGATTTGCTCGTAGTAGATGGGTTTCGTTACAAATCTATTACGATATTTTACAGTATTTCAAGAGTAACATTGTGAGGACACTCTCATGGGACTGTTATTGAAAATTGCGTCTTGTGAGAATGTTATGTAATAAACCCCGATGAAATAAATCACGTTTTGTCTTAGACCCCAACAGCTTCTGTAGGTTAACAGAAAACATTGCAATAAAACTTGCAAAGGATTGTTACTTGACTTGTGTCTCGGACCTTGGTTTGTCATAACTCTCCTGCCATACGTCACAACATAGCTTGTGGGTGTCAACAGTGACGTTGCGATTGCATTTAAGGGACATTTAGGACTCGTATATAGTGGAGTCTTGATCGTAGTCATATTTTGTAATAAACTTGATGCCATACACCACATTTGTCATGTGTGTCAACAGCTAGTGTATGTCAACAATGACATTACATTGCAATGACACTGACGTATGACTGTTATTTGGATTGCGTCTCGTAGTCGTGTTTGTCATAAACTCTCTGCCTAAGTCACAAGTGTCAATGGCGTGTGTAGGTAAACAACGGCACTTCGAAGACACTTACATGGGACTGCATATCGTAGTAGTGTTTTGTAATAAATACTATACTTTGCGTTACAACTTTTTGTTGAGCATGTCAACAGTGACATTTTGGATGACGCATGGGACTGTTCTTCACTTGCTTTTCTGAGTCGTGTTTTGCCATAAATCCAATGCCATACGTAAAAAAATTGGTTGTGTACAACAACAGTGACATTGCGATGACACTTACGTTGGAGTGTCACTTGACTTCTGCCTTGTTTGGTTACAAATACATCACGTTTAAAATTGATAAAGGGAGATTTTCCAAGAGTTGTAAAATATATTGGTGTTAAATATTAATATAACATGTATTAAGCCAAAATAGGAGTTTTTAAGGATTTTCAGAAAAAGGTAAAAAACATATTCGTTTGGATTTAATGACTAACGACATTACAGTGAACTGATAAAAAAGCTTTAAAAATCATTCTTATAAACCCATTGTAAAAGTGAAATTGTAGTTGGTATAACTAATAATAAATCATTGATGATTTGAGAACTCAAGACAGTTTATATGAATTTCTATATATTTCCATTCTAATCGTCGAAACTCGCACAGTCGGAGATGCCATAATTAGAAGGGCTGATTGATGACACAACAAACACATTTGGAGCCGGCATCAATCTCTACGTCCGTCAACTTCACAAACATTCGGCAAACATTTCCCACTCATCTCAACATTGTGAAGGTGGGAACAATATGGGCGTGTGGGCGCAGCGATGGCGATATTGTGCGTGAAACTATTGTGACAGAACTGTTGTACGGTTCCATGATCTTCAACTTCGTAAATATCCCATCACAGTTGTTATAGCAATTGGTCATTGGGTTAATGATTCTAGCCAAAGAATAGGGCGATCATAGTACAAAACATATTAATTTGAGGCTGACAATAATTCTTCTACACTCATGCTCCTCACATATTTATTAAAATACTCCCTATTGTCGGCGAACCGGTTTCTTAAGAACGAATGCCTAAATGCTAAGATTACAGCCACTGATTTTCATGAAACCAAGACAACAACCTTAGGATATTGTGTCAAAACCACAACTATTGCATTTCATGTATGTATCTATTATCACAGTATTTAGTTGTTGGATGGGCGACAAACAATTATTAACTTGACTTTAAACGATTGTATCTTAGTTACTTTATCTTAAACTTGGGCTATAACGTCAAAAGCACATGGCGTTATATGCTATTACAAAATAAAATGATGGTTAGTTATGACTGCATCTACTGTGCAATGGTGATTGCACTTCATAATATCAAGGCAATTTCATTTAAAATATGATAATAATAATAAATTTAACAAATAAAGTTTCAAAAACGCTTACATTGCATTATGCACGAATCCCTTTAAAACTGTAGCACAACCAAATAACCTTTAAGATAGTAACAATCGCATTTCGTGTCGTTGAAATAAATTCCCGTAGTTATTTATTAGAATTACTTTAGTATATTTAATAACAACTAATTAGTCATAATAATATATCCATATTTTAGAGTTAATGCAATGAATACAATGTTACACGTTTGTAGGGAAATAAAATAAGTCTAAATTGTTGTAATTTAACCATAAAACTATCCGGTAAGCTACTAGCTGGTGAAGATGTAAAAAAAGAGTGAAAATCCCCAGTAACAAGGTACCTTGTATTTGTATAAGGATTCGCCATGTTCTCTGAATGCAAACTGCCTTATTAGGTCCGCAGCTTCGCCGCTGCGTCTCCCAGGGAGAGCGTTGGCTGGATTAATCCTCCAGTGGCCACTTAACATGTACACAGTAGGGCCTGCTCAAAACAATTTACCATAAACGAAATCGTCGCGGCGGCGCGGCGCGCCGTCTTTGAGTTATATAAACATCATGAACAATAAAAATTTCCGTCCTCAATACAATGCTACTATACTATAAGGAAAATGCTCTTACGCCATAACTATTTTTATTAAACCAATTAATAAAATTTATCTATAGACATAAATTTAATGATATCTTTTACTCGACTTGAATCAGGGGCGTCATAATGCAATTGAAAAAAAAAACTTAAAAAGAGTATTTGTCATTAGAATAATGTGTAAAACACAAATTTCTAATTTCTGCAGATATATTAATATTGATTTAAACTTCACAGCACCACTTAAATAAAAAAGTAAATACGATCAAAATAATTAAAAATGGCACAGCCTAATATTGCAGAATTCAAACGCTAATTCTTGACTAATGGCACCAGAGGCGGTCCTACATAAAGGCGAACAAGGCGGTGCCTGGGGCCCCGCGTTTTTTAGGGGCCCCGCACAGCCGCGAACCATTTGGAAAATGTAATAACGTCATATTTGAAATATGCAAAAAAAAATCGGCAAAACTTCGTTCCAACACAATCAGTGTTCAGGTTTTTTCGAAGGCTGTTGGTGAGGGCTTGCAAAACTATTAACTTTTAAGGACAGGCTAACTGTAGTTTTGGTGTTGGCCACACTGGCGACTTCAGTGCTGGTCGCGTTGTTTGTCTTAGTCTGCCTGCTGTTTGTTTCCCGCACGACTCACGTATCACATGATCTAAGCGAAATTTCTTGGGTAAAATTGTGGACGTTATACTAATCACAGGAAGATGGAAGGGGTCCCAAATTAAAGGTCTCGGTCCCATACACGAGGGGAAATTATTGGCGTGTCCATAAAATTAACAGGAAATGAGAAATAACGCATAACATCCTCCATAAGAATAGCATGGAGATTGAAAAAACGTCTGCTTTGTGTACATTAGAACATGTGTTTTGGTTTGATTTTCAAACTAGAACCAGATGTTGACAATGAGTGAAGATGGTCTATAAATATGCATCTTAAGTGGAGATATACTATAATAACACTATTTTTTACGTTGAATGAGTAAAAATTAGGTTAGGTGCATTACTAACCTTACTAACTACATATTACAAATTGACTGCACATTTTTACTTCGCCTTTAATTAATAAAAATAAATAAATTAAAATTTACTGGTTTGCCAAAAATTTAGGATAGGCCTAAATATTCAAATCATAAAAGCATTTTAATAGTGATAGAGGTGCAAAAGTGGTTCGGGAACCAACTACAATAAATCATTTATTCATATTCATTTATTCACTTTGATAACATGAGTTTATCTTTTATTTTAAAACACCATTCAAATTATCATATTGAGTAAAGGGGGTGTATTAATTAAAACTTTATGTGTGGCAGTCAACGGAAGTACTGATTCTGTAAGTGGAATTCCCCAAAAAAAATTAGCATTTTACAGATTGCAGAATAGGAGAGAGTTCAACTCAAAGATTTTTGCCAAACAGATGAAAATGAAATGTTGAAAAACAGCAGCATAACCCAAAAATTAACAAAAAATCTGAAATAACGATAAAGATCCACCATTAAAAGTATGGCGATTAACGGGAACGAGCTTTCTTCTTTGGCAATTTTATCCATTGAGAGAGATATTGCCTCTAATCTTAAGTACAAGAACACATTATTGGTCAATTTAGTATAACAAAATCTAGAAAAGTAGTTTTGTAACAGTTGACTATAATGATATTAATTTATATCAAAAACTTATTCCTTGTTCTTTGGATTAGCACCTTTTTTCTAACTGAATAGGCTAGTTTAGATTTATTTCAGGTATTTAAAGAGGCCCGCCGTTGAACTTCGAGTTGGGCCCCGCAAACTCTAGAGCCGCCACTGAATGGCACATTCAATAGAAATATAGAAGAATAACACTCCAATGTTTTTCTTATGTTAAAAATTGATAAATATTATCAATTATTTTAATCATTTCCAACAACAGGCTTCGTGTTTTTATAATTTTTTATTTATTTATATTTATAGAATTATTAATATTACTCAAGTATTTACTAAATAATGCAATTTTTTTAATACCTGGTGATAAAAGTGTAATTAAGGCACCTTATCATATGTGACAATTTCTTACTACTCACGTAATAAATAAAAATTAAATTTAATTCCCTATACATGCCTTTTTTTAATTAAATAAAAACTCAATTATTTACTCTAACCACTAATTTTCTAAACGTTTACTATGTAAACCGGCACCGGTGATGTAGGGGAGTAATTTACACCGGAAGAACTCAATTTGAGACAGGAAGTGGATTGTTCGATGGTGGCGGAAGTTTCTTCTCATAAACAATGAACCAGGGACGAGTTTCAAAGGTTTGATAAAATTACGGCAACGGAAATTCAAGTTTTACGGGACTTTCTGTAATATGGAAGCTTAAAATCAGCTATACAAGTAGGAGCTGTATTGTTTAAACAACTTTCTTCTTTAAACACGTATGACGTAATCTCTGAGGATAATCTGCTATATACTGCTGATGCACTCTGCTGTGTGAAAAATTACTAACTTACGTTTTGAAGCATGACTCGAGAACAATAATACATTTTATTTACAATTATGAATGGAACCAAATTGAAAGTACAAAATTAAATTTGTTGTTATCTTATTTTCTTCGATCATCTTCATGTCATGATACATCCGTGCCACTCCCACCAAAACAGAGACTTCTGAACAGTCCTCTGACGAACGTTTCCACCTTCAACGTAATGGTAATACAGGTAGAGATATTATAATGGATTATATTTGACCATAAGCCCCATATTCCATCAGCCTCTAATAGCCCTAAGGTATAGACCGGGAATTCCCGAGACTGGTAATTTGCAAATAGCTCATCACGTGCCGAGGACGTACTGGTTCAATAACTTTGCCCCGACATAAGGGTTGACGTGGAAGGCATACAAGTCCTATATTGAATTCATTAACCAGTTCAACAGGAACAAACACAACAACAAAACTGTTTGAAATGGAACATTAATTGAAATTCAATCCGATATACAGTGTGCTAGAAAGAAGCGGGACGGTTGTATTTATTGTCAGTTATTGTAGTGTTGTTATTGCCTCACTGTATACTTTGTTTGATGCAAATTGAATATGGCGTGGTAAAGTAGTATGTGGAATAAACCGATTTTAGTTCGAGTAAATTACTTTATAAACCATGAGTAAAACATTTATTGATATCGCTTAGGCCTATACATTATTTACTGATATATTTTTTTACAATCAAATTCATTAAAAAGACTTTAAAATGTATTGTGTATTACTTTATACTCTAAATACGAGTATAATTATTATTTATTCACTAATTGAACTAATCTCTCCCCGATTTGAAACTGTTTCTTAATTACTTAGACATGTTTTCTTGGGTAAACAAAACACTAATTGTGTATAATTAGGTCAACTAGATCTTGAATTGGAGATCATTTACTTAAACTAGGTCGGCCTACGCAATTAATTTCCCCTGAGGTATGACAGCATAACATATGGACACGAACTAGTTGTAATTAGGTATAACTATGAAAATGATAATTATGGGTTTATTTAGAGCTGATTAAATAATTCTGTATCTAATGATTCGGTGCTGATAATATTTAGCACTATCAGATTTACATATCGAGAAAAACCACCACTGTAAATACTTTTACTTTAGATCAAATGATATATCTGATATACTTGGACTGGACCACGGTTACCTATTGACTAGACGGAACTCCTTTATTTATTTTACCAAGGCAATGTCACTAAAACAGTTAGAACCAAAATTTTAAGGGTCAAATTTATAATCGGATTTCCTAAAAATAATGTCATACTTTGCTTTAAAAAAAAAGAATAAACGTAAAGGTACATTTTTTAGTTCCACAGATAGCAAACTTCACTATGTTTAATCAGTCCCGTGTGTTTAAATGTGTAAATAAATCCTCTTCAACATTTTACTTCTGCCGAATTAACCTATATCATAACCGGTATTTGCTTATTTGTCATCTAATTTTATCATTTTTACGGCTCTCATTTCAAAGCGCGTGTCTATTCTCTGAGATAAATGCTTCTGGGGTAAAAAAAACATAGCTAATTACTGTAAGATTGTAAATGTTATAGTGATTGAAGTACAAGACGTTTAAAATGGTATTGAACTATTTTGCAGTTGTCTGTAAACAAGTCTAATAACAGCTTAATCTTATACAGCACAACATCGGACAAACACGTTTTCTTTGGTGGGACTATTTTAACTTTCCCCAGCACTTCTCCTTTGTAAATATTATACTTCAGAAACTTTTCGAACGAATTTAAAATTCGGAAACTCAAGTATTGTTCAGAGTTCAAGAATCTCCAGATGGATTACTAACTTCAATGTACTCTTCAAAATAATACAATATCGTGTAAGCTTTGTAAACGTTACTTCTTGAAACTTTCGCGCAACATTATTCCGTGTTCTGCAATTTTGCGTAACATGTCTGCATATTGGTAACTTTTTTTATGTACGAATATACAGGTTGTTTGGAAAAAATGTTACAGGAATTTAGATGGTTATTGATAACATTAATATATTAATATTGAACGCTAAAAATTTTACAACCCTTAAAAAAATCTCCCTTTAGTAATCGAAAATTAAATATATTTAGGCTATAACTAAATATTTACCGAGCTTGATGCTCGGGCTCCAGGTAGAAATATTCTTATTGTTTATTAATATACATTACTATATTATATGACGTTTCATTACTTTTATTTAAATTACTTCTCATTGATAATGGAAAAGTAAAGATTTATCGAGTTCAAATAGAAACTTTCATAAACAAAGTAAACTTTCTAATGATCTTGATAATCTAGCAGAACTCTCTGCAGTAAAAGGCAATCTTCTTTAATAAATGATAATAAAATACTGTTCGCACAAATAACTCAATCTTTACTGGCAATAAAGATTAGATAAAATAAACAATATTATAACAAACCAATCGTGAAAGGTTTAGTTATTTACTCTAGAATGACATGCTTTTTAGATTATAATGTTTTGTAAATCGCACACAAATATTTTATGCATTCAAATAATTTAGTAGCTAAAATGTCCAAAGAAATTCAATAAGTATAAACTTAAAAGCTGGGAAATCAAACTAAAATCACAGATAATCTTGACACCAACATTTTCAACCAAGTTAAATAAAAATCTACTAATTTTTTTCGAGTCAGTATAAGGATATTTGACTCATAATTTTCTTTCATAAAGAAAAAGTGCTAACCATAAATATGAGAATTCAAGTTTAACCTAAATTAAATTAAACCCTAAAAGGCTCTTTCAGCAATAAAATCGTAATATCGTCGTCGCAAAGGGCTATTAGAGCATTCACATCATGTAAAAGACCGGCGACCTATTGATGGACGCTTTTACACAAAAGAGACACTTAGACAAGTCATTCAGAAAACTCAGAGCAACTGAAAACGTATCACCATGCCGAAGTTTAACTCTGTAATTGAACATAAATTCAACTTACAGTTTGTTTAGATAAAAATGTAGTTAACATATTAATGAGCTTTATTGTCTGCAAACATCTCACTTTGGCAATTCGATCAAAAGGTACGCGTTTGTGGAGCTGGGAATCGTATGTTTAATTATACCATTTAACATTTTTTGTATAAAGTTGAAAGTAACTACAAGAATTTTTACGACTGTTAATTAGGAAAAAATAGCTTTAGTTGTTACAGCTTTTATTAATCGTAAGAAGTCGATCTTAAAACACAAGATGACTGAACGAGTCAAGAACAATATTATTACCTCTTATTTAGCAAATAGATTTCCTAATTTCTTAAGTCTATCACTTTGCGAAGAAACAGACTTTTGCTTGACTTGCTCGTAGTAGATGTGTTTCGTTACAAATCTGATACGATATTTTACAGTATTTCAACAGTACCATTGTGAGGACACCCTCATGGGACTGTTATTGGAATTGCGTCTTGTGGGCATGTTACATAATAAACCCGATGAAATAAATCACATTTTGTCTTATACCCCAACAGATTGTGTAGGTTAACAGAAAACATTGCAATAAAACTTGCAAAGGATTGTTACTTGACTTGTGTCTTGGACCGTGGTTTGTCATAACTCTCCTGATATATACGTCACAACATAGCTTGTGGGTGTCAACAGTGACGTTGCGATGGCACTTAGGGCACATTTGGGACTCGTGTATAGTGGAGTCTTGTTCGTAGTCATATTTTGTAATAAACTTGATGCCATACACCACATTTGTCATGTGTGTCAACAGCTAGTGTATGTCAACAATGAAATTGCAATGACACTGACGTATGACTGTTATTTGGATTGCGTCTCGTAGTCGTGTTTGTCATTAACTCTCTGCCTAAGTTACAAGTGTCAACGGCGTGTGTAGGTGAACAACGGCACTTCGAAGAAACTTACATGGGACTGCATCTCGTAGTCTTGTTTCGTAATAAATACTCTACTTTGCTTCACAACTTTGTTGAGCATGTCAACAGTGACATCTCGGATGAAGCATGGGAATGTTGTTTGACTTGCTTTTCGGAGTCGTGTTTTGCCATAAATCCAATGCCATACGTCACAAAATTGGTTGTGTAGATCAACAGTGACATTGCGATGACACTTACGTTGGAGTGTCATTTGACTTCTGTATTGTTTTTTATAAATATTTAAATTGCTAAAGAGAGGGTTTTCAAGGGTTGTAAAGAATTTTGGCGCCCAACAATAATAGAAAATGCATAAAGCCCAAATAAGCCTTTTTAAGGATTCTCGGAAAAAGTAAGAAACGTAGTGGTTTTGATTTAACGTAAAACTACAACGCACCATACCGATGAAAAAGTATTTTTTTAAATTGCTAAGCCCATTATGAAAGTGAAAGTGTACCAGGTATAACTAATAATAAATCACTGATTAATTGAGCACTCAAGACAGTTGATATGAAATTCTATTTATTTCCATTTTAATCGTCGAAACTCGCACAGTCGGAGATGCCACAATTAGAAGGGCTGATTGATGACACAACAAACACATTTGGAGCCGGCATCAATCTCTACGTCCGTCAACTTCACAAACATTCGGCAAAAATTTCCCACTCATCTCAACATTGTGAAGGTTGGGCGTGTGGGCGCAGCGGTGGCGATATTGTGCGTGAAGCTATTGTGAAAAAACTGTTGTATACGTTGCCACGACAACCATCTTCCGCTTCGTAACTATCGCATCACAGAGGTTATAGTCATTATGGTCATTGGGTTAATGATTCTAGCTAAACTTAGTACAAAATATTAAAACTTGAGGCTGACAATAATTCTTCTGAGCTCGTGTTCCACTCATATTCTTTAAGATACTCCCTTTTGTCCGGCGTCGATTTCTAATAATACTAATGTCTAATTGTGCTAAGAGTATACCCAATGATTTACATGTCACCAAGGCGACAATATAGAAACCTTATGATATTGTGTCAAAACCATAACCGTTGCATTTCATGTACGTATCTAAAATCACAGTATTTAGTTGTTGAATAGTCGCCAACAAAATTATTAACTTGACCTAAAACGATTGTATCTTGGTTATTTTATATCAAACTTGGGCAATAACGTCTAAAGCACATGGCTTTATATGCTATTAAAAATACTATGACGGTTAGTTATGACTGCATCTACTGTTCAATGATGATTGCACTACATATTATCAGGCATGATACCATGAAATACCATGATACGCATGGATACCATAAAAACTGTAGCACAACCATTAAATAGCCTTTACGACTGTAACAAACGCATTTAGTGTAGTTGAAATAAATAACCATAACTAGTTGTTATATCGCAACCATATTTTTTAATAACAAACAAATAAAACTTGAATTAGTGCTTCAAGAACTTGCCTTTGGAGGTAAGAAACGACTCTATATAAATTAACAATGACGAATAAATCATTATCCTATAACCATTTTTTAGAGTTAACGTTATACGTATGAAGGGAAATTCTAAAGGAAAGTCTAAATTGTGGTAATATAACCCTGTAAAGATACTATCCGGTAAGCTACTACGCTGGTCTGATGTTAAAAAACCCCAGTAACAAGGTACCTTGTATTTGTATAAGGATTCACCATGTTCTCTGAATGCAAACTGCCTTATTAGGTCCGCAGCTTCGCCGCTGCGTCTCCCAGGGAGAGCGTTGGCTGGATTAATCCTCCAGTGGCCACTTAACATGTACACAGTAGGGCCTGCTTATTACTTTCGTTTCTCACACAAAGCTCGTTCGCTCCGCTCACTCGCCAGGCGGAAGGTTTGCTGCACATTGGTATGATTTTCCTAAAACCACAGGTTAAAGATGTAACACATTGGTTTATTTTATCTACAGTTATCAGCTGATTTTTGTTCAGTTAAAAAATTTCCATAAGGATAACATGGGATCTTTGAAGGGCTCTAGCGCGAAAACCGGATTTTTCCCAGCTATGGGACCAGCTCCAATCGATTTCTGGTAGCCAAAACCCCCATATTCCAAAATTTGAAGGAAATCGTCGGAGCCGTTTTTGAGATAATTGTGCAAGCAAGCAAGCAAGCAAACAAGCAAACATTGCTCGTATAAGAGTATAGGATAAGCCCCATATTCCATCAGCCTCTAATAGCCCAAAGGTAAAGACCGGGAATTCCCGAGACTGGCAATTTGCACATGGCTCATCACGTGCCGAGGACGTACTGGTTCAATCCCTTGGCCCGGTCAATAAGGGCAGACGTGGAAGGCATACAAGCCTAATATTGAATTCATTTACCGGTCCAACAGGAACAGGCACTACAAAAATATGAAACAGTTCGATTTGGACCATTAATTGAAATGCATTCCAATATACAGTGCGCTAGAAAGAAGGGGGCTGTTGTATTTATTGCCAATTACTGTAGTGTGGTTATTGCCATACTGTATACTTGGATTTTTGCAACATGAATTTTTATGGTAAGCCTTGTTTTAATTTAATGTGGATATAAAATGATATGGTTAAGTAGTGTGTGTTAAGTACACAGATTTAAATTTTTTTAAGTTCGAGTAGCTAGATTACTTTTTAAACTATGAATAAAACATTAATAAATATCACTTAGGACTATAGGCCTACATAGTTCACTACTATATTACTTTACAATCGAATTATTTAGAAAGACTTTGAAATGTATTGTATATTATTTTGACTGCTAAAATTATAATTTGTCCATTAAATGAACTAATCTCTCCCCGATTTGAAAACGTTTCTTCATTATTCTGGCATGTTTTCTTTGCAAGGTAAAAAAGTAAAAATATGTTTATTTCATTTATGACAGATGGATAAGAAACTGTTTTAGATGTGAAACATTAGTCAAGTTTTCGTGAATACGGATTTTTAATTCGCCGAACTCGAGGAGATTAATGCTAGTATAGACTGACGTCGAGGTCTCATTAATCTGAATTTGTTTGGCGTGAATACAACCAGTCTACGTATTTTGATAGATTTCCATACAAAACGTCGTTTGGGAATATATCAAAACTAGCTAACTTACTTATATTTGAAGAATATTTTGTAATATAACGATGACATAAAATAACACAAACTCTTAACTGCTTCATAAAGAAAATCATCTTTTTACTTCAACACAGCATTAAATTGTTTTCTTATTTTAAAACCTTTAGAAGTAACGAATCCGGATTACAATGAGATTGGGAAAAAATCAAAAATTTAGGGAGCAAAAATATTTAGATATTTTATTTTTTTCCGTACTAAAGGTATGCATACTTGTATGCTATAAAACCATGAGTTATCATACGTTACCGATCCTGGAATTCCCAATTAATTGTTTTCGTAAAGGTATTAGCTTCAGTCATTGTGTTGAATCAGTGGACAAAGAAATGCCCATCGTTTAACCAATTCGTTATGCAATAACGGATGCCCTTAAAAATCCATTAACATAAGATAAAATGTTTCATAGTTCTTTAGGATCTAAAGCATGTATATAAACGCGTGGTAGGCTACTGATATGTACATCTAAAAAAAACTTAGGGTGTAAAAAATATTAACTCAACGGATTAAAATGAAATAAATAATTGGTAATCATGAAAACTAACTGAATGTACAACGTTGATGTGTTATAGTTAATCCCAAACCGTATATTTTTAGGGGAGGGGACTCTTACTGAAAACAGGGCACATGAAAACAATTTAATCTGTGAATTATTGGATAAATAACAAAGAATCCTACCATGGTAAAGACAAAATTATAGGAGATAATACAATTTAAATAAAAAGTTTATGTCTAAGAAGCTTTTTTAATATCATACATCTCAAATTAATCAAATAACAAAATACTTATTGTTGAATATTCTATTACAACTTTTTTTATTCAACATAAAGAACTAATTAAAAAGTAATTTTAATTTTAAAAACTAGAAAAGATTATAAACTTAAATTGGTGTAATATGGCAGAATACAAACAACCTCGATGATTAAAACTCAACTGACTCGCAGATATGAATAAAAATCTCTTCGCAATATTAGGGGTAACGTATTTCACACCTTAAAGACTTTGGCAAACTAATCATGAGAAAAGTTTTCGGTTATATTAACGTAAACTTATCGATTACTTGTCGTCAGTTAGGAGAGGAATTTATTCGAAGTAATATTATAATACAAGAAAATTAATTTGTATCCGTCAATAATTTTCTTACTTGTAATATATTTATACATTAATTTTATTCGTAAATATCAGCAAAATTGCATTTAAAATACATGAATTAAACCATTCGTTATTGTTTCGAAATGTTGGACGACACAACTAGATTTTATTTGTATGTACATACCATGTCTTTACGAATAAAAAATAATACCATGGTAGTTTTGAGAATGAAATGTTTTAATTCGCCCGACACGTTTGATTTTTTTATACCGAAAAACTATCAACGGGGAAAAAAGCTCATTAAGGTAATATTTTTTATATTAGTCCCGTATAAATAGGCAAAACCAAAGGATTCTACCTTAAAAGATCTCAGATGTAAGAAAAGATGTATTGCATTGAATGTTTTATATCATTCCTCTGAACAACGAAGATCTGTATTTTCATCCTTTCATCTTTATAATCCTTCAAAGAAGATTAGGAGTAGGAGTTCCCAAAAATTATGGGACTAAAAATTTACTAAACTGTCCCTAGCTCCCTTAAGTCTAGTGAAAAGTGCCACAGGATGAAAAAGTCTAACAAGTAAGTGTACAATAAAAAAAATTACATAAAATGGGGGTTCTTATTTGAAATCTTTAAGTCTGACACCATATTGGAAAAATGGCAGACAGAATAAAAATTTGAAAATTACTGCAATAAGGAGATAAAAAATCGATGTTAGTGTTACTTCTTAGGTTTTCAACTTCGTCATACTTTTCCAATCAATAATTTTAATCTTAAACCGATCAACCTGAATGATAAACTACAAAAAAGGACAATTTAACGAAATTGGAAAAGTTATGAAAATCTTTAACTGACAAACATCTTCAGCTTTGAATGTTTAAGAAATTGGTTTACATTCATAAAATGAAAAGACGCGCGATTAAAACAATTACAAAATTTCATACATTTATTACTGATTTTCCGATTTTATTGTTTTTGGAATAATTCTAACTAGTCTACTTGTTGCTCGAAATCGAGCAATATATTATGATTTTGTACAAAAGTTATATTTAGTTCTAAATAAACTACATTCGACCAATCGAATAATGTGAATATCAGTAATCACCAAAACAACACATTTATTATAGCTGTACATTAACAGATTTTTGTAATACTCAACAAAATCCCAAAGTTATTTTAACACGAAATTTTCGAATTAAATTTGAGTAGCCTATAACGCCCATATTTTCAGTCTGCTTTTTATCAATTTTTGGCCGAAACAACTATAGACCAAGCCCTATCCAACGACACTAAAAACTTGAATATCGGTTGAAAATTGTAGGAGTTCTCTACAAAAAAAAAAAAAAAAAAAAAATTCTTACCGTATCAAATAAGTATAGATAAATTTAACTTCTTTGTCTTTACCAAGAACAATATTTTATAGATATTCTGATCCACGTTTGGTGGGTTACCACAAAACATTCTCTTTAAGACCCTAACATGGCCTTTACTGACACAATCGGAACCTAACAGTGCATTAATTTTTTTTTATTTCATCTATAAAAACAGTCAATATTTACAAAGCAGTAAATCATTTCATGCCCATTACACAGTACATCCCAGCTATGAACCACGCAAACCCTTTGGCAGTTAACACCACCAGCGCCGGGCTCGGAGCGCTATCGGCAGATTAGATTATATAGTTGTAAAGTGGATATTGAGCAGGATGGCGATTAATTAGCGAGGCTAAGGCAGCTAACTGGCTCAGAGGCGAGATTATATCAATAAACGCGACCGCTGAGCCAGTCAAACTTTAGTGAGCTGTGTATGCGAACGATCGAATGTCTGTCTAGTCTAGCTGGGCTGATAACTGGAAGAAACTACCGGGTGTCCATAAAGTCTTGTTTTGATAAAGAAACCGAATAGTGTGAAAACAATTGGTGATAAGATAAAGTTTTATTTTCAGTTTTAACAATTCACTTCTTACAGCTATGAAACTTCAATGTGAGCGCCTTGGGCAGCTTATAAATCTTTTAGGCGACTTTTAGGTTAATTTTCTATTGACAACCATTTTTCGGTTTCAGATCACATTTCCTGAGTAACGGACGTGACTGTTTTATTATTTTGTCTTTTAGTGTTTCTACATTGGGCAGTGGGGAAGAATAAATCAAATATTCGACAAATCAGAGGACATAAAAAATCAGATAGGCCAAGCGTAGTGAATAAGGTAGCTATTTAGTCGGGCCGCCATGATTTTTTTTTTTTTGCATTATAAGTAAACTGCATAAATGTCAATCAGCTAAGTTTAGGTGTTAACAAACTAATGAGAGAAAAAAACTAGATTAAATTCCCTTGAAAACGAGAAATGTAAGATGCTTGTTGCTATAATGATGTCCTTACAGCAAAGCTATGAAATCATGCCAAGACTTTATGGACACCCGGTATATTGGTTCAGAAGCCCACTGACCACTAACAAAATATTTACTGATGATTTTTGTATTGTTCATCTAAGAGTCATCTTCAGCCTTGTGCCAGTAGCCCATTGTTGCGCAGTCGGCAATGTTAACCATACGGCTTTTAATGCAAAACATGGTATTTTATTCCCCTGTTTCGGACGCCGTTTTTCAACCGATTTTCTTTGAACTTGTTAAGTATTTAGTTGAATAGTTATATTAGGCCCCTCATACCTCGAAATTTAGAAAATTTAACAAATATTACTAAAGGAAATCGAGTTACTTTGCAAAGTCACAGAGAGTAATATTTGTTAAATTTTCAAAATTTCTAGATATGAGAAACGTAATATAACTATTCAACTAAACACTTAAAACGTTTAAAGAAAATCGGTTGAAAAACGACGTCCGAAACAGGGAAATAAAATACCATGTTTTAGCATAAAAGCCGTATATGGTTAACATTTCCGACTGCGCAACAATGGGCTACTGGCCCAGGGGTGAAGATGCCTCTTAATTTAGCTACATGTTTTACAGTTGACTGGGTATTGTATCATGATGTAACGCGATACATTCATTGTGCAATGGCCTTACTTGTTGGTTTAAATCTCAGCAATCAGGTTCGCATAGGCTTTTTAAATATAAAATCCCGTAAAAATGAGTCCTTTTAAAATACAAAACTAAGTCTTGAGAATCCCAAGAAGAACGCAACACAGAATTTCGCAAAACAATTAAAATTTTAATAATTCTGTGTTATAGCTGTAAAATTTTAATTTTGCGTCTTATATTTGATATTTGAGTCGCTAAGCATTCAGAGAATTCCATTCCACTACCCATAACACTGGGATGTTGCTAAGGGGTGGAATTCCAATGAATTCTCATTCGCGTAGTTTCACGTGCCCCAGTGTTTAGACCAGTTTAGGCTCTGTCTTCACTCAACTGAACTTCTCGTCATAAATACGGTTTAAATACATATGATTTATTCAAGTCCATGATCAGTTCTCGATCGAACCTCCAAAAATATATCTTTATGAGGTAAAGTTCTTCATTCTATTCTTTATTGTAACATTAGGGGCAGCAGTTTGACTATACATTACACTTAATAAATACTTAATATTAGATTAAAAAATTAAAACCGTCGTATATCATAACTGTATTTTGAATCGGGTTAGGCCTATACCTGTTTAAGGCAACACATCGGGTATAAACTTTTTTCGGCTTTGATTACAAGAATAAGTAATTAGCGATAACGTTAACTGTAATCAAAATTAATTTTTTTGCACGATATGGGCCACGTGGAGAGGTAAACAAACCCTGAACGAAAATATTTGGAATAATTGAATTTCGAACGTTCGCAATAATAATAACTGTTAAAATAATACGCTTTAAATAATTACAAAAATCTCCTTAACATAATACGACACTTTACTATGTGAATATTTGGATTATGTGAGACAAGAAAATTTACTGATACAAAAACTATCAAAATGCAAGATGGGAATCCTTTTATTTTTTCCTATTAGTTCCACTTTAGTAGAAAAATAAATGCAATATTGGCTTGCCATTCCTTTTACAAAGTCTTACAAAATTTGCGTACTGCATTTCATACAAACTAGCGCCATAAAAAGTTAATAACATAGAAATATTGCATGAGTGACAACGAATGTCAACCAATAACTACATGAGGTTTTCAACTTAATATTTAGCCAGTACGACATGAAGTGTTTTAGCGAATTTCCCTATAGGAAATACGCTATACGGTAGTAGCCATGGTAAGATCTAAGACCGGGACCATGTTACTTTTTTTCATTTTGAGGTCCCCAGAAGCCAAAAACACCATTCGTTCATTTTCATATATAGGCTACGTATGTGTCCGTGGTTCGGATAACTTTTGAAAGGAACGTCCGATTTTTATGAAATTTGGTATAGAGGGGTAAGACCAGATATATTTTCATGAGTTCGCGAACCACAATGATCGGATTATGGTATCGGGGTTTTATGGGATTATAAAAGGGTCAAAAAAGAGTTTTTGGTATTTTTCAACCTACATTTTTAAAATTCATCGATTTTAACTGAAACCATGTAAAAGAGATTGAAAAAAAACAATTAAATATTTTGAATTTTTAACTAGTGTAACTGGTTACGGAGAAAATCCAAAAAATGTTTTTCCCATGTTATTCTTATGGGAAACAACAAAACCCCGTGTCTTGCTTATTTATTGACATAACTTGATCAAATTTGGTGTGTACATTACCTAGATAGGGTTCAAACTATAATAATAGCTTACAATACCCATATGGCGGCAAACCTACATACTCACCCCCATGAGGTTTACGGGAAAAATATTAAAGTGCAAGATCTTAATACAATTTTGTGTTTAGCTTCATAATTTAGTGATTAGCCTACATTTTCTAACAGCACCCAATGGCAGCAAACCTACATACTCGATCCTATGGTGTTTCTATGGGGAAAGTAGAAACATCTGAAATTTAATTTGAGATTCGCTTAGTACGCAGGTCTGCTACGACGGGGGTATTTTAATTCTATATAACGATTTCTACTATTTACTACATAAGTTAGTTGCGGTGTTTCGCAAGCGTTGTGCGAAAATGAAGCCGTGATCCGTTATTGTAAATAATGTTAATGAGGTGCTCAGAATTATGTTTTCCACTGAGAAAAATTTAAGTACAAAATTATGCGTTTCTTTTACCACTGAGGGGCGATATGTTTCAAAAACATGGCTCGCGCTCAGGAGTTTAACCAAGGATGTGATAGACGAGACGAGTTGACACTCGTAAGCCGAGCAAGAGATAAGCACATGTTACACTGCAGTAACACAGTAAAAATGTTGTGTCGTTTTGTGTTCAGCTCGTTACATAAATTGCACTATTAGGGGAAGTGCGCCAATATTGTACCACCTAAGCATAAAGCCGATTTTTAGAAAACCAGAAGTGTTAAACAAATCAAAATCAGGATAGTCTTGTAGTACTTAATGACAACTATGCTTTATACAAGTGTTAAGGAATTTCGTTAAAAAATATAATAGGTAAAAATTGTTTTTTTGTTTTAAAAAATTTGCCATAATTGTACCTTGTACCCCTAAATTGTACCACCCGTTTCCAATAATTGTACCAGTTTCCTTAATTGTACCTATTGTAAAATAAACCGTTATTTTGTTATAAAATAAAAAAAAACGAAATTATATTTATTGTCTACAAAAATTATTATACTATGTTATAAGTATTCTAAAACATGTTTATTTGAATAAAAAATAATACATAGGGATAATGTAATATAGTATTATTCAGTATTAGAAAAATATACCCGTTTTTATCATACAATTTATATTATATATTGAAAGTTGTAAAAACGTTAAACATAAAATGTGTAATGGAAAAGATATGTAAGTTGTCAATGTTATATACAAGTTACATTATATATCATAAGACTAAATGACGCAGGTAAAAACAATTATAGCTCCTTTCAAATATTGAATGTTCTCTATATGTAAAATAATAACTTTCTTAATTACATGAAGGACAAAAATATGATTTCTGCTTTTTTCTAACTTCAAAACATGTCTTGTAGTTCTTTTGGTAATTCTTGAGAGCGGCCAATCTTTTTAGCCATAATCTGCATAGACATTAGTTCCCTGTATGTGCCTTTTTAAGGTCGGTTTCGGAATTCCATAAGTTCGGTAAACTGCATTTAAACCCATGTCACCGTTTTCATAGGCTGAAATAGCGCGGGACATGTCGTCTTCGGTCCAGTTGCCATATTTTTTTATTTCCTGAGCCATCTGGAAACAAATTACAGTGTTAGCCAAAATTGTACCACTTAGAATGGTGGTACAATTATGGAAACACAGAGTGGTACAATTTAGGGGAACGCGCCACCTTAAACTCAACTCGCCATAACTGAACTGAAAATGCACCTAGAAAATTGGTTCTTACATTGATTTACAGACAATTAAACACTTAATCAATAACATATTATGAAGCTTAATTTACCCTAGTTGGCTTCTTATGAATTCCAATCAACTAAAGCACCAACACTATAAGAAAACAGTCAAAATATTAAAACAATTTTTCACAAAATAAAAAAAACGACTCCTTGCGACCCAGTCACTGCTCTGGCTAATGAGGTTGACTAAGGGTCAGAAACGGCCGCAATGAGCGCTAGTGGCAGCTTAGTTTCCTCAAAACCATGGTGGTACGATTTTGGCGCTGGTACAAATTACGCGCACTTCCCCTACACTGAGTAGCGGGCTATTTAGCAAAGCTGGCAAACATTCAGCCAACTTTTATTTTGAGATATTCAAAGTGGGAAAACACATTAAATGTAAGTTAGGAAAACCAAAAATAAACATAATTATATCACATTTATCAAAATAGGTCAATATTCGTATTAGGATTACATTAGATCGTGAATAATTAAACAATAACTTCAAGATAATTTCAAGTACATAGTTTAGACCTAATTTATTCAGTTACAATTTTTACAAAAACGCAAAATGTGAGTTTAAGGTTGAAAAATTACCAAACGATATATTGTAAGAAAACGATAATAACCACCCACGGAAAAAAAATTAATTAAGGCCTACACAAAGTTCATAAAATGACTTTACAAGTATTTATAAAAAAGGGATAAAAGTAAATAAAATAATTAGATGCATGGTTTATAGATCTCCATTTACACCTATCATTTAGTAAGTAGCCTACATTCGATTTCATTTTAATTTTTACACTAGTAAGGGATAAATGATATTCTAAACGATTTGGACGCAATACCTGTAATAAAATAGATTATACAGAAATATAAAGATTTAAACCAAGAAGTAGGTCAGGCGGTTTACCTAGTTTAAGTCAGTATAACTTGGCACCTGCGACGGTATACAGAAGCGATCGCTATAGGGGGGAGTGATTGACGTAAAGTGGCCGAGATGAAGCATATGTCTCCAAGAGACAGCGTGCACTTCACTCTGCACTTATCCGCGGGAATGCACCACTGCACTCCGTCTCACAATTTTATTTTGATGAAATAAACAGTGCAAGCAAGCAAATGAAATTATAGCACAGTGAAGTGGTGGTATATAATTGATTTATTTTCAAAATCACTATTAACTAATCAAGGGTTTTAAGGGATATAAATTCAACTCATAACCAATAGTTTTAAGTTTTAATTTTTATACAAAATTCGCCTCAAGACAGTTTGTGAGTCACACGAAATGCTAAGAATGCGGGAATGACGTAACGACACAAAGAAAGAGGAAGGGTGAGACTAAGTCTCCCACCTCCGCTGAATCAGCCGCTCATACGGTATCCCAACTTCCAAGGCTTTAGGTAAAAGATTAAAATTACAAAAAAGAAGACGAGCTTTAGGCACAAATAAGAGTGTTCATTATTTAAAACAAAACAAAAATTTTAATCAGTTACAATTATTGTTAGTTACTTTTTTGCTCGTGCAGAGTAATAAGAGTGAAAAATTTTACAGCCTAAAAATAAGAAGAAACTAATAATCCATAATATATACAGCCCCATGTGTAACTGACTCACTCACTTATATGGGATACGAAGTTCTGACATAACTATTTAAGCTAGAGACTTGAAATTTGGCATACGTCTAGCCTGAATGGTCAATGCTAAGGATAAAATCTTAAACTTGCAAATTTGTAGCTTTAACCTACTAAAAGAAATTCAAAATGGCGGACTTCCGAAATTGTAATTTTAGTTTTTTGGCTCTAGCGGCCAAACGCTTCGTCCTATCTAAAATTTGAGAACAATACTACGATAGGGAATTTAATTATCTACAACTTTGGTCCTGTGACTTTTTATCACATCTCGCACCGTTAAGCCTCCAGAGCGTTTTTAATGAAACCCCGTTTTTGGTTTTTGGGCTCTAGTGACTAAACGGTTTGTTCTACAAAAACTTTTACATAACAATTTTGATAGATCTTTTAAATATCTAAAATTTTTATCTTTACATATTTCACCGTATCTCCTCTCGTTTACTCACAAAATACATTTTTCACTTTTTCCGGATTTTTGAACATAAGTAGTGGGATTTTGCCGGTTCTGGAACAATAGAGAAATCGTAATTTTTGGTCCGGATGAGCTAGAAACTTGATATTTGGTACACACGTAGTTTGTATGGTTAATACAAAGGAGAAATCGCAAAACATTGAGTTTTCAAATTTTAACCCCCTAAAATTTTGTATGGTAAAATCTACACCATGTAAGGCATTTTCTAAATACTCTGTAACTTTTGAACGAGAGGTTCTATCTCGAATCTGAGGGATAATTCGTAGTCAGGAATTAGACGCTCTACAAGTTTAGTCCTGTGAAATTTTGCCGTATCTCACTCCCTTCACGATTAAAAAAGGGCTTACTTTCAAAATTTCCAAATTTTTTCACAAAAATCTCGCTATTTTAAAATTTTTTATTAACTAATATGGCACACGGATGCTTGAACTTTAGTACATATTATGGTATCAACTAGATCTTACCTTTGTGGCAGCCATTAACCAATTTAAATTATAATTAAGTCAAAAAACCTTGAAAAACCCAAAATTCTTAACATGTTTTCGTGTAAAGTGTTTGTAAATTACTTTATTCTGCCAAATACACTGCCATATTGATATTTGTTTTGCTAGTATTACATTCTATTGTAAACGTTCTACAAGTTCAGTCCAATGCAGTTTTGCCGCATCTCACCCCCTTCACCCGTAAAGATTGGCGTACTTTCACATTATCGAAATTCTTTCACCAAAATAGCTCTATTTCAATATTTATCGTTTACTTTTATGACACATACATGCCTCAAATTTGGTATAAACTGTGAATATATCTAGTTCTTTCTATAGAAGCAGCCATTGGCCGATTTCAATCCAAGATTAGTAAAAAGACTGTGAAAACACTAAATTATTAACCTTTTTTATGTACAGTTTTCGGTGATTTTGTTAAACCCGGTAAAGATACTGCCATTACGATGTATGTTTTGGCAGCATTATATTTTTTAGATGCTTTTTAAGTTCGGCCCTTAAGATTTTGTAGCATTTCACTCTCTTCACCCCAAAAAAGGCGTATTTTCAAAATTCTTTCACAAAATTTGAGTTATTTTAATATTTTTTTATTTACTGTTATGACACTTGGATGACTGAAATTTAGCTCCACAAACACACCCTGAGCATTTTTTATAAAATATAAAACAAAAGTATAAATTTAAACTTTAAATATCAAGAGAATATCTTAAATGCTTAAGATTTCCTGAACTATTAAAAAAAGTCAGAGAAGATAAGTATAGAGTTGGGGTGGAGGCCTCAACTAGCCTGTTCAGTTCTTAAGACTTAGAACAATTAACGAATTCGGGGCAACCCCCAAAGGGGGCATGGGGGCGGAGCCCCCATCGAGCCGTAGGCGAGTCCATAATATATACAGCCCCATGTGTAACTGACTCACTCACTTATATGGGATACGAAGTTCTGACATAACTATTTAAGCTAGAGACTTGAAATTTGGCATACGTCTAGCCTGAACGGTCAATGCTAAGGATAAAATCTTAAATTTGCAAATTTGTAGTTTTAACCTACTAAAAGAAATTCAAAATGGCGGACTTCCGAAATTGTAATTTTAGTTTTTTGGCTCTAGCGGCCAAACGCTTCGTCCTATCTAAAATTTGAGAACAATACTACGATAGGGAATTTAATTATCTACAACTTTGGTCCTGTGACTTTTTATCACATCTCGCACCGTTAAGCCTCCAGAGCGTTTTTAATGAAACCCCGTTTTTGGTTTTTGGGCTCTAGTGACTAAACGGTTTGTTCTACAAAAACTTTTACATAACAATTTTGATAGATCTTTTAAATATCTAAAATTTTTATCTTTACATATTTCACCGTATCTCCTCTCGTTTACTCACAAAATACATTTTTCACTTTTTCCGGATTTTTGAACATAAGTAGTGGGATTTTGCCGGTTCTGGAACAATAGAGAAATCGTAATTTTTGGTCCGGATGAGCTAGAAACTTGAAATTTGGTACACACGTAGTTTGTATGGTTAATACAAAGGGGAAATCGCAAAACATTGAGTTTTCAAATTTTAACCCCCTAAAATTTTGTATGGTAAAATCTACACCATGTAAGGCATTTTCTAAATACTCTGTAACTTTTGAACGAGAGGTTCTATCTCGAATCTGAGGGATAATTCGTAGTCAGGAATTAGACGCTCTACAAGTTTAGTCCTGTGAAATTTTGCCGTATCTCACTCCCTTCACCCTTAAAAAAGGGCTTACTTTCAAAATTTCCAAATTTTTTCACAAAAATCTCGCTATTTTAAAATTTTTTATTAACTAATATGGCACACGGATGCTTGAACTTTAGTACATATTATGGTATCAACTAGATCTTACCTTTGTGGCAGCCATTAACCAATTTAAATTATAATTAAGTCAAAAAACCTTGAAAAACCCAAAATTCTTAACATGTTTTCGTGTAAAGTGTTTGTAAATTACTTTATTCTGCCAAATACACTGCCATATTGATATTTGTTTTGCTAGTATTACATTCTATTGTAAACGTTCTACAAGTTCAGTCCAATGCAGTTTTGCCGCATCTCACCCCCTTCACCCGTAAAGATTGGCGTACTTTCACATTATCGAAATTCTTTCACCAAAATAGCTCTATTTCAATATTTATCGTTTACTTTTATGACACATACATGCCTCAAATTTGTATAAACTGTGAATATATCTAGTTCTTTCTATAGAAGCAGCCATTGGCCGATTTCAATCCAAGATTAGTAAAAAGACTGTGAAAACACTAAATTATTAACCTTTTTTATGTACAGTTTTCGGTGATTTTGTTAAACCCGGTAAAGATACTGCCATTACGATGTATGTTTTGGCAGCATTATATTTTTTAGATGCTTTTTAAGTTCGGCCCTTAAGATTTTGTAGCATTTCACTCTCTTCACCCCAAAAAGGCGTATTTTCAAAATTCTTTCACAAAATTTGAGTTATTTTAATATTTTTTTATTTACTGTTATGACACTTGGATGACTGAAATTTAGCTCCACAAACACACCCTGAGCATTTTTTATAAAACATAAAACAAAAGTATAAATTTAAACTTTAAATATCAAGAGAATATCTTAAATGCTTAAGATTTCCTGAACTATTAAAAAAAGTCAGAGAAGATAAGTATAGAGTTGGGGTGGAGGCCTCAACTAGCCTGTTCAGTTCTTAAGACTTAGAACAATTAACGAATTCGGGGCAACCCCCAAAGGGGGCATGGGGGCGGAGCCCCCATCGAGCCGTAGGCGAGTTCATTCTATATCACCGATCGTTGGCCAAAATCAAATTTGGAATATTTTGCCGTTAAGTGAGTCCTTTAATTAGATTATTGTATACTGACGCGTTGTACCAACAAAACTTTTTATGTTCGAGAAAAACAAATTAACAGGGATTTACAAGAAGAATAAAAATAGGTAGACTAATATTTATGAAATTGGACTCAGTTAAAATATGAAAAACTTCTGTATGTGCTATTCGTTACATGTTTTATTGAAACTAAAATGTGACTTTAACAAAACAGTTTTCATAGTGAACCTTTCTCTAATACATTACATGACACGAATTATAGATCGAGAAACTAAACTAATTAAAACTCGGAGATTCTTATAGGTTCTATTACAAGCGACAATAAAATATCATTTGTTATAATTTGTTCAATAATAAAAAAATAAATAATAATAATAACTATTTATGCTTTTAGGTTACAATGAAAAATATCTGCAAAAAGACAATTATTTACATTTAATGGTAGCATTCTAATATTAACATTGGTACATTAAATATTATTGATGATTAATGCATTTAAACGTAAATACAAAGAGTTTTAGTTTGAAAAGAGCTATTATTTAATATAATAACCCGAGTTTCAGCCTTTAGTTCATGTTCATGGGCCGTGGAGAATTGTTCTGCATTCATCATATAATAACTCCCATGTAGCTACCGGATACGTTCTGGTTTGGGTTGAATACAATTTAGGAAACAATAAACTAGACGCTTATAGAACACGATTCTTAAAATCTCGTCTTAATTAATATGGAACTTTAAGAATATCTTGCATCATCCATTTTCTTTTTTTTATTTCAAACGTTTTACCATTGGTAAAAACTATTTGAAATGTTATCGATCCAAATACTCATCTACAGTGCTATTTAATTTTGCTTGAAAAAAATCAACATTTTTTTACTGAATTTATTTTTTAATAATAATAAAGTTTTAACGAAACTTCTGAACAAGCAAATCTTAATATTCATTAATCCGGCAAGGAATCCACTTTAAAGTATAAGGAGCCTTAAATTAATTATATGTTCTTCACAAAACACACTGCGTACTTTTAATTTCAATTACAACATGACGCCCCCACCGGACCAACCTACACGGGAATAAAGTTCATACAGCCAGGAAAGGTCGACAGCTGCTTCAATTGCTAAGTAAGTATTAAACTGAAACATTTATTGTCAATGTGAAAAGTTCTATCCATTACAAAATGTGAAAGTGAGTATGTTTGTTTGTTGCGATTTCTAACCCTAACTACTAACGATGACATTAAGTCTATATTTTGATGAAACGACATTTTTGAAAATGTATTATTTTACTTGGTTAATTTTCAAGACCTAGCTAACTAGGGTCATGCACGGCCACTCAAACATTAAATTAAACTTAAAAACTAATATGTACCAAAATATTGCATGTGTTATTGTTTAGTTGAGATTTAAACTGTACCGGGGCGACCGAGCACTGGCTCAGTAAACTTGTCAAAATTGTAAGACGAGTTCCTTCACTTAGCCCACTCACCAGGCCAAAGCAAGCTGCACTCAGTTTACATTTAATGGACCACAGGTTGAAAATGCAACACTTTGGTTTTTATGCAGTTATCGGCTGATTTTTGTTCCATGAAGTAGCAACAAAAATCTCCATAATGATAAAATAGGCACTTTGAAGGGATGTACGACGAAAACTAGATTTTTTCTAGTCGTAGGACCATCAGTTACAATATATTCTTCGTGGCCGAAAACCCAGTACCAAAATTTAAAAAAAAAATCCACCTATGACGGGAAATGTATGCCCGCACAAACAGTGCTTGTTTTAGAGTAAGATAAGATTTACTGCCAATCTACGTAAGATTTTACTCAATAACATTGCTTATTTTGGCGTTGCTTAACAAAAACAATATGATTAGACTGAAAACTTCCTAACGCATCTCTACTGCTATAGGTTTATATTTAAATTGCTGTCGGCCTACATTAAACTAGCATTAAAATTCTTCTAAGAAAGGCGTTATCCATGCACCGCGCCACAGTGCTGGGAAGGAATTTTAAGAAGTTGGAGTTTGGTAAACATGAACCTGGAGGATTATCGGGACCCGAGGTGGAAAGTTGGGCGACGATCGGCTGTGGCTTCATGCACATCACAACCACGACCCGCGATCCGTGTGCATTGCAAGTAAAACAACATTAAACTATACTTTGAACATTTTGTTATTTTTTGTAGTACGAAAATAAAAATTTTCTTTCGGATTTTACAGTTTTCTACTTTTATGCTGTGTAATAAACTATGGTGGGGAGAAATATTCATTATCTAAGCGTTAATAGATGTTTGGTTGTAAACATTTACATTGCAAAATAAGTAAGACGTTGAACAAAAATTTTACAAACTAAATATAAAAAGATATATTATTAACAAAATGAAAAATCCTCCCTCTAAAAAGCGTAGGCTAATACGTAAATGGTTTTAAATCTGGAATTATAATAAATTACAAAAAAGTGGTTGGTTGTATTACTGTACAACGAAGTATAATAATAATTTCTTGTCCTAAGTAGTTCAAATTAACAGATATACGAGCTAAATCAAGCAATTTGCTGGTTAAAGATCCAAATTTTTGGACTTTATGTCCTTTGCTCGACATTATACACTCCCTGTGAGCCGGAGTCAAACCTGAACTTTAACTTATTTATTCTCCAGTTGGCCAGGCTGAAATTTATATAAGTTAATTAGCGTCGACAGTTGTCGGTGTAGGAATAGTTGGACGCGGCGGCAACTGCAGTGATCTGGCTCTGTAGTGAATAAATGAATAGCTTGATGTTTCTGGTGACGCACGCCCGAGATTGATTGAATATAATCTCAAGGTAATTGATACACCAAATGTTGGAGGGTGAATATATTTTAGCTTTCACCCCGAGGACGTTGGTATAAAGTTAAAAATAATTATACACAACCGGTATATAAATTTTGATGGCCCAGAACGGCTTTAACCTATTAAATAAATTAATACAATTATAGATTTCAATCCTATATAGGGCTTAAGACCCGGTCCCACAAATTGTGTCAAAATAAACATAACTTAACTTTTTTCAAACAAAAAAATTTGATGCTTTAAGCTTTAAAAATAAAAGTTAATAAAAAATGTATGTTAATTTAAAACTAAAGTTAAATCTGTAGTGCATGTGGAGAGCATATAACTTTATTATAACAGTTTCTTCTATGCCTATTAAACTTACTATGATTTAAATAGGCCGGTTACACTAAAATAATTTATGAGGAATTTAATAATGAAGTAAATAATATTGACCTAGTTTAATCAAATTGTGCGACTGCTTAAAATACTGATTTTTAAAATTTACACTAATCAGGAAAAAATACAGACAGGACAATTTCACATACTCTACAAAAGTAATGCCTTAATATTAAAGGTTTACTGATTTTGTTCAATACATGGTTAAAACGGCAATAATAACATATGTCAGTATATAGGGTTAGTGAACTCTCTCTCAAACCATTTTATATTTGTTCCTTTTAGGTCAAGACAGACAAAAAACAAAGTACAAAGATGGGTCTAAAATCCTTTTTTAAGCTGCTAGCCATCATTTTTTTTAACATAAAAATTTTTATTTCCGTATTGGATGGTTTTACTCATTTTGTATTTGGTATGAAGCTTAAGCATACATATGCCAATCTACAGGAAAAATGTTAGTTTTTTACAATGTGTATTTTCAATATGGCGGTAATTTAAATTTATTTTAACTGAAATATCTCAAAATCGGTACATAAAAAAAATTACTAGAAACAAAAGTTGCCAGATTAAATGATCTATTTAACAATGCCAAGTTTGTAAAGATCTGAAAACAAATATTGGAGTTATTGCGATTTTTCTCCATGAAAACATTGATTTTGCATTATGTAATGTAAATTAAGGTAATTTTAACAGAAGAATCGTAATAACTCCGTCATTCGTTGACAGATAATTACAAACGTAATATCATTGGTTAGATAATTTAAATTATCAACTTTTTTGTCAATTGTAAATTTTTTTTTTATTTAGAGGTTTATGAGATATTTGATTAGTAATTTTCAAATGGCCTCCATTTTTAAAATGCACATAAGAATAAATAAATTATTTTACTGTAAAGGGACATTGGTATGAAATATGAACTGAAAAGAACCATTCGTTACGGAAATTATTATTATTATGAGAAAAAATGGCGGGTAGTGGCTTAACGAAGGAATTTAGCCCCCCTCCCCTCTCTTTGTATTATGTTTTTTTTTTTTGTCTTGACCCAAGGAACTGACCTAAAATTTTTTGAAACAGAATTTACTACTACCCTTTATATTTAAGTAAAACACTCAAATGACATCGCAGCTAGACATTCAACACAGCGCCGTAAACAACACTTACAGCAATGTGGATGCAGACATATAAGGCGGGTTGCGTTGTAAAAGATCAGGCGCCGACTGGTAGTAACCAGTCAGTTAGTTGTGCAGAGTTCCCACTATTACACTCATTAACTAAAATGTCAAATGGTGTCAACTACTTCTGTTAATATTGTATAGTACGGGTGTTAATGTCATGCGCTCCTAACATTCGTGTTCTCATCAAGTTTCTTAAATTACGACAGTTTGCAAATCAAAGTTTGCAGTGTTGGTTATAAGCCAGAAATAATGGAGTCTATTGAAAAAAATAATTTTAAAATGGAGTACGTTTAAAGAGTTTTATTTACTTTTTTGTATTATTTTCTTTTATGTATGTAATTGAAACTAGATTAATAGGAAAGGTAATTATTTATGGCCTTTTAAGAATTAATTGGAGGGAAAAAACTTCTACACGAAACATTTAACTATGGTTGGGATAAAATATTACAAGCAGAACGAGGGGCTATTTAAGGTATTGGAAAGTTATTCTAAATCAAGGTTTTTTTAGGTATCTTTCAAAGTTGAACCTTGCTTAACTTGCGTTATAATCACAAACTATTATTACTATTATTGAATGCATAATCAATCACTGTCCATACTGCCCGGGCGTTCCCGATGACGCGGAACACACCTTCCGCTGTTCGCGTTGGGAAAGGCCCCGCCGGGAGGCCACAAGAAAACTCGGTGTTTTTTCGGTGGACACGGTCTGCCGAAAGATTATGGAGGATGAGGGCAACTGGGATTGTTTGTCACAGTTCGTCCGGGGCATCCTCCTGGAAAAGAAAACCGATCTGGACCGCGAAGTGGCCCAGATCCCTTGATCGAGCGGCTGGAAAAGGAGCGAGCCCCACGGGCGTAAGCCAAATTTAGGCCTAGCCTGACGTAATGTGACAAACAATTCCAGGTTAGATTCCTAAAGAGTAGAGGAGTTTTTTAGTGGGTAAACCCGTCTTTAGGGGAGCCCCACTCTACAGGCTGGCCACCTGTGTGCGTAATGCATTTTTCCGCCTCTCCCTCAAAAAAAAAAAAAAAAAAAAAAATCACTGTCCATTGTTCGGGCTTTTATTTAATTACGTTCTATATAGTCATTGTCCATTTGAATACTGAATTCGATTACCGATTCTGAAACTTAATGTGACTTTATTTACTGATTAACGATTGTAAATAGCCTTAAATATGTTCTGATAATATTTAAATGAAGTTTTGTAAACCCGCTACTCAATGTAAAGCTTCAATAGTCTACAAATCAGAAGTCGAAGGGCATCACGCTGTCTGTGAACTTCAAAGTTACAGAAATTGTCGGTTTAATTTTAGGGATGCCATTGGGATAACTCGGTCTAACCAAGAGACAAGGTACAGAAGCGATCCTACTGATTTTAAACATCTATATTGGATTTTTGCTGTCATTTTCTGACCGGAGGTTATGTGAAACTTACATGATTTATCTGACAAATTGTAGAGCAATGAGTTCATTACAATTATCAGAAGATAGTGAAAAACATAGCTAGTAAATCTGCAAAACTATGATCATTGTAAACGAAGGTTTTAATAAAACAATTGCACCTTTTGTGAGGCAACGACTACTTGACGAGGTGTAGTTAGAGGAACCTTTGTTCATCAAGGCCGATAAGATGAGTAGTTCTGCACAGTTTAGAGGCAGTTGTAAACAATTTAGCGCTATCTATCCATAAACTGTTATTACGATGGTTCAACATTACAACGGTTAATTCTGCAATGCAAATGACCTTGAATTTATCACTACAGTATTTTAAGTTCAGACTGCAGTTGGTACTAGTGATTTCTCTAGGTATAGATCATGGTATAGATACCAAAAAAGGACCGTACGGAAATAATATTGTACCATTGTACAGTATTATAATGAACAGTATTACAATGTCACAACGTTGAAAATTTTAATACCCATCTAGGTTTGTGTTCAGCAGAATTAGAATAATTTCTTTTATGTACTACCGCAATTTCAATACTCGTATTCCTTACTACCTTCATCAGTAAAGTAAGAAATATGTGTATTTATGTGACTGATTTACTTTCAGAAGGTGCACGATAAATACAGTAATACAAATTATTTTTCACTCATTCGCCGAAAAAGTCGTATGGACAAATTTTTTTAGAAATGGAAAACCTATATCTTGATGGGCTAATCAGCTGGGTTTTATCTTATCTTTCCCCGGTTACGTGGAATATATCTGTGAGTGGAGATGTAAGAAAACGTTAGAGGCGAGTCGTCGGTTTAGCTTATTTAAGCTGGTCGGCACAAAACAAGACCAGCAGAATGGGTATTAATTCGCTAAACCCACAAAACCGCTGCATTTGGAGCCGGGCTTCGTCGCAATAACCACTACGCCAGAGAGTTTGCCGATTAATCCACTAAGCAGAAGATAAAATCCAATGAGCGTGTTTTAAACAGTAGTTTAATCTCGAACTTATCCATCTCTAACAAATTAACGCAAACTCTATCACCTCTCCAAGCATAAAACCCCAAGCACCAACAACTCACCATGGTCCGCACCCGGACGAGGCAGACGCTGGGGATGGTCTTCTGCTTGTCCAGAAGGCGGCTGAACCTCTCGGCACGCTGGCTGCAGGTGAGGGGTCGGCGGGGCGAGGGCGGCGGGTGTCCGGGGGCGGCGCCGAGGGGCAGCTTCCTGGTTCTGGGGGCGGGCGAGGGCGCGGGCGAGGTGACGGTGGACAGCGGCATCGTGCGGGCGATCACCGACTCCATGCTGGAGGACTGGGTGCCGTGGCCGCCCGAGTACCGCTTCAGGTTCATCAGGTCACCGATGGAGCCGGACATGGTGGCGGAGCCTGGACAGCGCGGCGGCCGAGGACCCGCGGTCAGACATAGAGGACCCAGAGTGCGGTGTGAAACACACTCAACTCCAGGATAGTATGGCATAAATGACTAACGTACTGTATAGCAAATTCAGCACGGTACACTGTGTTTGTACTTCCAAAGCTGATCAACGGGTATAAATAAAAAGTAAAGTCGTAAAACGCGGCGGCTACTGCAGTGATCATATCCTCTGCCAACGAGAGTGTATGGTGAATAAATAAATGGCTTGATGTTCCAGGTGATGAGCACCCCGGGAGTGATTGAATAATCTCGAGGTAATTTAGACAACAAATGTTGGAGGATAAATATGTTTTCACTTTCACACCAAAAAGGTAGGTTTGAAATTTAAAATAATTTTTAAAATACAGTAAACAAACAATGTCTTGGATTTAATAATGACTTTGTCGCATTTTGAAAAAATAATACAAACCATCGATTTCAATCCCATAAAGGGTTTAGGGCTCTATTATTTAATATTTTTTTATAAAATATCTAAAAATTTTATAAACCGCAAAATGATATCGCTGCCTTCAACGAAACAACGTCAAATGTTTATCATTCATCGTTTTTTAATATCAAAGAATGTATACAAATAAAAAACAAAACAACAAAACATTAACAATAACAAAACCTTTTGTATACAAATAAGTTATGTACATCAAGTAATCTAAAACTTTTGTAGATTCCTTGTTGTACATTGATTGCTACATTGCTAGATCAAAGATCAATATAAACCTATGGTGGTAAGCTACAAAACTGATCAAAGAGCTTTAACAAATTATCTACGTTGTAAAAAAATAATGTACCTAAAATTTTTTAGTTTTCCGAGTAAATATTTTCAAAAGTGTAAAAGTTACAAAACGTCACAAGTCACAAGTACGATAAAAGTAATGATATTTTAGTAAAGTGTTGATTATTATTTTACGATATCAGAACGTCGTGAGTTGTTGGTTTTTAATTTACAATACGTCAGTCTGAAGTAAATGTGAGATTAAGGTAGCGTCAACATTGATGGCATGATAGTGTTGCACAGTGAGCGGTAATTGGTCTATAATGACACTCAGCACGGGTAAACCACATGCAAGTGCCTTCACTTCAACAGCTCCTTTGTACACGTTCACCAGTGATTATGCTTGACTGATTAGTTTTCCGATTTAGGTTGTCAACAACAGAAAAAAAACAACAGGGGAAAATACTGATAAACAATCAAACCGTACATTATAGTATTTTTGTCTGCTAGATAAATACGATAACTTTCAAATAAAATTATTACTGTCCGCAAACTAGTAAATATTTAACTGTTTCATAACGTAATATTTCTCAAAACATTCACAGTTTATGCACGTTTTTTTACAGATTACTTAAGATTTAAGTAAATATACTTCACAGATAATCATCGTCAACAATTACATTTAAATTAATAATAACAATTTTACACTATTATGCGAACCACATTGGATGGGTTATCAAGTGTATTTCCAAATCACCGGTTCTCTAAGCGACAAACGGGATAGTCAGAATGCAGGGCGAGTCTCGCCTGGTGATGACACCTGATCACCGGTGCACCGAGGCGTCGGCCGGGGCAAGGCTTTGTGTTTAGTAGGGCGTGATTCAGAAATAGAAATATTATAGAATTTATTCCTGCGGGTCAGCAGTTTTAGAACCAATTTTAAATAGGACGTGTTGGATTTTATATCGATGAAGTTTTGAAATATTCTGTCATTCGCACAGTAGTTTATTCTAACCATTCAAACCTTCAAAAGTATTTAAACAATATCCTACTTCTTGTAACAAATAGAAAATTTATTTTAAAAAAAAGGTTGTCACTTGATTAGCACCACGACTAAAATCTTTTTGAAAAGATCAGATCAAAAATATAGTGCAGACAAACTAAAACTAAGACTTTGAGTAATTGAGAGAGAAATTAAACATTTTCAAGAGAAATTGATTATACGTTATACTAGTTTCTTTTATGACTTGGGCGGTTTTATTTCCTTAGTATATCAGGGGCTGTGAACTTAGAAGGAAATTTATATGTGAATGGCAAAGATGTTTTAATGGATCGGAGCCAATAACCGTGAACGGGTTTTACTGAGCCAGTGTTTGTAGTCCTGTAGTAAGTGTCACTAGGTAGTATCGGTACCAGTGAAAGTGTTTGAAGGGTAGTTATCGATAGTAGTGAAGGTGTGTTTCGTGTGTCGTGTAGGTAGCAGTAAATAAAATTTTAAGAGTCAAAATCTGTGTCAGTACAGTGTTGTATTTTTAAGGTCAGAGTCAATGTCAGTGAAGGTGTTTTCAATGGCAAGAATTAGGGTACGTAGAGGCGTTTTCTAAGGCCATAATCGGTCTCAATAAAAGTATTTCCCGGGGATCAGAATCGGAGACAGTAATGGCGTAATGATAAGTCAGTAAAGGGTAGTAAGGTAGACTATACAGGGGTGAGTATCGGTGTCACTAAAAGTGTTTCCAGAAGCAGAAAAAAACTTAAGGTTATTTAGGATGAGAATCGGTGGCATTAACGATGTTTTCAAGTACAGATCGCGCAGTAATTATTTTACAATGATCAACATCTGTACAAGTTAAGGTGATTTCGATAGTCAGAATCATTGTTGTTATAGGTGTTTAAAAAAAGTATCAGTGCCAGTAAAGGTGTTGTGTTTTCAAGGTCAGAGTCGATGTCAATAAAGGCGTTTTTAAAGTTCAGAAATTGTGTATGTCGGAGCATTTTTTTAGGGATAGAATCGGTAGCAGAAAAGGCTTTTCAATGAATGTATTAGTGAAGGCGTTTCACCAGGACAGTAAAGTGAACTATGAATATGTTCTATTGGGTTCTTCTGGTTTCAGTCAAAGTGTTTACATATAGATCACGGGCCAGACTCAGTAGGGGTGTAGGTTTTATCGACGGGTCGGTTTACAGTTAAGGGTTTTTTCTCTGTAGTAGTGACAGTGTGTGACAGTGTGGTGAGTGTGTGTGCTGCTACTGACCGGCTAGCCCCAGTTTGCGGTCCGCCACGGTCCGCGGCCGCCGCAGCGTGTCCAGGTCGCTCATGCTGCTGCGCCGCCGCAGCCGCAGTCTGCCGCTGCCGGGGGGCGGCGCCTCGGCCGCCACCTCCTCCTCCTCGTCCTCGGCCACCTCCGTCAGTGGCGACGTCTTCATCATCAGCAGCGACGGCTTCAGCGAGAAGAACAGCCCCATGGCCGCGCTCTTGTCTGAGCCCTCCATCGCTTACCGTCACTTCCCGCACTACCGTTACCTAGCGTTCCAAACTACTGTCGCACGAGCACAGTCTCCATGTATGAATCGTCCCTGTGTGCACGAGTAGGAGTCTCGACACTCTGAATCAAATCAAAGTAAATTTCTCTACCCACACAATCAACACCGTTCACAGCCTATACGGAGTTTGTTTGAATTGTGTTGTCATTTAAGAGATTACTGCTGACATTTGCCACAAATACAAATATTAGCGTTTTCTCTAATCTGTTACGGCAAATGTACGCAATAATCTGTTCAACAACCATGAAATTGATTAAACAACAGTGCGCTACTTAATGCAATACTGTTATTACAGCTATATTTTCCAAATGCTTTTAATTCAACGGGAATGGCCCCATATAGTATGTGATAAGTAAATAATGCTATGTGCGGCGTCAATTTGTTTGTTTGTAATATTTTTACCAACCTAGTTTAAGTTTATACCTGATCTCGTCGGTTATTTTACAGTACATAAATTAAACAATGAAAATTGAGTTTTTTTCAATGGGTAACTCTTTTTGTTATGCGTAAGGAAAGGATCTTAACTAAAAAAACGGCACATTCTACATCAATAATAACAACAGTATTTGGATCACGTCTGAAATGTCACGAAGTAAAGCGGCATGCCATGCATCAATGAGAATTAATTTTACAATAGTCCATCAGTGCCAACAGTAACAGCCTAACAGCTCTTGTACAGCGGGACATGTGCGGGCTTGACCTACATCGAGGCTGCGCTGATAACGGCCGGACGTGTGACCGCACGCGCTGATAACGACCGTCGCGTCTCGCCGATAACGCTTGGGTTGGAACTGACAATCCTTCCCTCCAACCAACAAACCCTTCCGGCACTTTCATTATGATTACTTTAAAAACAAATAAGATTTATCAAGAAAAAATTGTCTTTGATGAACATTGGCGATAACAAACTCTCTTTTCATCAGGTGTCAAATAAATGTGCCCCTTGCTACTTTTGAGAAACATAAATTAAATTTGGAAATAAAGCATACTACTAAAGCATAGTAGTTAAGAACTTTAAACTCCTAGTCAATAATTGCAGATACGTTTGTGCTACATTAAAGGTAAGTAATTTATTTTACACCATAAATATGAAAAATATTAGTTTGAGAAAATAAAAGACGGAAAATAAATATTACTTTGGAAATTTTGAAATTCAAGCACTCAAACTTGAAATGATGTTTTTTCATTAACATGTTCACTTAAATAACTTTTTTCATTGTTTTGGCGTTGTATGGCACCCTAAATTATCGCAATAAACGAGAAAACTCCATTATAAAACTTATACAATTATAGATTAATCTGGATTTAACGACAAATAACAACTGTTGGCATTTCCCCTTTGAAAACAGGAAAATCGAATATTTGAAAATCAGAGTTTTTGTAAAACATGGAAATTTACTGAAACTATTAAAAGGGGAACCACACATTCTTTCCTGGTGCCCAGGAAAGTTTCCTCATTTTTCTCTATCTAAAGGAAAAATTTAACAGCACCTTTGGGAAATAAGTGTATTTGCAAAGTATAATAACAGAGCGGAAAATTATGATTCAACTTTTCAGACGATGTTGCCTTATCTCTAATTTGAATAAATTTGAATATTTGGATAAGAAAGTAACATTTACGCAGGTTCCACTTTCCTATACAAAGCCAAACAGTAAAAGTTGGCCAACGTACTGACAAAGAAATATATTATAAACCAAAATGATGATGTAAGTTTTAGGATGAACTGTAAAAAGAAAAATTATAACAGTCGAAAATTAGGGATTAAATTAAACCTGGAATGGGCAAATAGTTTTCGAATGACAGTTGCCAAAAATTTAGAATATTATAACATTTTGGCACTGTATTTAGCTTTAGGCTCACAAATAAGGAAGTTTTATGTCTTTGGTAGTGAAAACCCAGATTTTTTCACATAATTATGAACTACTTTTATTTGGTAGGATATGGAACAGGGCAATGTTCCCGCCTGTGTAGAGGGGTTATATTTAATCATAATATCTAATTGGCAATTAGGAAGTGTTGTCAATGAGATAACATTACTAAATCAGAGGAATAAATTTGCATTTAGTTTTGACCTAAATTTAAGGATTTTATCGATAGCGAGAGATATAGGCTAGTAGCACGAACCCAAATAAATAGAAAACATAAAATGCTCAAATTGAAATATAAAATACCCCCTGTCGCAGCAGACCTGCGTACTCAGCGAATTTCCAAATTAGTAATATTAATTTTGACCAGCTAAACTTGTAAACAAAATTTCATCACATGCTCTTAAATAGAGAGATAAATGTCTATTCTCCTTAAGATAAATATAGGGAAAGAGTATGCAGGTATGCTGCCATGGGGGATACTAAAAGTAGGTTTTTAGCATAGAAAAAAATTATTTCGACCATATAAAGCCATATAGTAAATTTCATCAATATCTGTCCATAAATAAAAGAGTTTGCCTATTCGCCATATGATTAACATGGGAAAAGAGTATGCAGGTTTGCTGCCATGATAAGTACAAAAACCAAGATTTTTTACCTTAAATGGATGAATCTCAACCAAATGAAGCTAAATACCAAGTTTCATCCAAAAACAATAATTAATAAGTGAAATATTAACACATCCTTATTCTCCATAAGATTAACATTGGAGCCCCAAAAGACAATGTACTGTCTTTAGACTTTGTAATATCTCGGTAACCAATTGAGATAGAGCAAAGCTTCAAAGTACTAAATTGTGTGTTTTTTTGAGCTAAATCCAATGGTCAAAATAAAAATTTAAAACTTTTCAAATTTAAATATGAAAAATGCAAAAAACCCATTTTTGGGGTACAAAACCCCCCAAAACTACCCCTTCCGGTTGGTCAGTATGTCTGGTTTTCGAACTCATCCGAACAAACGTAGGAATACACATCTCTACCAAATTTGGTGTCGATCGGACCATTTTTACGAGAGTTATCGTGTCTAGGGACACATATATACATATATATATACATATATACATATATATATACATATATACATATATATATATATATATAAAAATTTTCATGACTATTATTTTTGGTCTCTGGGTACCTCAAAACGAAAAAGTAACATGGTCCCGGGCTTAGGTCTTACCATGAGACCTACGGTAATAGCTTATTCCCTATGGGAAATTCGCTAAAACCTGTTGAAATAACAACATATAAATACTATACAAGTAAACATACAAATAAAGATACTTGAGTATTCAGAAATAATTAAAAAAGCAAACCCCCCACTCGTACTAAAAAGTAAGTCCAGTATATTTTCAGTTATTTTTCGGAATTTTTTTGTAACAATTCAATTGAATAATTTATATTATAGTTAAGAAAAGTGTATTTCGTCTCAGCGAAATATTACAAAACAATTGCCACCGCACAGAACATTCGCTAAAATACAAGGGCAGAAAGTAGTCTAAATGACAGTTATTTATTTAATCCCCCAAAAATATCAACTCAAATAACAAACACCCGCTATATCAAACGATATAACCAGTTTGTGCACACATAAAAAAGAACAGACACACTAGAAAATACACTTCACTAAAACCGGTCGACACTCGTAGTTCACGAGGACGCGACGGGTTGGTCAGCACACGCGAGTACGACACCGAGGGACCGAGCCGAAGGTTTCCGCAGGACTCGCGGCCCCGCACTGAGTGCGACTCCCCAGGAGCCGCTCCCCGCCGCGACCGGAGAGCTTTCCGTTGTACTGCCGATGTGATTATGTGCCACCGACACTGGCGTCCACGTCCAGTGAACTTTGGGAAGGCTTGAGATCTGGTTCGTTCGATGAAAGTGAAGTAAAACTTAGCGAAGGGAGTATATACCGCGAGAAAGGAAGTTCAACCGTTTATAAAGGGAGACCCACGTCATTTTTTAACAATTTAAATGCAGAAAATCACCGTTCAACGACACAGTTAAAATTATACTACTTAGAACTTTTACATACACAAAACGCAACACTATAAAACATATTCCTAGTTTACATTACAGCATTTTACAAGAGATATAAAGAGTAAACCAGACTGTCAAGACGACGCGGCAACAACGAAAAACGGCCTCATCGCGCGAACTGTCGAGTGAACGACTGATAGGCCGAGATAACACGGTAATGACATAGGACACGGGCTGTGAGGCGGAACTGATGGGAATAAAACAATACACACGGAGCAGCACAGGCGAGAACTTACGTTCAATCGCTTATCTTCCGATGACTCACACTAAGGTAATATGGCGACATTTTACTTCCAATCAAATTTAATGTGGGTGCATTGAACACACATTGGCTTTCTATACACGTTCCTTGAAAACATTGGCACGAAACATCTGTTAAGCATACAGGGCAATCGAAGACACAGATTAAGAATACATTTTGACGAAATTCTTATTCATACTCTGTTGTTTATATACTATTATGAAAAACTTCAAATGGAACTGAATGTTATATAAAATTTTGCTGAATTACACTTGTTTCGCAGTTGGGTTGGTAAAATAAGACATTTACCACGTTGGGATATTTGCGATGTGAAGAGTCGCTTTAGATCGATTATCACAGCTGTATTTTTTTACTAAAGAAAATAATATATTTGGATAAGTTTAAAGAAATGCAAAATGAGTTTGATAAAGATATAGGTTTTATGGGTTTCTAGAGCAAAAATTATATTATTATAAAAAATTAATTAAAATTACAATTTACACATTCATGATCAAAATTCAGCGCCATTTTCACTGCTACTTGCAATTAATTACTTAAAGTTTTAGGCGATTTTGTCTTTAATAAAATTTTGATTGGCTGTTTTCATGTGTTAAAACAAAAAAAAAAATATTACCCCTTATTTGGGTATAAGTTTTCAATCCGGTTGCATAACATTTTTCACAGATCAGTAATCATCTGCCATACACAATATGTGGCAGGAGTGCCTTTGTACTGACGGTAATCCTGTAGGCGCCCTGCCGTTGAGGCTGTCAGGTAACGAGACAGGTCATCATCAAGCTTCTCCGCAAGCAAAACATCAGCACAATACCAGTCGACACAAAGGCTCAAATACAGGATAACTTAGCCCTGCACTTTTTGGCATAAGTCTCATTATGTAATACTATTTTTATTTTGGGCTGACCCCAAAAATTGTAACAATTGAAAACCTAATACGTTTTTGTCGCCAAAATTTGCAGCAGAATAAGTTTTCTACAATACCATTTTTACTTTCTCCCTCTATACCATAGTATATGGAGAAAGTATTGTTTTCGTCAAAATTTTCGAATTTGAGTTGTTGGTGGATTTATCCATTTTGGTTCCCCCTGAGCCCAAAAAAGTGGTTTTCGGAGTGATGTCTGTCTGTGTGTGTGTGTGTGTGTGTGTGTGTGTGTGTGTGTGTGTGTGTGTGTGTGTGTGTGTCAGGATGTAAACAGAGCTAGAGAATGCCCTAATGGTCCGATTTTAATTAAATTTGGTACATAGGTCCAAATCCACGATAATTCCAGGCGTTTTTTTTTCATTTTTTTGAATTTTTGATTTTTAAGGGTATTTTACCCCCCAAAACCCTCAAAAATCATCAAAAATCAAAATTTCTCAAAAACGGCTCTAACGATTTTGATTAAAATTTTGTGGTTTATTAAGCTTAAAATGGTGAATAAAATGACACCACCCGCATCTCCGGGAAAACTCGCGTTCAAAAGTTATAGAGTAAAAAGTGTTTCAAAAATCAATTTTTTGGATTTTCAAAATAGCTGTTGTCTTGAAATAAATTTTACTTATCACCATTAAATCAAGCTCAAAAAACTAAATAATCCAGTATTTTAAATTATTGCTCTACGTCAAGTGGTTGCGGAGAAAATTCAATTTTTCATTTAGCGGTAAACGCAGTACGTTGTTAAAAGTCACATACGCGCGTAGGGTCAAACGAGCGCTGCTCAGCCGGTAGCTATCCGACTGAGTCATCAAGACATTAATGTTTGAAGCTTTTAACATCTTTTTTACATTGTTGGGAGAAAGTATGTGTCAGTTAACTGGTACCGTTTATTCTTTAAAAAATTATGTAAATAACTCTTGATCAGGTGACTGTCTCTTATTTGCTCAGTTTGCTATGACAACCACTCTATCACTGATGGGGTTGATTAGATTTCGGAAGAAAATATAATTTTGAATCGGCCCAATATTTTGTTTGTAGGGAAGTCGGCTCTACTGCAAATAGTGCGTACGACCTATTTTGACAGTGAAGTATTCACAATAATCCTTTCACAAAAACCAGGCTTATTTTATAACAAACACAATAAAATTAAAAATTTAAAAATAATTAAAAGATAAATACATAATGGAACCATTGCAATTCTCCACTAGTGTTTAAGTTAAATTTTTGGATGTCAGTTGTCAAATATGTCATTATTGTGAAGTTGCAATAATTAATAATAGTCTATATATTTTTTTTTAACCAGTCTTCAGCTATGGACCAAAATGTGCCATGTTTTATTTCAAGTAGGTAGATATATATTAAAAAGAAAACATTTATTTGAATTCAAAATGTTTAAGTCAAGCCACAGGAAAGAGATGCAGTAAAAATATTGTTTAATTTTCATATATTTTAAATAATAAATAAAAATATTCAATATTGCATTGGAATATTGAATAAAAAAGTCTATTGTCGACCGCCAGCCTCAAAAACAGCAACCCGAATTGCTGGGTAACTTAAACATTATATTTGGTATGGTACCGTATATCACATAGTATGTATGTGGTTTAAAAAATTACAATTACAAAATGTCCCTTGTTACCCATAGATTGTTAAAATCATCATAGATGTTAAGCATTTGATCACGGATATAGAAAAGAAAGAGAGTAATATTATCTCTTATACCTCTAGGGTTTTAAATACACATGAATTTAAGAACTGTATGGGAATGGAAGAAATCTAAACATTTGAATAAAGTAAGTACATGAAAATACAATCTAAACTCAATTTGCTATACAAAACATGATCTGGAAAACCTGACCCAAATGTATTTCATTACTTGAAAAGAAACTGATTATTTGTTTAGAATTTCTTGCTAAACCCAGTGGAGCTTTTTGGACTACCGGAAAGTGAATAATAATGGTAATTTCTATCTGAGCCACATGCTGTATGTTTTAATGACAATTACATTTTCCATCAAACAAGGGTTTTGTCCCTTTTTTAACCAAACATTATGTCTCTAAAATTAGAATACAATAACTGATATTAGGCCTAGCAGTTAATATTGGTGAAAAGGTTTTTTGAAAACATGAAAAATTCATTTTATGTTTTTGTTTTTAGTTAACAAACACAAAATAAATAAAAAATTATATTCTATTCCTTTTTTGTTGTTGTTATTATTGTTGAACTCTTGTGAAATATTTTGTTTATATCGTTGGAGCAGTTTTGAAGATAAAAAAAATACTATTACTATTCACTTGATTATGAAGAATTGAGAGCTAGGACTTCTTTATCAAATCAAGAACCTCCAGTAAGACGATGAAGATAACTAAGATTTTACAAACCATCTATATTATATGATGGAACCTTAATCGGTGTGTTTAATTGAAAATTGAATTAAGTCACTGAAGTTCTGCAAGTAAGTGATGTTCTTTGCGAATGGAATAAACGTGAACAGTCCCGTACACAAAAGTACAATAACCTTCAAATGGCGCAAAGGGCCAAATATCTGAAGTATAGTATTTTTTGTTTATGAATATGCTATTTTTACTTGCTGTATACTTAAAGCGTTTCAAAGGTAAAGCGGTCTAAACTCATCGGTATGTATCAACTCCGAAGAGTCTTTTGTAATTCTTATTTGGCCTATAAAATGTTTAACGATCAAGCATTAGGAACATTGTCACTGTTTTTTTTTTTTTTTTTTTTTTTTTTTTTTTTTTTTTTTTTTTTTTTGGGAGGGGGGAAATTTAAATGTTTAGAATTTTGAAAAGAGAATAAAATAATATTATAATCTCTTAATTTTTATAAACAATGCAAAATATACTAACCATGATAAGGAATCAAATCATGAGGGCCTAGTATCAAATAAAATTTTTAATAATAAAATTAAATCATTTCATTGAACTCGAGTAGTTTACGGTAAAATACTCAAAACAAAAGCTCACATAATGCTCACCTCAAAACAATATTTTTCATTTACAGAGGTGTCGAGTTATATTATACCATACCATCAAGATAATAGGTTGCGGTCTGAGTTTCCCTACCCTCCCTTAGCTATACATTGATGGTGATCTCAAGTTTGATATGATTTTGTTTAATAGTGCCCTAGTGAACCATCACATTTGACACGGACTGTACTCCCCCAAACTCCCTGTTCTGACTGTACATGCGGGTACACCGCTCCATCTAGACTCCCTGATGAACTATTTAGCATTAATTTTCTTTACTCAACAAACAGACTTTGAAATTAACTGTTGAGTTTCTTTGTTATTATACAAGTATGATATTTACCTTAACAGCAAATAAATATATTTGTTTAAATACAATAAAAACATGCGCACATGTCTAATTGTAAAAAAATTATTAAAAACCGTAACAAAAATAAAAAGGATTGTTGGTATTCGTAAAAATAACAAAATTACAAAACTAACCATTCTGCTATAGAAACATACAATACAAAAAAAAAAAATACTATAAAAATATAAGTTTTTTTTTAAAATATAAAGCTGTGAGTTTAAAAATATTGTCTAAAGCCATTTCTGTTTAGAATTAACTTTGTTACATTGCTTTGCCATCAACTTAATGTGTTGGCAAACTACATAATCTTGTCATATTATCTTGCCAAGAGAAATTAATGTTGAATGAGGTGAAATATAAACACTTAAAAAATAATAAGAAACATAAACAATAAAATTAAAAATTAAAATAATTTGCCAACAAATTGTAATCTCTGAAGATTTTTAGTATGTTTAGTATTTTTCTTTAAATCACATAAAATAAACAAAAACATAAATATTTTACATATTTATTTATTTATCTTCTTTATATAAATAGACAAGCATGACTTTTTCTCTTTTTTTCTCAGCTTGTGTGCATCGTAGTACAATTCTGTGCATAACTGTTCAGTGAATGGGCAGAATCACGTTAAAAATCACTTCAGGATGAACAGATATTTCAGTTACAAAATATTTTATTAATTAATTGGGTCCAGATCGATCTACATTTTAGTCGAATTTCGATGAATAGGCAATTTTCATTAAATATTTAAATTTATTATTAATTAATTTATTTATTTTATTTTAACGGCCATAAAATTGATGAACAGACAGAGCAACAATCAATCGTTAAAAACAACAAACACGTAACAAACAATGAGCATGTTTCTTCTGCCATTTATTGTTAAGTATTTGCTGTAACAAACAGTAATTACAGGTTTTAAGACCTATTAATAATCATTATAGCTTTCTAACCGGTTGATATATGATATTTCCACGGAAAAAAACATCTTAGTAGAAAGGTATTTATGGTACTTAGTATGTTTGTGTAATCAACAGTTCTCCAGACCAAGAAATCAAACTATAATCTGTTCATGTATGGTTTTAAATTTTTCTTTATAAATGAGTACATTGATTGTTTCAAAAATTGATGAAAATTTCTAACAAATATTCCATAACTTTAATTTAACACTAAACTTGAATGGTGTGAAAATGAGGTGCAATAGATTTGAAAGTAAGCAGAAGTTCTAGAAGTAAGTCAAAGTTAGATTGCTGCATTACAGGATACACTGGTGAAGTTGAATGACGAGGAACCTATTTCCTTTAGTTACTATTTAAAATTCAAAAAGTTATCTAGCCAGAAAGGCGTAGCCATAAATAGCTGTACTGTATTACAAAGCTAAACAATTTAACATAAATTTATATTTATCATGAACATTTCAAATACTGACGGTAAGTTGTATTCCTACCTTTGACAGGAAAAGCAGGATATAAGCCTGACGTTGAGTACTCACCTGTAAAAGCACAATAAAATTACTTTTTAATAAATTTTAAGTTAATAAAAATAAGTTTTTTTATGGAATTCCTTTTAGGGAATAGGTTACTACGGAGGTAGTAACCTTAGCCCCGGACCATGATACCTTTTCGTTTTGAGGTCCCTAGGAGCCAAAATACCGTTCGTTCAAATTAAATGTATTTATAAATATATATATTTATAAATACATTTAATTAAACTGCTTACTCAAGTTTTTTTTTTTTTTTTTTTTTTTTTTGGATATGATTTGGTCTATAGGGCCATTCCACCGTTACGTACGGGACATTTGCACTTAGATTTTTTACCTTTGCAATTGTTTAAATCCTATTTGACTGAACTGAATGTTGATAATTATGTCATAAACAGACTTTTATCTAAATTTTGACACTTAGAAATTATCAATTTGTTTACTTTTGTGGATGTAATAATAAAAAATATCTTTGTTACGTACGGGACATGTCAAGTCTACCATTACTTTTGATCAAGAGTGAAAACCACTAAACTCAGCTCAGTTATTGAACATATATTGTTCTAGTATTTTTTTACCAATAAATACTGTTATACCCTTTACCAAAACCATAATTTTAACTCTTAATTTGTAAAAATGTATTAGTAGGAAATTTTTTAATGGCTGTTCCGTACAGGACAGGCGTTGTTACGTATGAGACTTTTGCAAATAATAGAATGTATTATGTATTTTTTTTAAGAATACTTTGTTAATACATTTATACAATGAAGTTTACTTAAATTATTATATTTTTAACCTAATTGGGTGCCTACAGTAATGAAATACAACCATATTTTATGTAGGAATATCAAATTTTTAGGAATTGAATTAACATGTAAATAACATTCCTCAGTGATCCTTAACTAAACAATAAGAACCTTTTAAATATGCATTAAGTAGCCCAACTAAGATATTTATACAAAAGGTAACAACAGGAATTAAAACCAGTCCTACAAAACAACATTACACAACCAAACATGAAAACTCAAATTTTGAAGCAAATTGGCTTTTACAAATCATTAGAAAGAAAAAGACCTCTAGATTGTCTACTAAAACAGGTGGCAAGATTGTTTTAACAAAATCATTGTGGTAAAAACAAATGCAGTCCAATCACCCACCACTTGAAGTGTTTGGGTGCATTTGTTAGCATTTAATGAAACTTCAAAAACCATTTCACTTATAACCTTTAGAATTTCTCCAGGGTAAAGTGTTCCTTCATAATTAACAACAAAGAAGAAGTAAATTCCATGCTACGTTATTTTGCTCAAATACTCATCTCTGGATACAAAGCATTTAATCGGGTAAAAATAGATCCATCCATGTATAAAATTTGATGAAATGATTTGATACCAGGTAAAGGAGCTACATTTTCCCAAGGTTTTTTTTTAATCAATTGTATGTGAAAATGTGATCTTCTCCAAAATAGTCTAATCTGTATATTAATAGGCAATCTTGTTTCTTTTTATTCTTTTTTTCAGCTTGTGGGAATCGTAGGAGAAATCTGGATATAATGTTAGAAAGGTAGTGTCCTGTAGATTAGCAGAATTTCATTATAATTCACATCGTCCCCCGGGGCTACGCCATGCAGGCTTTCAAAGTTTCAATGTTAATCTTATGGAAGAAGGGCAATTACTTAAACCATTAGACAGCTGTTAGGGTTGTAATAATAAATGGTAACAAACAGAAAGCAGTTGTTTCAGTTAAAAAATATTTTAAACTGCTTGGGTTCAGAGTTCAGTTCAATAGATTTTTTGTCGAATATCGATCAGGCGGTGATCTGTAGTTTATATGTTAAAAACTCATACCAACATTATCAGAAACACATTGTTCATCAAAAATAAAAAATCAATGATAACTTAAAACTGTAATCAAAATACTAAAGACTAGTTTAAGTTTTACTTCATCCGAACATCAGAAACTTTGACCGCCAATCTAACAGAATATACACCAAAGTAAATATGATTAAGAGGTACTTAAATGTTTAATAGAATAAAATTGCAGTGTAAAGCACTGTACCTTGATCCATTTACAAAAACAAATTAAATATATATACTTAGAGTCCTGAAAATATCATTGTAATCACACATTTACTTTTGTGTCCCCTACGTAACGTTACATACGGGACAATTTTAAAACTTCAATTACATTTTGGAATGAGGCAATACATTTTTTTTAGCTACATACAGAGTTAGATATAGGCACCTCATGTTTAGATTATAAATCATTTATTGATATTAATTATATGGTTTGCAAAAATTAAACTTAATCACGTTTCATGTTACGTACGGGATGAATAATTTTTACAATCAAAATTCATGTGTTATAATAACTTGTACTTACATACAACTACTGAATGTCTGCAAATATGAAGTCAACCTTTATGACTATTAAATAAAACTCATTCCAACTTTTTAATTCAGGTGTACAGTAAGAAAATGCAGCCTTGAACTTACAATATTTACTATAAGTAGAAATCAACTGATAATGTGACTTGTTTGATTGAAGTTATTGCAAAATAGAAGAGTACAAAAAATCCAATGCATCCTTTCTTAACCTTTCAGATGTTTATGGAAAAGAAAATAGACAGTTTACCATGAAATTATTAATTAAAATTTTTAAGTGATAGTTCCCTGTTTTGGTGGAATGGCCCGCCCTATAGTTGTTTCGGCCGAAAATTGATGAGAATCGTACTTAAAATAAGAGTGCTATACACAGATTAAAATTTGAAATTTTCCTATTATTAGAATAACAGTAGGATAGGGTTGGGCATTTTAAACATATGTTAATGTACAGCGTAATGTAATCTACGTGTAATTTTTAGTGATTAATGATATTCACAATATTGGATTGGTCGGATGTCATTGATTGAGAACTACATGTAACTTTCTTATTGTATAAATATAAATTGCTCGTTTTCAAGCAACAAGTATACTAGTTATTGTACAGTAACCTAAAATATTGTAAAGCACAGTTGGAATTTTAAATTAGCATAAAACTTGTGGGCATCTTTCTCTTTATTTTTTCTTGTGTGTACGCCAGAGCCATTTTGTTAAGAGGGATGTACAATGTACCTTAAAGGCTTATAAGGGAAAACTGTCCATTTCCATGAAACTGTTGTGAACATCCCGGATAACAAACCCGTGACCTCTTGAACCATAGTCCAAGACACTAACCCTTAGGCTAGTTAGATATATTTCTATTATTCAAGTTAAGAATCATTGATCGATTGATGATCAAAAACACGACTTGATTGAAAATAATAAGCTATTTTGTTCTTGTACAAAGATAAGAAATAATGAGCATTACATTTAGGAACAAGAGATCTAGATGGTAATGTCTAATTGTAGCCTCGAGTTAAGCCTCAATTAGTTTAAGCCTCAAATTACAGTATTTTCACAAATTTGAACTTTTAAGTAATTTTGTTTTACAGCTTGACTGCCAAGATATTAAATCTAAAACAGCAAACAGCCCATCAAAAATAACGGGTAATTTTTAAGATGATTATACTAACTATTATTTTATACTAAGGAAATTTTTTAGGTACTCAACTATATTTCCTTCACCAATCAATTTGTTATTTACTTTAGACACTCACTAAATAGTACCTGCGTGTTTTGACTTAAAAAATATATTTATAGAAAAATATAGTGTTAAAAAATAAATTATGTGAAAGAAAGCAGAAAATATTCCTCGAGACACTCAGAAACAGGAAAAATGAATATTTGCAACAAAGCTTTGGGCAAAACGGTGCTGTGTGGGGAGATTACTCAAGTTTAAAGAGAAGCTCTTTGCCATTTGTTGTAAAAATGGTTGGCTTTTCAAAACATGAAATTCTTTTTCAAAGTCTCTTACCCATTCATTTTTAATTTTTTTTTTACTTTACCATTGTTAAAATAATTTGTACATTTTTGTTCATTCAATGTAAGCTATAAATTTGTATTATATAGAACACAATTTAATAATATGTAATATGAATCTCTTTATTTTGCAATTTAGTATACTATTTAATCCTTGTTTGACTCGCCTTTACCATGGTCAAAGCCTAAACAAATTTAAAATGTGATGTCAGTCGAGTAAAACTAAATTACCTAAAAGTTGAAATTTGTGAAAATAATGTAATCTTTAGATATTTAGTTTGTTTTCTTTTTTTTTTAAAGTAAAGTCAAGTTAAAATGAGTGAAAAGTTTTAATAAAACTACAATTCAGATATATTTTGTATTAAGTTACAAAACTAAATATATTCATCAGTTTCCAAACCAATGGCTGAGGTAAAGGATTTATAACAGGCTAAACATTTTGTTTCTCAATTTTCTCGCTATAGTAATTACACTGGCTTTTTATAAACCTCCATAGGTAGCAAAATTATAATCATATTAAATCAATAACACCTAATTCTTTAATCTTTTATTTAGTAAACAATTCCAGAGTGCAACTTTATTCTTAGCAGGGCCGTATTTCTAAATAGGCTGAAAAGGCTGGAGCCTATAGGGGCAAAATTTTAGGGGCGGCACTTTGAAATTTACAAAAAAATATTTTTACTAAGAAAGAAACTTCTTTAAGTCCATTATTCTGATTAAAAGTGTATTCATTTGAGGAAATGGAAATACGTTTATTCTTTTCACACGGATTTCCCCTGCATAATTTTGTAGCACTTTTTTCATAGGGTAATTGTAACTATACTCACAGTTTGTATCGGCCCAGAAAGAGGTAAGTACACTATAATATTTCCAGTGTTTACATTCGCTACTAGTGATTTTCTTTTAAAACATTTTAATGAATTTACGAGTGGATTGGCCACAAAATAGATCAAACGTATGGCTTTGATTTATTAAATAAACTCCCCCATGAAAAAAGTAATTTTTATGGACGGAACGAAAAATTTAACTACTTGCCAGGTGTAGCTGTTCCGCCACGTTCGGCCAAACGAAACTTTCACCAACATGATCATCAACAGTAAAAAATTGTAGGTGTGAGTTCACACACCAGGGACCACTAAAAAGTAGGCGTCACGAAAATGCGAGCCTGAATTTAAAACAGTGTTGCCGATTTGTGCCGACTAATCCAGCTTTTGGCATCTTATTAATTACTGCAAATGTAGGAAAACATGGAAATAAAAACAAACCGGCAACATCTCTAGGTGTAAGACTAATGTAAACCAGCTTCCAGCTGTTTAAATTTCCAAGCTCGCAGTTTCGTGACGCCTAGTTTAGCTTCTTCTACCAGAGACTTTTCACGTTAGAGTGTCACAACTGTTGATGTTAGGTAGGTATGCTTAATCTATGATGTTAGACTGTGACGCTGTTTCAAGAAACCTTACAAACTTCTACTGTTTTTATTTTGGTAAAAAAGTGTCAATCGGTGATGACAGGGGCGGCTCTAAGATAAAAATATTGGGAACTTTATGGAATCTTAATATATTTTGAATTATTTTTATTTTAAGACATAAGTTGTGATGGCGGCGCCGCGCTGTTATGCCAATGTTTTAGCTTTGTCAAGTGGTTAATCGTATTTGCTACAATTAGAGCCCTATTATTTATTTTTCTGTAAGTTTTTAGTTTACTTACACAGAAAGTTGCAGACCTACATAAATTTATTAATTGTTGAAAATGAACTCAATTTACTTTTCAAATATCACTTTAATTTTTAGTCGTTTGAACTACGTTTTGTAACTTGTGACAAAACCAACATTATTATTTTGCTGACAGTTGCGTCTACAGTCTACACTACCTTGCTTGTCCTCTGTTCTAGCTGCTCCATGGAAGTTAATTTTATGATCATTTGTGTTATGATTCCAGGTTCAAATCATTATTCAATTAAAGAATACACAGATCATAAAACTTTTTGGTATTTGATATAGTTTTTGGTGTATTGTGACATAGATGTAATCTGTGGCGTATTTTTAGGTGAAATGCTCCTATAAGTGACATTAAAAACCATGTATGTGGTGTCACTAAGTAGTGGGAGGGGGGCGGCAGAAAATGAATAGCCTACAGGGGGCAAAATCCTAAATCCGGCCCTGATTCTTAGTATTACATCTCAACTCAATCCACGAGACAATATAGTGGATAATCAGGACTTTATAAAGTGCTTTTAAATTTCAACTTAGCTTCAATAGTAACTAAGGAAAAACTCATAAAATACCACTAATACAATTCTCATTAATATTATAACTTTTTATCTCTTTTTTTAATACAAAGAAAATTTGTATCATGATTTCAACTTATAAAATTTGTGGCTTCTATGAACCTCTGATAAACTGATAAGTGCAAAAACTTGAAATTTTGTTTTGTAAATTCCCATACTCTGTGAAACTTTGTCAGAGGAATAAATTTATAATTATTTGTAATTATAGCTACTCATAATTACAAATAATTATCAATTACCATGGAGAAAAATACATACCGTAAGGAATGAATAAATTTATTATTATTATTATGTACCAAAAAAGTCATGATCATGTAACTCAGGATTTTTTCTACATTGACTTGACTTGACTGACATAGATTTGGGTGATTATAGACCTTTCTGTGGTGACTATTGTAATAGTGAACTTCATAGGGAGTAAATTTGTACATCAACAAACTTGTCACGTCAGTAAATTTGCCTAGTAAAGAGAATAATAGACAAGCTTTTGTACTGTATGTATAATTAACATCTGTTCATGGCAGGATTACCAGGTAGGTATTCCTGGAACTTCCTTTAAATATGCAACATCAATTGTGCCTATCTAATTAGTAGTTGCAAAATCAAAAATAATGTTTTGAGTTTCTCTTAGCTGTTCTCGTAACTTGTATCTAGCAACACTTAAAAATAATTTAATGACAAGTGATCAACTAAAACTAAATAACAGTAAGCATAACTACTTTTAAAAACACCAATGTTTTTATGGTTTTCGACAGATGATTACTTGTTACACTTAATCTCTCTCACACAAAATCTCTTTAATCAAGAAACTAGAGTGAACCAGTTAGGATCATATATCAATCATAGGGTCTATCATTAACCAACTTGCTGTCTTGTCATTAACGGTCCGCATCATTGATCTATTGCTGGTGGAAACACTTTATCGTATTCACCACTTATTTTCGCCACATAACCCTCCCTGGATCAATTAATTTTAGTCTACTGTGTAATAGTCAGTTAAAAATTAATGCGGTCGAGTTGTGGATTTCCATTTCCCCAATATAAACAGGAATTGGACAAAATCGCGGAATAGAGCTAAAAAATTAAAATTTTGTACCGTTCATAAAAAATTACTTTTTCATGGGGGAGTTTATTTTATGAATCAAAAACAAATGTTTGCTCTATTTTATGGCCAATTCATGGGAATGTAAACACTGGGAGTGCTAGTGTAATTACGTCTTTCTGGGCCTAAATAAACTGCGAGTGTCGTGTGTCGTTACAATTACTCTATATGAAAAATGTGCTACACACTTATGTAGAGTAAATTCATATGAAAAGAATAAACGCAATTCCATTTCCTCAAATGAATATACTTCCAATATCAGAATAGGGGGCTTAAAGAAGTTTCTGTTGTTAAATTAGTAAAAATATTTTTGATTTTTTGTAAATTGCCAAAGTGCTGCTATAGGTTCCAGCCTTTTCAGCATATTTAGAAATATGGCCCTGGCAACGGCAATTAGAAGACGAAACATGATCATGAGAGCTATTATCTATTCTGAACAGCAAAAACAAAATTAAAATAACAGCTGACTGTGACAAAAATAGGATGGGGATTCAGACGTTTAGAGAGAATCTTTCCCTTGGTGGGAAATCTAATTATGTCTTTCGACTCCACATTCATTTTGAATGAGCTATAGTTGTGAAATGTATAACATTTTACCTTGAGCCAAAAAAGTACAGAGTTGATAAATTTGACATTTTTAATTTCAAGCTAAACCAAAAAAGCTTATTCTAAAGCTAAGGCATTTTTGTCATTATATTTAAGTGAACATTTAATAATGAAATAAAGAAAATGTACGAAGTGAAAGAAATATAAATTTGAAATGAAATCATACAGTACAAACAAACAATTTTTCTCAATTTCCAGAGCAAAAGATATAAATTTAAAAGATCTAGAAAAACATTATACTTAGGTTTACAAAGTATACCTATAACAGTTGTTTATTTTCAAGAGTGTTCTGTTAACATGATTCTCTTTTAAAAATAGATAATACCGGTACTGAAGAAATAACTTTCAGGGTGTTAATACAGTAATCCGCTCTTCGTTAAAATGCAGTTACTTTTGTACAAAAAAGTATAAAAACAAAGTAGTCTTCAGCATTACACATAAAAAAAAAACCAAAAAAAGAATACAAGTGGTCTTGTGATTTAATCTCCAAATATGGTGTCAATGTCAAATTAGGTTCTCTTTGAGAGTTTAAATAGAAGTTAAATACCCCCCGTCGCAGCAGACCTGCGTACTCAGCAAATTTCTTTTGGTATATTTTCTATTTCCCCATAAAATCCATGGGGATGAGAGTATGTAGGTTTGCCGCCATATGGGTTTAGTTGGTAAATATAAGTTAAACCCTACCTAGTGATTGTACATACCAAATTTTATAAGGTTATGGTGTTCTGTTTATTTTCCCCATAAACCCCATGGGGGTGAGTATGTAGGTTTGCCGCCATATGGGTTTTGTAAGCAAGTATAAGTTAAACCTTATCTAGATGATAATGTACATACCAAATTTGATTAAGTTATTTCAATAAATAAGCAAGATATAGGCTTTTCTTGATTTCCCATAAGAATAACATGGAAAACACATTTTTTGATTTTCCCCGTAACCAGTTATGCTAATAACATAAAAATTCAAAATACCAAATTGTTTGTTTTTTAAGCTCTTTCAAATGGTTCCAGTTAAAATTGATGAATTTGAAAAATTAAGGTGCAAAAATGCCAAAAACCCACTTTTAAGCCTTTTGAAACCCCATAAAACCCCGTTCCAATGGTCCGATCATTCTGGTTCGCGAACTCAACCTAGTAGATGCTGGCTTACACCCCTGTACCAAATTTCATCAAAATCGGAGGTTCCGTTCAAAAGTTATCGTGTTCACGGACACACACATATATATATATATATATATATATATATATATATATATATATATAGATATAAATAGATATATATATCTATATATATATGTATATACATATACATCAATTTGAATGAACGGTGTTTTTGGTTTCTAGGGACCTCAAATCGAAAAAGTATCATGGTCCCGGGCTTAGGTCTTACCGTGACTACTACTGTAATAGCGTATTCCTTATAGGGAAATTCGCTAAAAGTTAAAAACAACAGTCCCCAGACAACGAACTATTATATCAACAACCTTTATATCAATAACCTCAGGAAACATCTTGTTAAAAATAGGTATTTCCCTCATAATTGAAAATTGACTATTGTTGGACATTAATTACTCACACAAATTTTGGTAGTTTGGTTTCCCTCGGTTTGAACCAGCACAATCACCCGAACACACGACAGTGATTACGACATGTTTTGTCTGTGTGCAATCAGTTGTACTAATCACACCCACCGTTCGGAATGTTAATGTTCGCTTTGTCCTCTGCAATGCTGTTTTATCGTTCTCAATCCTTGCTAAACAGTTTTTAGTTTCTTTTTATTTACTTTTTTGTGGATTATTGATTTTAAAGTTTAAGATTAATAAATCACTGCAAGTTATAGGCAAATGCACTGATTTTAATTACAAAGAGAAAAAAATGTTTCGCATATTGATTTCACATTTTACGGAGTTAAGATAGTAAACTTTTAACTTTTTGAAACCTGTTTCAATAAAGTATTAATATAGTACGGTCACAATGCAAACCCAAGTCCTACGACTTACTAAACATTTTTTGTAAATAAATGAAATTTCTTCTTGAACATAAATTTTTTCTGAAAGCAAGCATATAAAATATTTAATTTGACTGGCAAAAGATCAATCTCTAGAACTAACTTAGACAAGCATATCAAAATAGCCCCTCAGGAGTGAAAACTCTTCTACTTAAAATAATGAATAATTTTACAAATAATGAATTGATAAATAATGGTATACAATACCAAGTATATTAGGATATAGCTTTCGAGTCTTCATCTTAAATTTAAGCCTACAAGAGGTGTCTAACCATTTGCACTCTGATGTGCAATAAATCAAATGTCACTTTTTTTTGTTATACACTGTCCACAAGTCTGAACATTTAAATGTAAACTAAATATGTTAAAATTCCTATATTCGAAATTTTGGATAATAGTGATGTTTAGTTTTCCAGCGTACTGGCCGTTGATATATGGTGTCCGTAGTAGTGTGTTTTGAGTGAGTGTGAAGTTGTAAATTTTTTGGACAAAAAGTGTTTGGAGAAGGCATTTCTTTTTCGGAATAGCGGGAATCTACTTAATTGGGTGTTGGACTGTCATATCACTGCAGAAGCGTCCTACAAAACTTGGCATTCTGGTACTTGGCAGTCTGGATTACGCTGCGACCCTTAACAGCAAAGAAATTTCCCCTGCTTGATCTGTTCAGTCAAGGTTAGAGCCATGGGCAGTTTTAGTAGGCTATGTGGGTCGCATAAATGTGCTGAGAATATCAGTAAACCAACCGATTCTAGTAATGTTTGTAAACAGTTGTACTCTTGGGTGATAAATAAAAATATTTTATGATTTAAAACTCTTACGATTTTGTTTTTTATTACCTTTTTCAATAACCTGGCAATTATCACAAACTCCAGTTCATAAAATCCCAAGTGTAATTGAAAGACTGGAAAAATATATTTTAATTATTTCCTTGGGCTGAGCATGCAAGTTTGATGCCATAGGGATGTTGTGTGCAAGTTATAGTTAACACCCAACTTGTGAAGGTACCTATAAATTTGTATCAGGTTTTGTAAACAAATTAGCAAAATGAAAAGATTTTTTGATTTCGTATTTAAATAGCTTGAAAAATATTTATGTATTTCATCCGTAACCAGTTAGCTGAAAATTACAAATACCGAAAGTTAAACGTTTGTTTTTGAGCTATATTAAATGGTTTTAATAAAAATTTTGACAATCATAAGTAAGAGATAAAAAGTTTTAATAAACCCTGTTTTCATCCATTTAAATTAAAATAAATAGGAAATAGGCAATTTGAACCTAGGCCCCCCTAGTTAACTGTTAAAGGTGTCGTCACCATTTATTGGGTTAAGCTTGAAAACTGATCTTTCATTAGAAGGGTATACTATATTAATTGGGAAAAATGTGGGATTTAGTATTTTTTACATTTTATTTTGCTATGTTAACTATTTTGATCAAAACGCTATTTACTACTTTAAATAATTTCCTCACAACATCCCCAAGGCATCAAACCTGCATACTCCGCCCAAGGATTAAAAGATATCCTTACAGTCTTTCAAGCACACTTGGCCTAGTGTGAACAAAAGAGTGACCAGGTTTATGAAATTGCCAGGTTATTGAAAAAGGTGATAAATAACAAAATTGTAAGAGTTTCAAATCATAGAATACTTTTGTTTGTCACACAAGAGTACAACAGTTCACAAACACTACTACAACCGGCATGTTTTCTACGAGTAATATTTTAGAGTGGCCCTCTTCTAATATTTCTAATATTCTAAATTCCTCTAGATTCTAAATTCTAAATTCTCTCTTTCTAATATTCCTCCGCGACTCACATAGCATACTAAAACTGCCCACAGCACTAACCTTGGCTGAACGGATTGAGGAGGGGGATTTTCTGTGCTGCTGAGGGTTGCAGAGTAGTCCGGACTGCCAGGTTATGAAATGCCAAGTTTTGCAGGACTCTACTGTAGAGATATGACAGTACAAGACCTAATTCAGTAGAATCTCACTATTCCAAACCTTAAAATTCTGAAAAAAACCACCCAATCCAAAAAATCTTTCCGTCCAAAAATTACAGATTTGTTCCTTTATAAACCGTATGAAACTCGATCGTCGGTATAATATAAAATTGAGATGTGATTCTGTCCCTATTGAATATGTTTTTCTTTGGTTTGGATTAGCAGGACAACTGAATTTCTTCAGTGTCGGTATCCAGCGCACTGGGCGCTGACACATGGTGTCCGTACTAGTGTGTTTTGAATGTCTGTGATGTGTTCAAGTACATTATATTGATGTAATGATGTCACATGGACTGAGTTTTTAGCCGATATTCCTAGAGTCTACAAGTGAACATGACACAATGGTGTTGAAATCTTGGTGACCCATTAGGTTACAATTAGGATTTAAGACAATAAAGGTACATTAACCCCTTATGTTCAATCAATACTATCGCAAAAACATAAAAAATCAATAAGAAGTGGCAACACACAAAACAGGTTCCAGAAACTAGGTTTCAAGGTCAAATCGGCATTAGTAATTTCTGTAGTATTGGAATTGTAGGCACTAATGTGTAAACTACTATTGGTCTAATTGGGACTGCCTTCCTCGTGCATATTAGGCTAGCCTCTAAAAATATTGGTGTGGACGAGTTGGTTATTTTTCAGCAAATTACTTTCTCCTGACTGAAAATAGTTTTTTCATCACACTGTACGGGAAACAGCTATATTCATCACCAGCTCAGAGTGTAGAAAAACCGTTTTCCCTCTCTAGAGAGGGAAAATCAGCTGTTGATTTTCCCACACTAGTAATTAGTTATGATTACTGACACAAGTAGCGCTAGCAGTGCTAAGAATATATTATTCCCTAAATCAGCTGTTCTCAATAATGTAATCAGCTGTGTAAAACAGAATCACTGTTTTCATTGTACTGCGGAAATCAATTGAGCATCCATAGGTGGTTTCTTAAACTTGCATTATTTAATTAATTACTATTATTAATTATCTACAGTGTGATGAAAAATATCTTTCATAACTCGAGTAGAAAGTGTTATTCCGTGCCTTGATCGAAATTCTGATCTCGGCCCGGAAAAGACACTTTCCACTCTTGTTATGAAATATACTATATCAATATTTATGTTTTCTAATTTGGTATCCAATTTTCAGTCTTTATTCATCTCACTCAAATTTATATAGTAGATGAAAACTAAAATTTTGTGTATAGAATATTATCAATAATTACAACATGGTTTGACTACATTACGAACATGCCATTGCACTAGTGTTTATAACTACGAAGGCCGTTTTTAAAGTAACCTCCATATCTAGTGAAGGTTCGGATTGGGACTCATTAGGAACCTATCTGTAAGTTATGGAGGTCACTAGGTCTTCGCCTTATGCTATAGCCATAGATTAAACATACTTCAAAGAAAAAGAGTATGCTTAAGGGGTAAGCTTAATCTGTACTATAGCTAAAAATAAAAATGACCACCACAAGTGGAAGTGGCGCTGACTACACTGCCACAATTAATGGTCCGAATGACTTCCGTCAAAATAAAAAATGTTAATTTTTAATGACCATCTTGATTCTCATATCTGGAAAAAAGGTCATGATGGATAATTTACTGTCAGTTTCCTAATGTCCATTGATTTTGGCAACAAGATCGTTGGAACCCAAAGACAGCCTTTGCGGCTCAGCCAGGCACTCCTGTCTCCGTTGTGGACATAAGTTAAGGTTTCTTTCTTAAACTAACTAACTACGCTGATGATTTGGTCAGCAATAATGTTCACTATCTATTCCCCATTAAATAAAAAATACACATTTACTGACAGATATCCACAGGTAACATTTTGTGCCCAAAGAAAGTACATCACAGAAGGTACCTGTACCAGCAATAATGAAGGCATAGCTGGTGGTACCTGTAATTTTGGCCATTGTGATTTTGAGTTATAAAGCACAACGCAGTCCTCCCCCCTTCAGCGACTCGGAACGCTGATGCCAAATGCCTCTAAAGCCACCTTTTCTTCACCATGTATTAATGTAGGTCATGTTACAAACAGTCTGTGTAGATATAAGAGATATGCCACTAAAATTAAAGATCCGGTGTAAAAAACATTTAATATGCTAGCTGCTCTAATATTTACATTGGAAAGCAGGAAAGTAATTTAATATGACTGTTCAGTTATAAGAAAAGTTAGTAGCTTTTAGAAGGTTACAATCTGAACCCAGCTACCTTTGTTCATTTTGCTATTAATTAACAATCCTGACAATCAAACAAATCAGAAGCTCTCTAACAGTAATAAAGCTACACCTCATCTGATCCATCACACTCACTCTTCAATCAAATTCACCTTACAATAGCAATTTGCACCAGAGCGCATTGGTGTCCTAAGGTGTCAATGGGCTACTAATTAAAAAATACCATCCTAACACTCAAGGTGACAAACAAAAATCTATTTTTGCTCAGCATTTAGTTGACAAACACTTTAATTTAAATTGGTGGTAAATTATAGTGGTCAACAGATCCTCCACACCTGTAGGAAGGAAAACAAAAATTAAAAGAAGTAATAATTAAAACATAACTCACATTTAGTTGATGGATGATCTTGTTGTACGCAAAGTGCCACCGCTCCTTGGCAGTCATCTTTCTCTTTGGCTGGTCACCGATGATGATTTCTTGATCTTCAAATGATGATTTTTGCTCATTTGGTGGAGGCATCTCTTCTATGACATAGTCGTCTTGCGGCTGGTCAAAGGACTGCTCATAGTCCTGATCATATTCTTCGTCCAAGGTTTCCTGTCGTTTAGGTGGAGATGGGGAAGACGGTTTGGGACTTACTGAGCGGTATGGTTCGATCAGTGAGTTTGTTTCTGGCGGGTAACGATCAACCACTGACACAGGTGAATCACGAGAATATTCATTTGTTTCATTGAGCATATCCTCTTCAATGTAACTATCTAAAGATTCTGGTTGACGTTGCAGATATCCTCGCTGGGTGTGATTCTGGCTCGGATAAGTTGTAGTAGGGGTAGCTACGGGAGAAGGCTTTTGAGATAACACTTGTTCTCGCAGCTGGAGGCTGTTGTTTCTGGAACTATTCCTTTCCGGAATGGCTGGACCAACCACACCGGGGCCGGAACCATACATATCATCTCTATCTGAGATGTGGCTATTGCTACCATACCTGTCATTTTTATCTACCAATGTACTACTATTATACCTATCGTTTTTCTCCTGTACATTATTATATCTATCATTAATCATCTCTTGGGTCAAACCGTGATTTTCTTGAACCGAGTCATTTAACCGCTCATTTTCCTGAATTGACATGGAATACCTATCATTTTCTTTTACTGATGTATTGTACCTATCATTTTTATTGTCCATTATCATATTAGTACCATAACCTTTCTCTTGAACAGAAGTGTTATCGTACCTATCGAGTTTATCAGTCATTGAGTTTTGTTCAGGCACAGATGTGTATTCACTATTAAAGCTCTGGTGACCTTGCTGACTAACGGAAGACATTGCAGTTTCAAATGAATCTCGAAGATCATCGTCTTTTGATTCCAGTGAATCTGTATTTTGTTGAAATATTCTCGGACTCTCCAGCCTCTGCCTTCCTTGAAACTGCTTTTTCAATGTATCTCGCCTACTCAAAGTCTGTTGATCTTCTTCTGGCCTTTGTACTTGGACAGTTGGTGGTTTTTCTCCATAATAGTTGTAGGTTGATTCTTCTTCGTAACCTTGTTGGTCAGATGTTTGATAATCTTGTTGGTTGGCTGTTTGATAGTTTTGCTGATTAGTTGGATAGTTTTGTTGATTAGCTGTTTGATAATTAAGCTGGTTTGCTGTTTGATAGTTTTGCTGGTTTGCTGTATGATAGTTTTGCTGATTGGCAGTTTGATAATTTTGCTGATTACTTGTTTGATAATTTTGTTGATTTTTCGTTTGGTAAGCTTGTTGTGCTGCTGGCTGATAAACCTGCTCATTTGTGCCAGGATAAACTTGCTGGTTGGTCCGTTGATAAGCTTGTTGGCTTGTATCTTGATAAACTTGCTGATTGGTTAAACGTCCAGTTGTTCTTACATCGTTTGCAGTCTCTTTGTATTGGTTAGAAGGCATAATAACATCAGTTTGATTAGGAATTAGATTATCTGTGCTCTGATATGCATAATTATAGTCTTCATTGTAGTCTACAGGCTTGTTGCGTGTTTCTTGATAATAGTTGCTATCTTCTTGGGGCTCTTGATACTCTAAAGATCCTGTTCGTTTTGCCGGCTTATGTTGCTGCGCTTTAACTGGTGTGGGTGGTAAGGAAGGTGATGGTTTGATTTTGACTGGAATCTTGGGAAGCTTTTTGGGTTTGTTTCTACTTCTTGGTGGAGGAAAGTCAGGATCATAATCATCATTCATTTGTTGACTCATGGACTGCGATCTACTGTGGTTGAACTGTTTTCTCCGTGCTGTACTCCCAGCGTAGTCATTTCTTACTTGATAGTTCTCATCTTCATAGCTTTGGTGGGTGGAATAATAAACCTGCAAATAGTTATTATTTTAATTAATATTGCCATAAAGTGTGAATGAACAAATAATTATACTAGAGAAAAATGCATTAGCAGTAATGTTATAGCTTGCCCACAGTGTCTGTTATCTGATTTGTCCTAATTACTTTTTAAATCCTTTAACCCTACTCTATTGTTAGAGCAGGGTCAAAGATCATTGGCAACCAATTTTATGATACACTTAATTAATTATCTCTCTGTTAAGCATACGTTGGTACTTGACTACAAGGTAGCAAATTTGTACTCACAAACCTAAAATATTAATTACTTTAAACAAATTTCATATAGTCTGGTTTGCAAATAAAAAGTTAATGGCACATGGTGCTTAGTATCTTAAATTTCAACCCTGCATTTGACAAAAGCCTGCCACCTGAACTCACCAAACTCAAATGGCAGCTTATGTTAGAAAAAATGTATGATACAATTATAGAATGCTAGTACATCAAAATAAAATATCAAACTTTGATGCAGAATCGTGCAGTATCACAATCATTTAACGTTTACAGTAGAACCTTACACCTTACATCATCGTCCATTGACTCAGAGAATCCCCTGGTAAGTTCTCGGTTGCTGGTGCTTCTTTTCGTCCTTGAGCGGTTCATCTTGTTTTCGTATCTATTCTGACGGTAGTAGCTGCTGTAGTAATAGTCTTGACCCTGCCCCCCTCCCCCCGAGTCCCATTGTCGATCTTCTTCTTCTTGACCATATCTGAACAAAATAGGGGTAAAATTAAGTACTTTATCTGGTTACATTAGACAACACAAATCAGTAGACAAATTTATTCTTCAAAGTACATCTGAAAACACTGAAATGAGTTTTAAACGGTGAATACTCAAAGTTTCATGAAGCTACATGCTGCATAACCCCAAATAATTTGTTAGTTTTACCTATGAAAGTACTGAATGTTTTGCACATAGGCCTAACATGTTATTGCAATGTTTTCATTCTAAATCCAATCAATTCACGAGCCCAGGAAAAATAACATAGTCCACTTCATGTATCCAAGGACTATTAATTTAGGGCAGTGGCTTATTAGATATAATCAAAAGTGTAAATTTTTTCACTCAGTCCAATGGGTTGTTTTGGAAGTAAAATTTATTAAAATTTCAATTTTAAGAGTTCAAACACTTTCTGTTAATAATCTATAGAGTACATTCCTGAATTAGCAAACAGTGGCGTTAAAAAATTTTGCTTGATCCGAACACATTCTCTTCAAAAAATACAGTTGCTTTTCTTTCCGTAAACAGTGGGGAGTTGCCGGTCATCAATGTTAAACAGAATTGACGGTCATCATATGCATTTCGGTTGCTATTACAACCACTTTTCCATGGTTTGATTCTTGTTCGACAAACTTTATAATGTTCCAATTGCATTTTCTACTACTTAACGTGGTCCGTCACTAGCAAATGCTTACTGCAATTCAATCATTATTGAGTGTCTATATCATATGTCATGTTCAAGTAAAAAGGAGTAAAAAGGTGTAAATGTCAAGGATTATTTATTATATAAAAATTTTATTCTTTGAAATTATTTATATTATTTCAAACTTATTATTTAAAGCTTTTTTCAATCACTGGATCACTTATATTTTATCCATAAAAATGCTATAAAATAAAGGTGTGAAAAAGTATCAGTAATCGCTACTTTGTAATCGGTACTTGTCTCTGCAAAAGTATATGGATACTGAAAAGCAAAGTACCCAGATACAAAGTATCCACGAGTGCAGCGATTACAAGCATCGCCCAACCAACCTAAGACAGGGATACCAAACGGTTCCTAAAAGAAGCGCCTCTTACAAATACCTACTATACGCTCAGCGGAACATGGATATACAAATTTAATCGCTAATACCAAGTAATCGCTACTCTGGACTCTGTACTGGCTTGTACTGGTATCTGTTGTAATTGGTACTAAAAAGGAATTGTTTAGTCCACCTTTACAATTAAACTAAATACAAAGAAAGATACAAACAAGATACAAACAATATACAAAACAATACTCATAAGTATCTCATAAACCAAAATATTTTACAAGATTCTCGAGAGGTTATGCGGGTTGTACCAGGATACTCTGAAAATAAAACAACTTTGTTGAAAATCATACTAAAACTGTATTTTAGTCGGAATATGCAAACACCCCCGTCGCAGCAGACCTGCGTACTCAGCGAATTTCCAATGGAATTTTGGTATATTTTCTATTTCCCCATAAAATTCATGGGGATGGGAGTATGTAGGTTTGCCGCCATCATATGGGTTTAGTTGGTAAATATAAGTTAAATCCTACCTAGTGATTGTACATACCAAATTTTATAAGGTTAAGGTGTTCTGTTTATTTTCCCCATAAACCCCATGGGGGTGAGTATGTAGGTTTGCCGCCATATGGGTTTTGTAAGCAAGTATAAGTTAAACCTTATCTAGATAATGTACATACCAAATTTGATTAAGTTATATCAATAAATAAGCAAGATATAGGCTTTACTTGATTTCCCATAAGAATAACATGGAAAACACATTTTTTTGATTTTCCCCGTAACCAGTTATGCTAAGATAAAAATTCAAAATACCAAATTGTTTGTTTTTTTAAGCTCTTTTAAATGGTTTCAGTTTAAATTGTTGACTTTTAAAAATTAAGGTCGAAAAATGCCAAAAACCCATTTTTAACCCTTTTGAAACCACATAAACACCCGTTCCAATGGTCCGATCATTCTGGTTCGCGAACTCAACCTAGTAGATGCTTGCTTACACCCCTGTACCAAATTTCATCAAAATCGGAGGTTCCGTTCAAAAGTTATCGTGTTCATGGACACATATATATATATATATATATATAGATTTATTCAGGACCCAATGAACGCTCTTTTTGTCTTTCACAGCCCAATGAACGCTCCCAAGGAGCTCCTACTGAGGAGCGCCGAATGGGTCTGATATTGACTTCTAGAGCACATAATGCGCTCTCTCCCGCATTCGTTTTTAAATACCAAAGAGCGTCTATTGGGACTTCCGGCCTCAGTTTAGCCAACATTACATGATTGTTTTACCTATTAATCCCTGTTAACACTTTAAGATGTTACCTGTTAACACTGTTAATAAAATAATTACCACGATGTTTTATAATTCTTTTATGACTGTTTCCTTTAAATGGTGTTCCTGCCCAACTCAAATTTACTGTTCACACGATTGTGCTCTGGAAACACTCTTTTCGTCTTTCATAGCCCAATGAACGCTCCCAAGGAGCTCCTACTGAGGAGCGCCTAATGGGTCTCATATCGGCTTCTACAGCACGTTATGCGCTCTTTTACGCATTCTTTTTTCAATAACAAACATAGTTTATTTTGACTTCCGGCCTCAGTTTAGCCAACGTTACATGATTGTGTTACCTATTAATACCCGTTAACACTTTCAGATGTTACCTGTTAACAACACGGTTAATAAAGAGGACCAAGATGTTTTATAATTCGTTTATGATATTTTCCTTAAACTGGTGGTCCTGCCCCTCTCAAAATTACTATTTACACGATTGTGTTTTGGGAATATGCCATTTTGGGCCCCGTGGTTATCATTAGAGCAAAACATACGGTGTTTTATTTTACTGACCGACATTGTCTAGTAGTAAGGTCTATCACGACCACATAACTAATTTTTACGTAATTATGCTTGAAAATTTGGCATGTTTGGTATCGTTGAAATCGCTAGAGCAAAATATGGTGTTTTATGTCTTTTACCGATCATTATTTTACTTTGCAGTCTGCGACCCCCCATAATTTACCCATTACAAAATTATTCTTGAAAATATGTCATGTTCGGTATTGTTGAAACCGCTAAAACAAACTATGATTTTTATGCTACAGACCGACTATTATCTAGCAGTGGGGGTCATAGAGCTATATATTTACTCATTACGTGATTAAGCATGGAAATATATTATGTGGGGTATGTTTGAAATCGATAGAGCAACCTATGGTATTGACTGTCAAATATCCGCATTGTAAACGGTATATCTAACACCCCACTACACTCTGGCACAACATAGCTTAGAAATATGTCATGTGGGGTATCATTGCAACCGCCTGGGTAACCTATGGTGTTTTATGTCATTGCTGGGCCATTATATTGCAGTGGGGTTCCGTGACCCCCCATAATTTACAGTTTAAAAGTCTATGCTAAGAAAAATGTCATGTGGGGTATCGTTGCAACCGCCTAGGTAACCTATGACGTTTTACAGCATTGCCGGACCATTAACTTGTGGTGGGGGAGTGCGACCCCCCCTAATTATTGGTTTAGAAGGTTATGGTTAGAAATATGTCATGTGGGGTGTCGATGCAACCGCCTGCGTAACCTATGGTGATTTATGTTATTTCCGGGCCATTATCTTGCAATGGGGTACCGCTACCCCCCTTAATTTACAGTTTACAAGTCCATGATTAGAAATATGTCATGTGGGGTATCGTTGCAACCGCCTGCGTAACCTATGGTGATTTATGTTATTTCCGGGCCATTATCTTGCAATGGGGTACCGCTACCCCCCTTAATTTACAGTTTACAAGTCCATGATTAGAAATATGTCATGTGGGGTATCGTTGCAACCGCCTGCGTAACCTATGGTGATTTATGTTATTTCCGGGCCATTATCTTGCAATGGGGTACCACTACCCCCCTTAATTTACAGTTTACAAGGTTATGGTTAGAAATATGTCATGTGGGGTATCGTTGCAACCGCCAGGGTAATCTATGGTGATTTATGTTATGACCAGACCTTTATCTTGCCGTGGGGTTTCGCGAACCCCATAATTTTCGGTTTACAATGTTATGGTTAGAAATATGTCATGTGGGGTATCGTTGCAACCACCAGGGTAACCATGACGTTTTATAGCATTGCCGGGCCATTATCTTGTGGTGGGGTACCGCAAATCGCTTCTAATTATATGTTTACTAAGTTATATTCATAAATATATCATGTGGGGTATCGATGCAACCGCCAGGGTGATCTATGGTGATTTATGTTATTGCCAGGCCATTATCTTGTGGGGGGGTTCCACGACCACCCATAATTTTCAGTTCCGAAATTTATGCTTAGAAATGTGTCATGTGGGTCATCGTTGCAACCGCCTGGGTAACCTATGTGTTCTATGTTATTGCCGGGCCATTATCTTGCAGTGGGGTTCAGTGACCCCCCCCATAATTTACAGTTTACAAATCTATGCTTAAAAATGTGTCATGTGGGGTATCGTTGCAACCGCCTTTGTAGCCTATGAATTAATATAGCTGCCGGACCATTAACTTGTGGTGGAATACCGCAACCCCCCTAATTATCGGTTTAAAAGGTTATGGTTAGAAATATGTTATGTGGGGTATCGTTGCAACCGCCTTGGTAATCCACGGTGTTTTATGTTATTGCCGGGCCATTATCTTGTTTTGGTGTTTGCGAACCCCCCCTAATTTCGGTTTACTAGGTTATGGTTAGAAATATGTCATGTGGGGTATCGTTGCAACCACCAGGGTAATCTATGGTGATTTATGTTATGGCCAGACCTTTATCTTGCCGTGGGGTTTCGCGAACCCCATAATTTTCGGTTTACAATGTTATGGTTAGAAATATGTCATGTGGGGTATCGTTGCAACCACCAGGGTAACCATGACGTTTTATAGCATTGCCGGTCCATTATCTTGTGGTGGGGTACAGCAAATCGCTTCTAATTATATGTTTACAAAGTTATATTCATAAATATATCATGTGGGGTATCGATGCAACCGCCAGGGTGATCTATGGTGATTTATGTTATTGCCAGGCCATTATCTTGTGGTGGGGTTCCACGACCACCCATAATTTTCAGTTCCGAAATTTATGCTTAGAAATGTGTCATGTGGGTCATCGTTGCAACCGCCTGGGTAACCTATGTGTTCTATGTTATTGCCGGGCCATTATCTTGCAGTGGGGTTCAGTGACCCCCCCCCCCATAATTTACAGTTTACAAATCTATGCTTAAAAATGTGTCATGTGGGGTATCGTTGCAACCGCCTTTGTAGCCTATGAATTAATATAGCATTGCCGGACCATTAACTTGTGGTGGAATACCGCAACCCCCCTAATTATCGGTTTAAAAGGTTATGGTTAGAAATATGTTATGTGGGGTATCGTTGCAACCGCCTTGGTAATCCACGGTGTTTTATGTTATTGCCGGGCCATTATCTTGTTTTGGTGTTTGCGAACCCCCCCTAATTTCGGTTTACTAGGTTATGGTTAGAAATATGTCATGTGGGGTATCGTTGCAACCGCCAGGGTAATCTATGGTGATTTATGTTATGGCCAGGCTATTATCTTGCGGTGGGGTTCCGTGACCCCCAAAATTTTCAGTTTCAAAATTGATGCTTAGAAATTTGACATGTTTGGTATCGTTGCAACCGTCTGGGTAACCTATAGTGTTTTATGTTATTGCCGAGCCATAATCTTGCAGTGGGGTTCCGTGACCCTCCCCATAATTTGCAGTTTACAAGTCTATGTTTAGAAATGTCATGTGGGGTATCGTTGCAACCGCCTGGGTAACCTATGGTGTTTTGTGGCATTGCCGGACCATTATCTTGTGGTAGTTTACCGTGATCCCCTTAATTTACAGTTTACAAGTCTTTGCATTGAAATATGTCAAAATATGTGTCAAACTATATGGTAATAGTGATAAAATGACGCCGATTCAAGGTTCCCAACTCGCGCAGTATGGGAATATAAGATAAACTTTCGATTCGTTTGCAAATAACATCTCTTATTAAAAGTTATGTGATGACATAATTTTTCGTTAACTTCAGTATCAATTTTGTAACCCCCATAAACTATCCAATAAATTTTAACAAAAAAACTTTTCGAATATATTGACAAATTAAAAATTTAATTTATTTAAAAACGTGAATGGTATTCAGAGCTTTTTTACGATGTTGCAAAGTTCCGCTGAAAGCGTCAAAGTATGTTATAAACTTCCTAAATTAATTTTATTTTGAATGGTGTATAACAACCTTCAACTATTGTCACGTTTCCCTACTAAATTATAACATGACTGTAGAAAAACGTGGAGAGGCGAAGAACTTGTTTTCTTAAAAATGGTGGTTTTAGCTTACTATTGATCAGGGTTTTTTCATTCATAGGTATTGTTGGTAAATGTAGTTGTTATAAGAGTATTATCATTTTTATATTTTAATATTGTAATAAAAAAACAATAAAATTCAAAATAATTCAAAAAAGTTTTAAAGAAGCATTAATTTTTTATCCATCACGTGATTCCTGATTGGTAAATTTACAAAAAAAGTAATAAGGTGTTTTATTGTGATGAGGTTGGGAGACCTTAAATTTTTATAGCTGTATCTTCAATGCAGATAACATTTGAATGTGCTTCTGGAATAACAATTTTAATATTGAATGAGAAAGTGTGTTATAACCTCCTTGTTCGCTTGACTTAACTTCATTGGATTTCTTTATGTGGATAAATGAAAACTGAGATTTCCACCACTGTTGTAAACTCTGAAATTGTGTTACAAGAAAGAAATTTTGTAATGAATGAAATATTGAAATAGATTGAAATAAAAATATATTGAATATAAATAGATTACAAAGATAGATAAATAGATTGGAAAAACAAAAAAATGGTAATTAAAGATTGAAATATGCTTTAATTTTATAGGGAAACGTGACAATACTTGAAGGTATTATTCATAAGTCTAAAGCTTATTTAATTAGGAAGGTTTTAATAATATTTGACATTTTCAAAGAAAGTTTGCAACATCGTAATAAAACTCTAAATAATTATTAAATTTTTAAATAAAATACAAATTATTTATTTCTTTGATTAAAATAACATTAAATTTCATGTTTTTTTCAATATCCACGACTTTTTCTTACTGTAAATTTTATGAAGGTTCCAAATATGACACTGAAGTTAACAAAACATTATGTACCGTAATGACTTAGTTTTTTTATTTTTTTCAAAAGAAACGTTGATTTGAAGAATCGAGGTTTTCTCCCTACATGAAATATACACATTATGGCCCCCCATAATTTACTCTTTACAAAATTATGCTCGGTAATATGTCATGTTCGGTATCGGTGTAATCAATAGAGCAACCAATGGTGTCTTATGTTATTTAACAATCAATCATTGTGTTGTATTCAGGGTACATTGCCCCCCCATAATATACTCATTAGAAATTTATGATCGGAAAAATGTCTTTTTGGGTATCGTTGAAATCGTTAGTGTAACCTTTGGTGTTTTATGTAAATTGCCGATAGGCATGCTGTATAGGGGGTCCGTGGCCCCCCATAATTTACTCTTTAAAAATATGCTTTGAAATATGTTATGTAGGGATTGAAGTGATTAGTAGAGCAACCTATTGTGTTTTATGTTATTAACCAATCATTATCTTGTATGGGGGTCCGTGCCCCCCCATAATTTTCTCTTTAAAAAGTTATGCTCGTAAATATGTCATGTTGGGTATCGTTGTAGTCGCTAGAACAACCTATGGTGTTTTATGCTATTTTTATCATTATGTTGTATGCGGCGTCCATGGCCCTCCATAATTTAATCCGTACAAAATTAATTATCCTAGGATATATGAAATGTTAAGTATTGTTGAAATCCCTAGAGCAACCTATGGTGTTTTATGATATTTACCGATACTGTGTGGGTGTCCGTAGCCCCCCATAATTTACTATTTACAAAATCATGTTGGGTATCGTTGAAACCACTATTATGGTGTTTTATATTATTTACTAATCATGATGTTATATGGGGGGGGGGGTTTTCGGCCACCCATAATGTACCTTTTTCAAAATTGTACTTTTTAATATGTCATTTTGGGTATTGTTAAAATTGCTAGAACAAACTATGATGTGTTATGCTACTGACCGACCATTATTTAGTAGTGGGGACCATAGGCCCGATAATTTACTCATTGCGTGATTATACACGGAAATATTTCGTGTGGGGTATTATTGTAATAGGTGCCTGAAAATATGTCATTTGGGGTATCGTTGTGATCGCATAGCAGCCTATAGTGATTAGTAGTACTGACCGTCCATTATCTTGTAGTGGGGGTCATCTGTTCCCTATCATATACTCAACATATGATTTTTCCTGGAATCAAGTTATGTGGGGTATCGTTGTAATGTGTTTATGTTATTTACCGATTATTATTTTGTATTGGGTGTCCGTTGACCAACACAATTTACTCTTTACGTAATTATACCTGGAAATGTGTTATGTGGTGTATTGTTGTGACCGCTTAAGTATAGCATTAATAGTAGAAGTTTATAATTGTTAGTTAGGCATATAGTAAAAAACCCTACAAAACACTTCAAAACATCACAATATTAGAGCGAAGCTCGGTTCTCTGATACGATCAAATTAATACAGTATTCGCAAATATACAATTGACAAAGTTATTTTTTGTTTCAAACGTCAAAAGAATGCACGTAAAATATATACCTACATTTGATAAGCAATAAATATCGCATTATGTAAGATTTGTATTAAAAATTTAGTTTAAACGATTTTTTCACATTGTACATTTGAGGGTGCCTACGTACCCTCGTGGACAGTACACCTACCCATTGGGACAGTCAATTGACACGCCGATAGCTTGATAAACTGTTTCTGAACAGCGCGTAGTTGATCTTCTTGATTTTACCGAATCAGTTTATCTACCCACCAATGTTCCCGTCGGATGCATTATTATCCAGATGGGATTAGTGACTGGTGCCATTGGGCTAGCCAGGACGGTCTATTATTGATATCATGTACTCTCGGTGCCATTTAATATTCCCGCCGAATTGGGATAATCCCCACAGGTTAAATCTTTTTGTCTTTGGCATGTGCGTATTAGATTTTGATGGACGCGAGTCCGTGTAGCCTTCGGTGTTTACGCAAGTTTTCCAGGTTGCCCGTCTCGGGGAAACCATTGGGTTTTATTGCACGTGTGCCGACTGTGTCGGTGTCCACACCATTTTGTTGTGTCGGGTGCCGCCCAGACACGCTCGGCATTGTTGGGCCCTTCCAGGTAACGGGCTATGCTGGTTAAACCGTTACAAAGACCCACCGCTGCCGCAGCGTCCATGAAGGAAATGCCGTTCTGCGGGGGAGTCCCGCCTTAATTATTCTGCTGTGACGACACTGACACTATCTTCACCATTTGGGGTTAGCGCTAGCGAGTCGGTAGGAATTCTTACGGGGGAAAACGAGCTTTTCCTATGGTGGCTCGTTAAATAAATACACTACTTAAAAATCATAAAATATAAGAGTTATTTCTAAGATACACACACGTTTAGACTAACTAAAAGCAAAACCACGAAATAACTAATAAGTTAGGGGTGGCAGCACTGCAAGTGAATTAGAGCGCGCTTAGTGCCAATTCGCCACTCGATTATTACAAAGTTCTATGTGTTGTTTTTGGGAGTTCTGAGTTAAGAGTGCCATAAAGTTCTATGTGCAAATCTCTATCTTTCAAGCCTACACCCTGCAGTTGCAGCACCAATTGCAAGAACTCGACAGTGCCGACGCGACGACGCTTTGTATGAACTCGTCAGTAATGCCAACGCACAATAAATAATTTATTTCATTTACAAAACAAAAATGACCTGTTTTGGATGTAATATTACTGTTTTATCTTTTTGCATTGTGCAATTAAAACCCCTATTATTCTTTATATAAGTTGGCGTTGATATCAGTTTGTAAAAGTCTGGCTTATGAAAATAACCTTTTGTCATAGATTATTTAGATTTTTGGGCATATTTTTTATCCTCCAACATTTCGGGGGGGATATATCCCCTTTATCCCCCCCCCTGGTTTCGCCCCTGTTCGTATATGTACGTAGTACAAACCTTTGTGTACAAATATTAAGTTCATTTGCTTTAAATATAACAAAAGAGGTCAAATATGAGTTTTATAAAACATCTTTGTTTACATTTCGTAATTTAAAAAGATAAACAAAGCAGCAGACGTTCAATATTACAATTTTGACGAGCCAAAACTTCTGTTATGGTATTTATTTAATTTAATCAGCTGATATTTTTAGATTAAGTTGGTAAAGTTCACTCTCGTGGCTTTCAATAAGCCAGTTTAGCATATATATTTAAATCCTCTTAATTATAATAACTAGAGATCGCCTCCTGATCGAAATTCGATCATAATTTCAGTTGATCTTGACCCATGAAGTTTAAAAACGTTTAATAACTAAAACATCTGTTCTTCCTGCTTTTCTAGTAGTTGTCTTTACAACAGCTGTGTAATGATTCAATTAATTCTCCTTCCCCCATAAGATTAACATTGGAACTTTGAAAGCCTATGGGGCGAAGCCCTGGAGTCCGATGTGAATTAGAATGTGATTCTGCTCATCTACAGGACTATACCTTTCTAACGGTATGCGCGGATTTCTTCTACGATGCTCACAAGCTGAGAAAAAAGGAGGAAACGAAACATGCTTGCCTATTAATATATAGATTCTTATGAGTTTTCCAAAATCCAGTGACACGGTCGACTGTATGTCTCACCGCCAAGTCCGACCTAACCAGACGACGCGTGCCTCAAAGCTGAATACGGTAAATTTTCACTTCCTAAATTAGCAAAAAAGTCTGTAACTAATCCTTGTTTTCCACCGGTTTAACCGCTGAGCTTACCTCGAAAACACTCAGTGAAGTGAAATATATACGTTCAAAAGTAGCGTGTGTTCCACTTGCATCACGGTTTCGGGCCCATCAAAACAGGTCATTTACCCCACAGGGTTAACAGGCATAAAAATGGTCGCTAAGATCAGGACACTAGCTCCACCAGAAGAGAGGGGCGTACAGCCCCTCCCCCAACGGCCTGATGCTCTCTCGCCTCTCTCGCTCTCTCTCTCTCTCTCTCTCTCTCTCTCTCTCTCTCTCTCTCTCTCTCTCTCTCTCTCTCTCTCTGTCTTCCACCCTCACTTTGGCCTCTCTGGCGGCAAGAATGCTCTGTTGCGTAAAGCGTACGTGACGTCATCATAAAGCGCAGTGCCGTATGTATTGCATTGGAGCCCCCGGCTTCGTTTACGAGACTTGTGAGAGTAAGACAATAATCCCAGAGTTATCGTATTATATTTAGTAGGCTTGGTGATATTTTTAGTAAAAAACACATGAATGATTCATATCCACTACTTTTTCTGTTTGGAATATTGCACACAGTGTATTGAATAAATTTAATTTTAATATGGGCTATTAATTTAAAATTCATACGACAATGATATTACCTTCTGATGATGTATCGAAATCATCCTTGTACGATAACAACAACAAGGATGATTCTAATGTTTAATAAATGGATCACTATTCCTAAAAAATATTCTGTAGGCCTACTGTGGTATATATGATACTGAAAATAAACAACAGCCTCTGTTAAAAGTAGTCTAGGTCAATGACTAGTCATTTATTTGTAAGGTACCTAAATAAAGACAGTCTAATATAACATATCAAATAAATAGTAGTTCTTTACCTTTAAATAAGAGACAAGATCACATTTTACGGGCCTGGTGAAATTTAGAGGTAGTAAATTTAAACAACGCTCGAGAGAAAGTTGTTGTTTAGGTTAGATATAGCTTTTTGCAAAAAAAATTGTTATTTATAAAGATGCAAACGTAATTTTTAGCGAATTTTCTTATAGAAAATACGCTATTATGGTATTGTGGTACTCACGGTAAAACCTACACCCAGGACCATGTTATTTTTTCGTTTTAAGGTATCTAGTAGCTAAAACACCGTTCGTTCAAATTCGTATATGTTTACACGATAACTTTTAAAAGAAACCTTCGAGTACGATGATAGTTTGAATGAAGGTGTAGGGTAGCGTTCTTCAGGATAAGTTCGAAATCCAGGATGATCGGACAATGGAAACGGGGTTTATGAAGTTTCAAAAGGATCAACATTAGGGATTTTTTTGCGTTTTTACTCTTAATTTCAAAAGAGCTTTGAAAAATAAAAAAGTTAGTATTTTGAATCATTAACTAAGCTTCACTGGTTACAAAGAAAATATCAAAAATATTTTCCATGTTATTCTTATGTGGGATTTATACAATCTTATATCTCGCTTATTTTGTTACATTTTTCAAAAACATTTTGTATATACCTTCATTAGGTGATGAGTAACTAATATTTGATCAAAAGCCCATTTGGCAGCAAACCTGTATAATAAACACCATGGCATAGAAGGGAAAATAACTGCATAATGGTACAGAAGGAATAGAAGGAATAGAAAGAGGTGTCTGAACATAATCAGCGGATAAGCTGACTTTCTGCAATTGTCATATGAATTTTTACATTTAGAAAGTTATAAACAGATCATTATTTGTAAATTGTATCTCTCACTATGAACAATTTTTACTATTCGTAAAACTAATCATATCTTTAATTAATGCAAGTAACAGGTTAACCGAGCCTTGCTCGTTGGTTTGAATTCACTTTTGTTATAGTGTCATGGTAATCAAGCTATTAAATTTACACCAGACTCTCCACAGATAATAGCTGTTAAAAAACTGATTAAAATGTATTTCTTAATGTTCCTTTATTTATTTATTTATTTTTTTTTTTACTTTAATGTTACAGTATTTTGTTACCAAAATAGCAACCCTTAATGCCAATGTTAAAAATTACGATTTTTAAATTTAAATTTAGACCAAATTTGATTTTTTCTGCGATTGAGGCTTTTTCTAAACTTATTTTTGGACCAAAACACTCTTAAACACTCTTACACCACAATAAACCAAATCTACCCGCTAGATTTCGAGATCGTGGAACACACATCCCTTCAGACATTGCTCGTATTATAGTATGGGATTATGTGTAATTAATGTTGATATAATTAATGTAAATACATGCATTATATAATTAAATACAATATTTTCTTGTATGATTTAACAATCTATACACAGGGTGTCTCTGAACTCTCTGCCAATTTCTTAAGGTATTATTCCTGACCAAGTGATTCGACCGTGACTAGCCTCAGTAAAACCAATCTACCTTGCTTATTTATTTACCGACTTCCATAATCTTTACATAGTTTGATTTAAAATTACATTTTCTAAAAAGTTTATAAGGACATAAACCTTGCAGCCTTATGTAGTTTTTATGCAATTTAAGGTTAAAGATTTTAAACAGCCACCATTTTAAAAATATGTGCAGTAAAAAATATTTTTTCCTACCACTGCATGGAAATAATCGCATTGCCACACCTGTAACCCCTGTGCAAAGCAGTTCATTTCCGGTTTCCGTTTCTTTCCCGCTCTAGAGCGGCAATGACTCTTTACCGCACGCTAGATCAAACAGCAATGTTAAATCAGCTGTTATTACAAACCATGCTACAGCTGTTATTCATTGTTGTCGTTTAGAACTTGCTTCTTTTTTAGTTTGAGGTTATGTTTGAGAGTTAAAATTATGTTCCAACAGAAACAAATAAAAAATAATCTAAATGACATTTTGTGTGCAATAAAGCATTTAATATGTAACAATTATGTTGGTAGGAAAAATCTTGTGTTTATTACGAGCACAAATAGTCATTGCCGCTCTCGAATTGTTTGTTTGTTCCATCTACAATTCTCGAGTGGCAATGACGTACTTTACGCTCTTATTACACAATTAGCTATTGTTCCTACCACTGCGTGGAAATAATCGCATTGGCACACCTGTAACCCCTATGCAAAAACAGTTCATTTCCGGTTACCGTTTCTTTCCCGCTCTTTCCCGGCAATGATTCTTTTCTGCACGCTAGAACAAACAACAAGTTTAAACCAGCTCTTATTACAAACCATGCTACAGCTGTTATTGCTTCTCTTTTAGTTTGAGGTTATGTTTAATTGTTAACATTGTGTTCCAACAGAAACAAATAAAAAATAATCTAAATGACATTTTGCATACAATAAAACATGTAATCTGTAGCAATTATGTTGGTAGGAAAAATCTTGTATGTATTACGAGCACAAATAGTCATTGCCGCTCTCGAAACGTTTGGCCGCACTCAGCTGACGCTTCGTGCGGCCATCTACATTTCTCCATCGACAAAGACGTACTTTACGCTCTTAATACTATGGAGTTTTGGAAATTTTAAATATGATATTTTGACTTGTCTTTAAGTCAGGAATAATACCTTGAGAGGTCGGTAGAGGGTTCAGATACACCCTGTATATTTAAAACAGTAGGTAAGGTAAAAGAGACCTTTGATCAGTTTGTCTGAGACTTCTACCATTGACTTAAGAAGTAGTAAGAGTAGCGTTCATTAGTCAATACTTCTACTTAGCCGATTTAGCCCACATGTTTTATTTTAAGTACCAGGGGGACCGAGCTTAAGCTCAATAAAATTGTTACTTTCGTTCTCTTGCAAAGTTCATTCACTCACTCACCCTCTCAAGACGAGCTCGTTCGCTTCGCTCACTCGCCAGGCCAAAGGGTGCTGCACTTTGGTATAATTTTTCTTTAAAGATATAACACATTGGTTTTACCTACAGTTATCAGCTGATTTTTGTTCAATTTAAAAACCTCCATAAGGATAACATGGGAACTTCGAAGGGCTCAAGTGCAAAAACCGGATTTTTCCCAGCTATGGGACCAACGCCAATCAATTCCTGGTGGCCAAAACCCCCATAATCAACCAAAAAATAAAAATCTTCCTAGCGAAAAAAGTTTGCCCGTACAAACAGAGTTTGTTTTAGAGTATAAATAAATTATTTTATGGATCATTTTATTCCAGGAGTGACTAAACAATTTTTAGTCTTTAATCCCAGGGCAAAAACCCCGGATTGAAGGTTTTCAATCTAAAAGAAAAATGTCTCAACGTTAATACTTACTATACTATTTCATAGTAGCAGCCATGTAACTGATTTCTTTTGTCCAAACAGTATATTATTACAAGGCTTCATTGTGTAATTAAATTAATGGTATTTAATTAGAACAAGGATATTATGATTTGCAGTTTCATGGGAGAAACTATTTTGCACGCTCGCTTATTTTGATGCTAGCATTTTGTATTTCTTTTAATACTCGCATACGTTATTTATTATTGTTTCTCGATATTGAATAAGAAACGAATATTTATTTAGGAATGTTAAGTGATCTATTCGGCTCAATTAGTGGGTTGCATGTAGTCATTAAAAATAGTGCGTTTTAATTGCTATTCAATTCATAATAAAAACGGGTTTTGCTATAAAAGTATCTTTAAAGTACGTCACCAAGCTTCATAATCTATATATTTAATAGACAAGCATGTTTTTTTCGTATTTTTCTTTCTCAGCGTGTGTGCATTGTAGGAAAAATCCACGCATACAGTTGGAAAGGTAGTGTCCTGTAGATGAGCAGAATCCCATTATAATTCATTTCGGCCCACGGGGCTACGCCCTACAGGCTTTCAAAGTGTCAATGTTAATCTCATGGAAGAAGGACAACTGATGGAATCACTACACTGCTGTTGTGATAACAAATGCTATCAAATTTGGAAGAACATATGTTTAGTAATAAAATATTTGTAAACTTATCAATCAATTTGATCGAGTTTCGATCAATGGGCGATTTCTAGTATGGTCAAAATAATCAAAATACTTTAAATTATAAAGGTATATCTTTAAATATATTTACCGATATATCCACCATTTTCTTTATCACACTTAATAATTTTTATTTTGGGGACGGATTGTTGTTGGGACTTCTTGGAATGGACCTTTATAATAACATTACTTAATGTCTATTTTTGACTCACAATGGACATTTTAAATTTTGAAACCCAAATATATTAAAACCAATAGGTCTATATTTGATCAAAAATGTACATGGGGAAAAAGTTTTAACATTTAATTATCTAACCAGTTACGAATGATATCAAGTTCGCAAGGATCTGACGACAAATAAAGGAGTTATTGTGATTTTGTAGACGAGGTACATTGATTTTGTATTATATGTAATGCGAATTATGGTTATTTTAATACATTACGATCTTGGTAGAGCCTATCATTAGTGAAATAATTAAATTTTAGAGCTTTTTTGTTTTTTGTAAAACTTTACAACCTATACGTTTTAATTTATTTAAGCTTATAATTTTCAAATGACCGATATTTAAAAAAAAATTCACATAGTAAAACAAAATGTATTTTTATGGACATTATGATTATTAAGTGGAATAACAATATGGCGGATTTCTGGGTAAATATGCATTTTAGGATATACTTTTGTACGAAATGTTTTGCTTATTTTGTCCCAATTGACTATATTATGAGGTTTGGTGACGTACTTTTAAGACACTTTGTATATGATTTTTTTATCAAAATGTCGTGCATCTACTACATGGACAATCCTTTAGTTAATAAATCATTAAAACAGTTCAAACAGGTAATCACTTATTGGGAGTCTATAAACAATGGGAGCGCTAGTGCAGTTCATCCCCATTCCTGGGTTCCATAAAAACTGACCGAATGTCATGACTGAATTTGTATCCTTAAATACTTGTACAGTATCTGACTGTGCTATTTACCATTAGTGTTTACTTCAAACTTCGAACGCCGCAGCTTGGTTAAAGATGGTTGTCAACTTGAATGAAGAGGATATTGGTATTTCATGTATTTTATCACTGACCCCGTTGGCCCCCCCATCAATCAGAAATAAACTCCGCCCATGTAAAAAGTGAGTAAAAATTCTCGTACGGGACGGACATCGGAGCGTATTCCTAGTATAATGGTAGTGTTGCAATAAAAATCGCATCCGTATCATCATTGTTTCAACCGTTTTTTAAATCAGCTTTGATGCAATATTAAATCAATATAGCTTGACTTTCTTCTTAAACACTTCGTATCCAGAACACAAATAAGTTATACAATAGACATGTAGTAGCAGTTATTCTTAGGTCGTCTTTACTCAAGACAACCTAGTTTGAAAATTTCACTTGCAGCGTTATTTAGGGAGGACAAGTACCGTAAATTTTTGAACACTACATATAAAGCAATAAAACTTGGTATACATCAACACTGCACAAACGCATGCCTTTAACAACATATTGTTTTATTCCTACATATCTTGATCGTAAAAAAGGATTCGGAGGCGGGTAACCAAAACTAAAGAGACCTCCAAATTAATAACTCCTGTCACTTTCGTAACGAATCATGGGTATCAGCATGGGTCAATAAATTAGTATTTCCATCTCTCAATGTAACTAAATAGCTAAATTCGATCCTATAAACAACTGCAGTCTTTCTCACACATTTTTACCTACTGTTTAAAAATCAGACAAACGAATACATAGTGTTCTGTTTATCATTAAAACTTTTAATTAAAACCCAACTCCTCCTTAAAAATTGTATTGTTAAAACAAAAATATGATAAAAAATATTTATATCATACCCAAAAACACAAAGTGTTAAGGGGTTGCCAAGTCCTTAAAATGTATGATATCAAAATTTCATCCAAGTTAATGACATTGGTTTTAGAATAGCTGCTCGACAAATTGATTCGATCATTTAATGCTTGGTAAACATTCTACGAAATATTATTATTTTATTTCGAGACCGTACTTGGCCAGCAGATGTATTAGAGAGTATATTACGATTAATGGGGAAATGTTGAACTATGGTTGAATTGAAATTTTTGGTTCAATGATAAAAACGTACATCTGCTGGCCAAGTACGGTCTCGAAATAAAATAATGTTTTATAGAAATTTTACAAAGCATTAAAAGATCGAATCAATTTGTCGATTTTCTAAAACCAATGTCATTGACTTGGAAGAAATTTTGATATCATACATTTTTAGGGCTTGGCAAACCCTTAACACTTTGTGTTTTTGAGTATGATTAAGTTACAGTTGTTGTAATCATTCTTACTAAAGCTTTTTTAAATTCAAATGAAGTTCTACAAATTGAATAGCTGTTTAATATTTTTACATAACTTTTATTTATTTAAACATTAAGTACCTGGAGGCCGAGCATTTTCTCGGTATACCCTTAAACAATTCTGTACGGTAATATCAGTTACAGACAGAGCGCTAAAATAAAGTGCCTAAAGGTTTATTCAAGTCCAAGACGAGCTCGTTCGCTTCGCTCACTCGCCTTTCACACTGTTTTATTGTAGGCCTACTGCTTCTGCACTCCGCTGTATATTTTTTGAACCACATGTTGAATCTATAACACGGGGCATCTAATTACCTATTTAACTAACAGCTAATTTCATAAAAGTTATTAATTGTTTTATTTTTAAATTTAATTAATAATTGCAATTATACAAAACTGAATAGTTGTTTTATACTTTTACATAACTTTTATTTGTGTCAATATTTATAATTATATCAAGTACGATCTTAAACAATTTTTATCATAGTACAATTTTATTATTTAGTGAAAATGAAGAACCAAATAATAAGTGAAAACCTGCGTCAAATAATTTTTGGGACAAAGTGTAACTAGGAAGCAGGTAAAGATTTGGACAGCTGAGGAATTTAGGACGAAATGGTACTGGGACAAATTGTTACCTGGGACTAAATGTTACGACACGATGTCAACAGCATATTTGCATTTTGAAATTGCATCCAAATTTCACTTATAAAGCACACGATCTTAGTTATTGTCATTAGCTCTTTTTATTCTAAGCGTTTGTAGTGGGAGTGGGCCTTTTTGAAATGACGTTCAACGTTCTAGTACAGTACTCTGTATAAGTTTTATAACAGATCTAGTAGTTAGGATACAATTAGCCAAGAAAATTTAAAATTGCCGTCATTAAATAAAGTTGGAAATTTAAAAATCCCAAAAGTCTGTCACAAGTTTATATTCACTTTTTAAAACATGTTAAAGGTAAGCTAAAACATATACATACATACAAGGCAGATGCAAAACAAATGAAGATATAAAGTATGTTTAGATATTCTTTCCAAATTTTTAAAATTTGATTATATAGTTGAAGGGGATCTGGTATGTAAAGATAGGTGACGAATTCAGATCTCACATGTAGGCTACGAGAGAACTTCCGAGGACCGGCCTTGTAACCTACTTCATCCAATGCGCATTTTTTAGGACTTCCGGAATTGGCGTCGGCAATGCCCCGTGCGTCGGAGCCTGGCCGGCAGCGCCGGTGGCGCGGCGATACGTGCCAAGGGGTGTGTGTTATAAATTTGTCAGGTTATGAAAAGCCCTTATACTGGGGTTGTCCGAGTTTATGTTTCCGTTCGTCTATTAATTTAAACTTCCAGCCAACAGCCCGTCAAAATTGACCGGTAATTGTTATGGTGATTGTTCATTATGATTGTTTTAAATTTCCTTAGCTAATTTGATCTTATAAGAGTAAATAAAGTATGCATATAACAAAACTTTTACCACTTACGTAGTAAAACGTAACAACATTTAAATACCTGACCTAAACACCAAGAGTAAAGAAATCTAATGTTATTATCAACGAAATATCACCGTCATCGGGTGCTTTAATACGTGCAATGAAATTTGGTTGCAATTTAAAAAGGCCTATTTTATAAGCTAGCGTACAAAAAGCATGTTTTTGAAAGATAATACCTACATTCCCTATTGTCCTTTCTTCGGTATTTTCAGTTATATTATATTTATTTCTTATTTAAATTTGCAGATAATTTTTAAGGGCCACTTAATCCCTGAATTTAATGCGCTGGTAGGGCGTATCTCATAATAAGGCGTGTTTAATCCCTTTGACAAAGGGGCGCCGTCTGATATGGCGGTAGTCTTTCTAATTTTGGTTGGGTTTTCCAGTATAAGGTCGGTTGTTTTCTTCCCGGATTGAATTTTAAAATGGGTGATTTAAAGAAGGAGCTTCAATTTTTGCAGAGCTTAACATTGTGCTGGTACGTCAATAACAAGGAACTATCGGGTTTTCTAAAATAAGTAGGCCTAATATTACTGAAGGCCCCCGGGTTCAAATCTCATTGCATGTTAAATTCCGACAATTTCAAATATAAACCGAGTTCTATGATAGGCATACTTAAAACTAAACGACTTGTAGGGGGATAAGTAAGTTCGAAACTGACCTCAAAACTCCCAAGATAACATTGACCATCCTTTTCTAGGAGCCGCACTTAAAATGCCATCGCGTTATATAACATGTAAATAAGTGTTTAATTTAGGCTACAATCCGATTTCAATAAAACTTAAAACCAAACTTCTTGTGAAGAAAAACATGGATAGATAAATCACAAAAATTAAGAAAACCTACAATTTTTGTGTGTCTATCTTGGTTTGATGTTACATTTATATTTTGGTTAAAATTCCATCTCATACAAACCATTTTTGCAATAAACTTATCATTTACTGGACGTAAAAAAACACTTTTGAATGTTCTCTTTTAAACAGGTGTTTTAATATGCGTCTAGCATTCTGCATTAAATTTGTTATAGTATTACATTACGGTTTACGGTAATTAATGTACACCAACAACCAACTATCCCCTTTCGTGGTTCACAGCAGTTTGAAAGTGTTCTATTTTAATTTTAGTTGTCTTTCGTTGATGTTTTGATAGCAATCTGATGATAACTCTTAAGACACACGTCAAAAATTTCAATTTCCAAACTTATTTTTGTGCATCATTAGAATGAATCTTTTTGTATTTAGGTTACTAAACTTATTTTTGGGCACAAATACACATAAATAGAAAGTTCAAGCAAAATCTATCTGCTACATTTTGAGAAAAAGGTAAAACATACAATTTGTCCCACACAATAGACACCCTTTGTATTATAAAAACAAATAATACAAATATTTGTATTAAGTATGGAATTGTGCTGATATTTTAATACCGCACCAGTTCAATTGATTCTATTCAGTATTCAGCTAGCTTTTAACATGTGTTTATCTTTTTCACTATCAACAGCTGATTTAGTTTTCAATACAATAACAATTCTTCCCATGTTAATCTTATGGACAAAATACGAACTTTAAGGGCTCCCCGTGGGCTCCAGAATTAAAATATCAAAAATCCGAAACCTTATTGCAAAACTACGAACTGACACCATTCTTTTTACACCTAAACTTTAAAATTGGTCCAGAAATAAGGGAGGAGTTGTGATAACATAAAAAGTTCATCACTTATTATTATATATATATATAGAATAGATATAGAATAGATATTATTGCTGGGGCCATTGCGAAGCGGATACCGTTTTCATATAGCCTATATTAACACTGTAACCCTACACCTGTAACCCTAACTATAAATCTCGCCCCTTCCAAAATTATAACCCTACACCGTCACAGCTCAACCACCACCTGATCTACCGTGGCCTGTCTTCAGAAGACACTTTATTTTTGGTCTCTATAACGTAGAATGTTACCGAGAATACTATAGAGTGGCTTTCGAGAGTGGCTAAGTAGTTCTCATGTAAGATGGTAAAAACTACGTTAAGTTATTTCTTATCGTTTTCGTAGGAACAAATAGGTCCGAATTATTAACAACGAGGTGTTAATATACCTTGTCACTGCAATGAATATAAAGTTTAGGCATAAACTAAATACTCAAACTGCAACTTCTATTATCTCATAACTTATTCACAGTTAAAAAAAACATAATATAGGTAAAATACAGACATAACCTTGGAAAGTTCCCGCTTGAGACAAGGCCTGAACACGGGTTCTGAGTCCTTTAAAGTTCGGTACCCAACGGATGAATAAAAATATATATAAATAACAAAAGATGAAAATGTTATACAATTGATCAAGTATGGGAAAAACTTACCGATGAAACAGAAATATCAATCTTAAACTGCAGCGGAGTGGAAAAAGTAATATTTATAATTAACAGTTACTCCATACATCAGTAATGAAAAATACAATTATATTAAGATTTAATTATGAAAAACACTCAAAATATCACAATAAAGCAAAATTCCACAGGTTAATCATAACATAATAGAAAGGTTTGGAAAAAAGTGGATTTTTTAACTAAGGACTTGGTTGCTGTGATTCAGATAACATGACACACTGATAAATAACTTTCATTCACTTTCACACATACACGTTCGTCTATGCAACTAGTTCGATTGTTGGTTAAATATTAGCTGTAAATTAGTCATACATTTTTAGTAACTAAAGACCAGTTAAATCTGGCCAGTTACCAGTATAATTCTAGTTCATTAAAGCTCCAGAAACAATTCTAAAACTTGTGTTTATCAAACAAGAAAGTCACAAAACCCATTTTGGTAACGGTCAAACGGTTCACACCGCCTACCGCTACCGCTGGCGAACTTTGAAAAGATGGCTCTCCATGTTATTATATGGGGCAATACGCAACGGACTACCGCACGCCCGCGGTAGTGGCGGTAGTACCGCCACTACCGCTCCCACTCGAGCGATTTTCTACCGCTATAGTTTTGGCTGCTCATGCGCAGAACGTCTCCAAACCTAGGTCGTCTGCAACCCTCTCGTGCCACCACAACTGACCAGTACAAATTTCAGTTAACAACCATCAGTGATCTTGTTTAAAATATCCCACCGCATCACCTCATACCATGCACTCACCTAAGACCCTCAAAACGCAGACTATTTTTTTCAAATGTAGGGCCTTATATATTTTTTACTAATATCTTTAAAACAAAAAATATGCTACTTCCAAAGTAGGCTGTAAATACTTTGGAAATACTTTGGAAAGGAGTAATTTGGCCTATTTAGGCTTCACAAATTAAACTACATAAACATTGCTACAGATGAATTTATTTATCTATAAGCGGTTAAAATATTCCGCTACTTTGTAGGCCTACTCTTTCAAAATGACGGCCAATTGTAGTTTTGAAAGTTTAGTGGTTAAAAATTAATTATTGAAATTTTTAGTTGTAACTAGACTTGGAGTTCATTATGCTTGTTTTTATTATTGAGTACCATGGTGACCAAGCAACAAAATAATAACTTTCGTTTCTCACACAAAGCACGTTCGCTCCGCTCACTCGCCCTTTTCCTTTTATACGAGCTCGTTCGCTTAGCACACCCGCCAGGCCGAAGGACTCTGCACTTTGGTATAATTTTCCTAAACCACAGATTAAAGATGGACCACTTTGGTTTATATCTGCAGTTGTCAGCTGATTTTTGTTTAATTTAAAAAGCTCCTTAAGGATTACATGGGATCTTTGAAGGGCTTAAATGAAATTCCTGCCTCCCTCGCAGACGTGGTAGTTTTGGTGTGAAATGAATGGCTCACGGAAACGTCCGCGACCGGGGCCCAAGCGGTAGCCGGTGTGAAACGGCCTTTTACAAAGGAGGTGCTGTCCATTGTTTGACGCCCGGAGGTTTCTGGTACTTGGGACAACCTGCCGCCACTGGGGTAGTCCAGCAGACATATTTATGATAGATTGTAAAACTGGAAATGTTTGCAAATATTCATTAACACTTCCGACAATGTTGGGGCGTTGAACTTCCCCCAGTTATTGTCTGGTTTATTGCATGTCATTGTGGACCCGCCCTTCTTTTTTATATAAAGAAAGGCTGGAGTAAAACTATAGTAGGCCCATAATGAAATACAATTCATAGCTAACCCAAAGATAAGACAGTAGGTTATCACAAGATAAATGTTTATGCCACTAGATATTGTTATTACAATTTAATACAATGTAGCCCCAGAGGAGAGTTTCGAGTTTCATATAAATTCACATTTAAACAATGAATTTTCGTCACTAGAAGCAAAAGTGGCTCTTTTTAGTGCGCAATCGTTTTGAAAAAGGAGGCGCAGCCGTTTAAAAAAAATATATTAAGCACTAGAAAGACACTTTTTTGTCATAATGCAAAATTTCCACTTTTAATCATTAAAATGCAGTTGCATTTCGAGGTTATATAAAGTAATATACAGTATTTAAATTTCTGTTATTAACAAACAATGCTTTTTATAACGTTTGAATTTCACTATTGTGCAAAGAAAAATTAAGAAATAACACAAATAGCAAACGGGCAGGGTCGAGCAGGTCCGATGGTTGTTTTTTGTCCCTCGGGAGGCAGGGTGGAGCTGCGCCGATGGTCAGTTTGAAATATGCCTTCAATTCGTTGCTTGTTTGTGTTAATAATTATTGCATTTACTGTTTACCCAGACTTTATCAATATTTAAAGTCAACTGAAGAACTGTTTGTTTTGTAGCATGTTTTTTGCTAATTTTTTCCATATTTCTTCCTTTTAATGTTGGTTTTGCAATAATGAATTAAATTTAACTGCTTAAACTAAAGTGGTTCAAAAGCTACAAAGTTACGGAACTTTAGTGCCACACTGTATGTATTAGTATCAGATACATTAAATTATTCAACTTCACTATAAAAATATTCACAGTTCATACCGGTGTTGATTGTAGTTTTTACATTGGTTTGTTAAAGTTAATATGGTTTCTTTATACGATATTAGACTATACAGAATCAGGTAGTAGAACATAATTGCTTTCTTATCGATTACTTACAATAATTGTATTTTTATCTTTCTTTATACAAATAATCTGTTTTCTCGCCTGGAAATAGTCCGCAAATTTGGCATTTAATGTAGCCTTTTAAAAATACACCAAAAACATCATTTGCTCATTTTTCATCAGACTGAATGCTAAAAAGCAGTTTTCTGACTTGTAACTAGTCCGAAAAGGTGGCATTTATTGTATAGCCTTTTAAAAGCTCAACATAAAAACATCTGTTTAATTATTTTATTTGCCAACCTCTTAAGAGTTGTCTTCTATTAATTGTACTAACCCCGAACAAAAAGTACGATTTAAATAGAATTAAATTGTGATTGACTGAGAGTGCCTCCTCATGATTTATTACAATCTCCATAAAATAATCATAAAAATAGTAAAACTTTAATGGTCTAAAACTCTAATCACGAAACCGTACTACAAGATAATGGCCCGAAAATAACATAAAACATCACAAGTTACTCAGGCGGTTGCAACGATACTACTCATGACCCATTTCTAAGCATTATGGTACCTTGTAACTGTAAATTTTGGGGGTCGTGAAACCCCACCGCAAGATAATGGTTAAGCAATACCATAAAACACCATTGGTTACCCTGCTGGTCGCAACGATACCCCGTATGACATATTTCTAATCATAGACTTGTAAACAGTAAATTATGGGGGGTCACGTAATCCCACTGCAAGATAATGGCCTGGCAATAACATAAATCTCCATAGATTACCCTGGCGGTTACAACAATACCCCACATTACATATTTTAACCATAAACTTTAAAACCGAAAATTAGGGGGAGTCGTGAAACCCCAACACAAGATAATGGTTCGGAAATGGCATAAATCACTAAAGGTTACCCTGGCGGATGCAACGATACCCCACATGATATGTTTCTATGAAAATACTTGTAAACTGTAAATTAAGGGGGGTCGCAGTACCCCACCACAAGATAATTGTCCGGTAATGCCATAAAACACCATAGGATACCCAGGCGGTTGCAACGATACCCCACATTTCATATTTCTAATCATAGATTTGTAAACTGCAAATTATGGGGGGCCATGGAACCCTAACGCAAGATAATGGCCTGGCAATAACATAAATCTCCATAGATTACCCTGGCGGTTACAACGATACCCCACATGACATATTTTTAACCATAACCTTTAAAACCGAAAATTAGGGGGGTCGTGAAACCCCAACACAAGATAATGGTCCGGAAATGTCATAAATCACTAAAGGTTACCCTGGCGGTTGCAACGATACCCCACATGATATGTTTCTATGAAAAGACTTGTAAACTGTACATTAAGGGGGGTCGCGGTGCCCCACCACAAGATAATGGTCCGGTAATGCCATAAAACTCCATAGGTTACCCAGGCGGTTGCAACGATATACCACATGACATATTTCTATGCAAAGACTTATAAACTGTAAATTAAGGGGGGGTCGCAATACCCCACCACAAGATAATGGTCCGGCAATGCCATAAAACACCATAGGATACCCAGGCGGTTGCAACGATATCCCACATGACATATTTCTAATCATAGACTTGTAAACTGTAAATTATGGGGGGCCATGGAACCCCAACGCAAGATAATGGCCTGGCAATAACATAAATCTCTATAGATTACCCTGGCGGTTACAACGATACCCCACATGACATATTTTTAACCATAACTTTAAAAACCAAAAATTAGGGGGGGGTCGTGAAACCCCAACACAAGATAATGGTCCGGAAATGTCATAAATCACTAAAGGTTACCCTGGCGGTTGCAACGATACCCCACATGATATGTTTCTATGAAAAGACTAGTAAACTGTAAATTATGGGGGTCACGTAATCCCACTGCAAGATAATGGCCCGGCAATAACATAAATCTCCATAGATTACCCTGGCGGTTACAACAATACCCCACATTACATATTTTAACCATAAACTTTAAAACCGAAAATCAGGGGGGGGTCGTGAAACCCCAACACAATTTAATGGTTCGGCAAAAGCATAAATCACTAAAGGTTACCCTGGCGGATGCAACGATACCCCACATGATATGTTTCTATGAAAATACTTGTAAACTGTAAATTAAGGGGGGTCGCGGTACCCCACCACAAGATAATTGTCCGGTAATGCCATAAAACAACATAGGATACCCAGGCGGTTGCAACGATACCCCCACATGTCATATTTCTAATCATAGATTTGTAAACTGTAAATTAAGGGGGGTCGTGGTACCCCACCACAAGATAATGGTCCGGTAATGCCATAAGACACCATAGGTTACCCAGGCGGTTGCAACGATACCCCACATGACATATTTCTAATCATAGACTTGTAAACTGTAAATTATGGGGGGCCATGGAACCCCAACGCAAGATAATGGCCTGGCAATAACATAAATCTCCATAGATTACCCTGGCGGTTACAACGATACCCCACATGACATATTTTTAACCATAACCTTTAAAACCGAAAATTAGGGGGGGTCGTGAAACCCCACCTCAAGATAATGGTCCGGCAATGCCATAAAACACCATAGGTTACTCAGGCGGTTGCAATGATGCCCCACATGACATATTTCTATTCATATACTTGTAAACTGTAAATTATGGGGGGCCATGGAACCCCACCACAAGATAATTGCCTGGCAATAACATAAATCTCCATAGATTACCCTGGCGGTTACAACGATACCCCACATGAAATATTTTAACCATAACCCTTAAAACCTAAAATTAGGGGGGGTCGTGAAACCCCAACACAAGATAATGGTCCGGCAATGTCATAAATTACTAAAGGTTACCCTTTAGTAATTGGCAGTTGCAACGATACCTCACATGACATATTTCTAAGCATACAATTCAAAACTGAAAATTATGGGGGGTCGCGGAACCCCACCGCAAGATAATGGCCTGGCAATAACATAAATCACCATAGATTACCCTGGCGATTGCAACGATACCCCACATGACATATTTCCAACCATAACCTTGTAAACCGAAAATAAGGGGGGGGTCGTGGTACCCCACTACATGATAATGGTTCGGCAATGCCATAAAACACCATAGGTTACCCAGACGGTTGCAACGATACCCCACATGACATACTTCTAAGCTATGGTCTGCCAGAGTGCAGAAGGGTGTTAGATTTACCGTTAACAAAGCGGACATGTGACATGTGACTGCCAATGACTTTGACGGACGGCAAGCAGTAAAAAAGAGGCGGGTTATATACCGTAAGACCGGAGCTGGCTCAACAAACCCCCTTCCTCAATGAGCGTCCAAGCGCTACTGACTCAATAGAGAACGAGAATGTAGGAGCAAGAAATAAAAAAAAAATCCCTATACTTTACTGGGAATTTCAAATGCTCAAAGTTGGCAACAATGGGAGCGCCTAATGTTCTCCAAAAATTAAATAAAAGTTACATGACCCAATAGGAGCTCTTTCATAGAGCGCTCAATGTGCCGTGGAAGAGCAATATATAAGGAGCTCCCTTTGGGTTTTCAGTCTATAAGAGCTTCTAGTGGGTTCTCAGAGATTGAAATATATAGAGAGCGCATAATGGGTTCTGAATGTATATATATATATATATATATATATATATATAAATTTGAACGAATGGTGTTTTTGGCTTCTAGGGACCTCAAAACGAAAAAGTATCATGGTCCCGGGCTTAGGCCTTACCGTGACTTTTACCGTAATAGCGTATTCCCTATAGGGAAATTCGCTAAAACTCTAGATTATTTTTAAGGGTTAGGGCCTATGCTGGTAAATTTTTCCTAAAGAGACGATGCTGGTAGTAAGGAAGTAGTCAAAGTAAGATTTGAGACACGGCCATAATAGTTTTTCACTTAGAAGACACTTATGCAAAAATGTTGGGTACAGTAGAACCTTGATTAACTGTCACTCTTTTAACCGCCACTCTGTGTTATCCATCCCTCCATAGACGTACATTTTAATACTTTAACTCTGTCGTAATTGACGTCGTACTGACACTTAATGCGCCATTCGATCAAACGCGATGCCAATGGCCTTGATTTTTCTGGGAAATACCTTGCCACGTAGTATGGGAGAGGGGAGTTGGGCAAGTGCACTGAACATGGAATCAGTTGTTGTTACAGTAGCTCAGTGCTGTACTACAATATATTATAAGACAGTCGTGGCAATCATACATGAAAATTTTGTGGCTCAGAAACAGCTAGCAGTTTCTGGTTCCTAGAGTCACAATCACCATAGTTTTTCTGTTAATTCCAATGCCCGTAAGAGGACAACATATCCGCCTCAAAATTAGTGCATGAAATTTGTCATTCCACTCATAAAAAATAAAAGCTTTATCATGGAAGATATTAATTTTAAATCTAAATAATGTGTATTTTATGGCTTATCCATTAATAAAATGCTTAAAACAGGAAATTACTAACTTAGTTGCGAGTCTAGACACTGGGAACATTCGTGCAGATCCTTCTCTCCTGTGACGCACGGAGACTGTCTGACTGTAGCAACTCTCAATACTTACTAGACTGTAACTGTACTCAATGCACGAGAAACTACGTTCGCATATAATACGTTCACAATTTTAATATAAATGTGTATCATCCACTTGTATAGGATATGAAGTTCTTCCATATCCTTTTCAATCTACTTAATTTACAGGGTTTTAACATTATTTATGTTATCTGTCTACCCCCCTAACCGTCACAGTCCCAGTTCTGAGGGTGACAGTTAATAAAGGTTCTACTGTATAAGTATGTTTAGTGCACACCCCATATCTTTGGACAGAAATGTCAGGTTTTGGTGTGAAAGTGTAGAACCACGTCTTTCAATACATTCGGATTTATTTGAACAATATTAACCCTTTCACTGCTCGCAAATATTTCATTGGTTTTGGGAATGCTTAGTAACAAAAAACACCTTGAGTATAAAAAAAAAAAAAAAAAAAACACCAGTAAGTATACAAAAAACACCTTGAGTGCTAGAGTGTCCAAGGGGACAGAGGATACTGTAAAAAGTATAAACCAGTAAAAAAATAAATGCTCAACCCAATAGTGCTAGAGGACGACATTTGCATTCTTAATAGTATAGAGAATGGAATGGCATCACCAGTGTTTCAAAATAACAATTAAGTGATATTCCCATCCAAAAGCATAATTTCAACAGTGGTGGCAAGGCGATTTGTCATTCCTTAGTACTTTTTGGGAGTAAGACGACTAGACGAGGCATAATAAATCCATCCATAGCACTGAAAGAGTTAAAATTACTTAATAGATAAACCTACTTAACATTGGAACAACTAGTTGACCTTCATATGACACAAGATTTCAATCCAAGGTGATCTTGTTCTCGAAAACCTTATACAATTTGGCATGTCATGTGGTGTAAGTTTGAGTGGAAATAAAGTAGTATGGAATAATTCATTATATTTTTATTTAATATTGAAGGTGTGAAAACTTAAATCTCTACCTGGTTTTCCTACCCTTAGGTAAAAAATCAATTTAAACCTCACTGAGCTTGTGCCTCAGTGATACTAGTCAAACAATGTGGTAATAATAATAATCGTATGGCTTTTAGTGGAGGGAAGTTGGCACCTAACTGACAGTTCTCCTCGCCTGAGAGGCCTGCACGTTTTTGTTTCCATGCAGGGTGTTTTTTAGTCTTATAAAGAATAAATAGCTTCTTGATTAGCATTATACGTGTTGGCATTGTTATTCAGGTTGAATTAATAAGACGTCTTTCAACACTACTCGATATATTTACACTTACACTGTAATTATTTACAAGAAGGTAAATAGTAAATATATATAAAATATTTTATAATGGCGATCGATGCCCCATAATGGCATAATGCGTTGTACTTCAAGGCGTGCTACCCCTAGAACTGGGGTGTCCACTACCCAATACCAATCTGGGCTAACCCCCCTTTGGGTCTGAGCTAACAGGCGTGGTCCGCTTTAGCATTAAAGTAGGCCTGGTCTCCCAAGGAGTCCTTGTCGAGCCTTCACTGTGGTGGTTATAATGATCAAGCTGAAAGGGGGGCATGTTGTACTTCAGGGCATGCACTCTTAGAACTGGGATGTCCACTACCCAATACCAGCTCCAAGCAGTGAGCTGGGCGAACGGGCGTGGCTCTCTTTACCACTGAAGGAGGTCAGATTTGGCTGTGTCGTGCCCTGGCGGAAGTGGCTTTTCCAATCGCGCGCTGGGTAGACGTGCAATTTGTGGGTAATGTGAATTTGAGTCATGGTGTTGGGGATCTGGGGCTTCCATCGACTTTGGTCCTGGTTGCAACGTACCATTGCCCCATTTTGGGCTTGCAGGAACCCAGAAACCTAGTTATTCCGCTTGGGAAATACCCATGGCCCAAGTTAAACCTAAAATGGGAACCTCCAGATTTGGTTCAAGACCCTGGCTTCAATCAGGCCAGATATTGTGTTAGACTCGGGGGGCAAGTGGTTTCCGGCATGCTCGGCACATAGCTTTGGCTATGGGGGGCCCTCTAGAATTAATGGGGGCATTGCTCACAAATGAAAGTTGAGAAGTAGTTGGATAGTGCGGCCAATCACACTCACAGCGGTTTGTCGATTTTGGGTTAACTGGCTGTTGAGTACCACAGGTCTGGTGGGTCTAATCCCCCTGAAATCGAGGCCTATAATTTGAGAACACTAACATTATTTTATGTCTTGTGAAATGCCCACCGTTTTGCTCCATATTTTTCACTTACATATAGATCGTTAACCATTGTAGCCTATCCTCCGAGGTTTAACATAACCTTTTTGTTATGAATAGATAGTTGCTATCGCTGGTACACTGTGTTTATTTTTTACAGTTGTTAAACTTACATAGAATTAATTTTCTTAGCAATGTTAATAAAATAGGGAAATAACTAACTTTAAGGGCTTGTAGAGCCCTCCTTTTTAATGGATTTTTACCAGTTTACTTTTAGTTCCTGCCGAGCTCTATCAAAACCATTGAAATCATTTACAAACTGTAGGAGGAGTTCCTTGTACAAAAAACCTTGTTGCAATAAATATCCACATGTTTAAAACAGTAGGTAAAAATCACCTTTGGACAGTTCGTCTGAGACTTCTACTGGACCAATTTACATGAGGGTTGTACCATAGATTAAGCAGTACCAAAACAAACGATTTAGGTGCTATATTAGCAGGCTTGATTTATATTTAAACAATATTTATGTTAAATAAAAAATAAACTAAAAAATAAAATGAAAAATAAGTTTTTATTATGGAGATTAATAATGTGGTAAAAGTCAACTTTTTCAATCCTTTGGATAGTTTGTTTGAGATATTTTATTCATGTTTTGCACCATATACCTAGCGCTTCATTTGTCACGAATGGAGATGTATATGCCGAGTATCGCCGGACAATGACTCTTTTATTTAATGTAACTAAGTAAAATATAACTATTAATTTATACTAAAAAATCACATATACAATAAGTGTATTTAATCAGTTATCATGTTGGGAAAGCTGTAATGTAGGACCTACTGCTCTACAAACTATTTTTAATTTAATTGTGATGATGAGAGATATCCAACTGTTAAATCTTTTTATTAAAAAAAGCCAAGCTAAACAAATCACCTCAGTGCTCTTGGTTGTAACTAGATTTTTATTTGGCTATATACTTTTATTATAAATCTAACTTGTCATTAGGAAAATTTCTCAAATACTAACAGTTTAAAACCAAACATTCACATGAGATTTAAAACAAACTTGGCTCAAAGTATCTAACAAAGACAACAATTACCAATAATTTTCAAGTTTTCATGGCAACAGTTTTGATTTTTGCTGTGGTCCCAAAAAACGAACAGCTAATTTTTGTGCTCCTCATTTAATTCTTCAAAACCAGCTTCCCTAAAACCCAAAGTAAAGGAAGTCTAAGGAAGGTTCAGGAGGTCTCAGCTCTTCTGGCGAAAACCCTCCAATTGGTTTGAGGAGCGTTCTAAGCACAGAGTCGCCGAAAGAACTTCTCTAACACCTCCGAGGTTCTTGAATTCGTCTTCTCGCCCTATCAGAGAGGGACTTCGTCTTCTCATCCTAACAGAGAGGGACTTCATTTTTCAAGGAAAGTCTCTTGCTCAAGGTTCAGCAGTCTTGGGCATCAGGTGTTTTTTATCTCAGTCAGAAGAAGAAGTCCGCCAAGGTATCCTTATAATTATCTGGGAGTGATACCAACGATAACTCGTGCGAGGAAACAAAGAAGGATTGTTACATTGGTACATTTATGTACAGTATTTTGTAATTTTACAGATGGAATTAAAAATGAATACTTATAATATTTTTGAGTGTGATTTGTTAATGTTACAACAATATTTGTAAACAAACAAAGGGGTTTCATTATAATTTAATGGGTTTTATAAGTCGTTCAATACCAGTTACATAAACTAAGCCTGAACCTTGGCACAGAGCCTAGTGTATATGGAATATATATGATAAAAAAAAGATATTGAATGATTGACAAGACACAGATGATTATATATTACAAATAAATAAGTTCAGCGTCAAAGATGGTCCACTTAATCTTGACCACTTCTAGTTGAAACAAAAATTCACCAGTAAAACGTGAAAAATATGCTTTGTTGTCAGCAGTACCAGGATTTACAGCACCTCACGCGTCTCTTTCCAGGAACTGACATATTGTCATTTCTAACTATTGTATTTGGTTGAAATGTGAGAGTAGTCTGGAGAAGGCTACCGTGTGTCATCGCTCACGTCACTAGGTTCCCGGAGTGTAGTTCTGTGTGTTACCTATGGTGTTGTTTTTTAATTTTTTTTATTTACTGTTCTTGTTTTATTACAATAGTACTATTAATTTTATTATATATGGCTTTTTACAGAAACTTTTAATAATACATGTATAAAATAACATGTTTGTCTATTCCGGAAAAAAAACTCCGTGATTTACCCCCATGTGTTGAAATTAAAGAGACTCATGAAGGGTGAAAAACTACTTCTGCTAATGGTTTGTGCTTTGAAAATAAATTTGTAATAATGGTTTAGATGATCATTAAAGAGAATAGTTAAAACATAGCTAAGAGAGGCAGATAGTAATGTTGGGAGGGTTTTTTTAGTTGTAAGAGGACCCTATGTGAATACCACAGTCAAGAGAAAACTAAACTTAATGGGCATTGTGAAAAATGTGGATAAATAAAAGAATATGGTGTAAAAGTATTCATCATATTTATATCTCCTGAGAGATTTGTGTTTAGTTTGCTTTGAATGTGCCCTATGTGAATACCACAGTCAAGAGAAAACTAAACTTAATGGGCATTGTGACAAATGTGGATAAATAAAAGAATATGGTGTAAAAGTATTCATCATATTTATATCTCCTGAGAGATTTGTGTTTAGTTTGCTTTGAATGTGCCCTTATTGGATGTTGCATGAATGGCTTTGAGTGTCATTATTGGATGTTGCGTGAATGGCTTTGAGTGTCAAAGTTTTGTTTAGGTCAGATTGCAAATTGTTAAGTTTTCTTAAAATAACAATACAATTTATATTTTTTATAGTTTTATAATTAGTCTAGGAGCTAGGCCATGTCCCGTGTGCACTTTTATGTGCCCTCAGTTTTGTTGCGGGACTTTTTTAGACATCTATGGGAGTCGAAAAAAACACTGGTCACGTGGTCCAAATCATGGTCGTTTGGCCGCCATATTGGAAAATGGCCGCCAAAACGCTATATTATTTGCTAACACGTATCTCCGTACCAGGTGGTCCGATTTTAATTTTGTAAAGCTCATTTTACTCCTTATTTGATGGAAAACAATTTTTGTATTTACACTTTTTTGCTAAACCTATTATTTATTGAGATAAATTAACATTTACAATAATTCCAGTAACGTTGTGGAATTACTGGTTGGCTTAATGCGTCCCTTCGTACCAAAAGCTTACTATCGATTCAAAATATATTAAAAGTCTTAAAGGTAAGTTTTAAAATATATATTTACTATTTACCTTCTGATAAAAATTACATAGACGTTAATATTTACCTATTGATAAAAGTTACATAGAGACATAGTCTTCCAAAACTTCAGATTTCAAATCTTGTTGAGAACAAGTATTGCAAACTTATGCATGGGGGTTCTTGCATTGGTTCGAAACACTACTCTTACATTTACAAAATTCACAGCATTTTACTTTCAATCTTCTACATGGACATACAGTTTCTCTGAAACACGTCTGGCAATTACATGGGTTAGGGAAGTTTTCAGGGAACGTTTGATTATCTGTCACTTGTGGAATTAGAGATTCACCTTCCTCTACATAACCATAGTCCAAGGGATTAAGTTTTGCAGATGGCTCCAAAGCATGGATCCATTTGTAACATTGCAAGTAACTTCTTTTTATATGGAGACGGATAGACCTTGAGGTTGGTGCTAAATCTTGAAAGTTTCGTAATTTCTTGTGATGAAACTGATGAAAACGCAATTCATCCATTGTTTCTGAGCTTGAAGAAAGTACTCGAACCAAAAATTCTTCTGCTTTTTTTTCCATGTCCTCATTTAATGGCCCTTTGCCAAACTCTAACAAGAAGTCTTCTGCACAGGATTCAGCTTTTTTTAAAGCTGCTAACTTAGTACTAACCTTGCTTGTGGTGTCGCAGCCGGTTAAAGAGTGAATGGCTGGTAAAGCTGTTAAAACAGTAATTGGTACTCTGTCTTCAAAGGAGTGAAGTGGAATGTACCGCAATGTTTTGCCTACTCCAAAAGCAATCCACAGCTCTCTGAGTCCTAAGCTTTTCCACGTCTGTAGGTAATGATAGAGTGAGCTAACAAAAACATCGGTATCAGTAGAACAAATAACTACTTTGCTTACTTTTGAAGACGATATTATGTGAGAAATGTGGCTTAAGATCCTGTCATCATCTTCATGGTCGGGTTCCAAAGTAGGTTCTTCTACAACTATCCCGTTTTTAATAGCAAAACATCTTGGCTGACCATCTTTTACAACACCACCGAGGTAAATGACAGAAGACGCAGTAAATGAGTCCTTTTTCCGGGATATCCATTCAAAAAAGTAAGCTTGCAACAATTCTTTGTTTTTAGACGAGGCCCAGAAAGCATCAGTATCCACAGGAAGTGGCGTGTTGTCATTTGGGGCTCCATATTCTACAGGTTGTTTCCTTGATCGCTTGGACCTCTCATACCCTTTAACACTTTTTTCATTATAAACGTCGAAAACAATATCGATGCGTTCACTCTTGTGAGATGCTTGGGATATAGCTACCCAAATGTTTCGTACCAATTCTTCATATGTCTTCAGTTTTAAAGATTTAGTTGGTACCTTCCTTGCAAATGCCATAAAGTCTATAACTGTTGCTTTGCCAGGTGATTGAGGGGTTTCGGAATTCGGTGGTGTTTGTAACTTTTTTTCGAGTTCATGAACCAGCTGCGATTTATGTGGTTTTGTCAGAAATCCATTTCTGGTCAAAAACAAAGATGTGGAAGTCAATTCATAGGACAAAAGATGATTTATGTCATATCCTCGACATCGTGAAATGTCAATTAAACGCAGAGCATTGGCGGTTTCATTCTGTATGTCCACTTCTAACGGATTATGTTTTTTACTTCTCTTCTTTTTCAGTCTCTTAATGGGTTGCATTAGACTGAGTGACTTATCTTCAAATCGTTCACTCCGAAACTGAGTGTGGGCTGTTTCTCCTATTTGCATGCAGTTTAAAAGATCAGTGCTCATTTCACGATCTATCTTTTGTTTAGTAATAACATTTTGTAGTTCTGTTCCACAGCTAGAGCTTGTCTGCATGAATGGATCTCCTTGTTTCTTCATGAAAGTCACAATTCTTCTTACGCATAGCTCATCAGTTAATGTAGTGTTGTTTGAAAATTCGTGGTGCAGAGTGTATTCATCTTCGTAGACAAGGCCAAATAAATCACGCAAAACTTTTACTATTTGTACTTTCTCATGTTTGATCAGATCATGTAGCAACACAGCTTCTTTTCTTCTTGTTACTCCGATGATTCCTCCTTGGCCTTTAGCTGGTTTGTTGTAATTTTGTTCCAGTGCTTGATCCATAGCCACACAACTGAATTTTCGCTGAGTATTTTTCACAACAAAATGTCCAGCTTTGAACTCTGCATAAATATCAGGGAAATCCAGTGGAAGACGTAAACAGTCCTCTAAAAAAACACTTGCCCACCGAGAATAGTTTGTTTTGTCAAATGCAAAGAAGAGTGGTATTGACCGCATTAAGGCACTAATATTTAGATCCCAATTCCCTTCTCTCTGTGCGCGTGTAAGGTCTCGTAATATAGGAAAAAGATTAGTCAGGAATTGGTACCAATACCGAAACGTGTCATTTTCTATACCTTTTTCCATTGCAAATTTTTCTATTTCTTCCACAATATTTGGCATTTGCTGTTTGAGAGTCTCTACTTGAGTGATTGCACTGGTCACATCTTTAATCTTTATGCACTCTGTTAAAGCCTTAAGTTCTTCGACTGTGGTTTCTGGAAAATTTTTACTTTCCATGAACGCTTCAAGTAATAAACGTTGCAAAGCTTCAGCTAGCATGGAAAATCCTCTTATAGCACGAGAATAATGTTTCCCAGCAAGCACATTCTCGACAATGTTTGGTCCAAACGTTTCAGTTTCAATGAAAATATTTTGTACTCCACTTTCTGCTAAATATTTCCCAAAACATGCCATAACGTCTTTAGCAAGATGAAAAGCTCCTAAGCCAAGAAATACGTTAGAAAACTCTTCTGGTCGCAGCAGTTGTATTTCTTTGGCTATTCTGTACACTCCCTCGTCAGCCCAAAGGGATCCTGACTGTTGATTTACTGTTGTCAGACAGTCTTGAAAGTTTTTCATGCAAGTATAAATTGAACTAAATTCGGTCGCAGGGTGTGGCAGTATAGGAGTAAAGGCAGTTTTAGTCTGTGGGATGTTTTCATTTGACATCATACTGTTGAATGCACTCCAGGTAGGTATCTTACATTCATTAGGATCATTTTCTTGGCTTGCGAAATATCTGCACAAATTCCAGATCATATCCTTTTCTTTAGCCGTTGAAGCAGGTAGGTTAAGGTTAGGTTTAGGTGCTACCATAAACGTCTCACTGATTTCTCCTCTTTGCATTGGTTTCCTAAAATATTTAAGCTCTTGACATGGCAGGAGACTGTGAAAAGATCGCATTCCTTTGTTGACAAGTCGTATGTTTTGGTTTACTTCGGGAGGTTCTTCAAGATTGTTACTTTCATTTTGAAATATTACTAAAACTGTGTCATGACTGCTTCCAATACCAGAAGGGGTTTGCTCTAGGTGATCAAAATTATCCATTGCTGCTCGTATTGGTACGTTTTTCTTAATTTCTTTGGGAAGGGGTACACCTGTGCCCTCAGAGCTACTTAAAATTCTTGTAGCGAGTACCACGTTATGTCTCTCTAACGCATCATAACTAACAGTCATTCCAAGACGGTTCGTAATCTGAAGTAACAATTTAGAACGAGTCATTTCGTGAATAGTTTGAGCCAATCCAACATGCAGAGGAGTACTCTGTGAACCATTGTGCAATAGGTAAAATAGTATCTGGAAAACTGATAGACATTTTAACCGTATTGCGGGAGAAGTCTGGTAGCAGGGAAACATTACTGAGCAAAACTTCAACCAGGATTTTGGTAATGTGTTTTTTGCTTCTGAAAAAGATTGAAATAGATCTTTTGCGTTGCAGTCAGTATTATCTAAGTCAAAATCAAACTTTTTAATGTCACTTCGCAATGTTTCAGCACATTCCTTAACACAATCAAAGCTACGAATTTCTTCTGCAAGTTGTGTCACAGTTATTTGATTTGAAAATACCATTTGTGATACACATCGATCCTTTGAGTAAGTGAAATGGATAGTATCACCAAAGTGCTCTATAAGTAAACTTTTCATCCTTCTGTTTGAAATTTGGATTTCACTGGGCAGATATTTCTCGTTAAACTCATTGCGTAGGTGTCCGATCGAGTATCCTTTGTTTTCAAATTGAAGTTCAGCTGCAAACATAGTAAATTTTTCTTTCAGACTTTCAGAATCAGCAGTTTCTTCAACTATATCTTTTTCAATATCTCTTTGATAGTTTACAATGTATTTTTTTATACACTTCTTATGACAGTGGACACCTGCAGCAAGCACACTATTTACATCTTCCAACAAAGCTGTTCGTCGAAAAACTGCATCAAGGTAAAACTTTGACGCTTTTAGTAGTTGTTCTGCTCTGCTCTGCTCACAAATACGGTACAGTTTTGAGTCTCCTTGTACTTTAAATTTATCACACACTATACATTTTTTAAACTTTCCATTATGTCCAGGTGTGCTTTGACGTCTCTGTCGTTGGACAGTATTATCCTCTTCCGATCTAGAGTCTTCAACATATTTTTCTTGTCTTTCTTTAAATCGTTTTCCTTTCAATATGTAAGGTCTGTAGCAGGCTATATGATACTTAATGCTATTTTCATCTTTAATGCCTTTCAGCACATCGTCCTTAATGACTTCAGTCGCACTTTTAATGTTTTTTATACCTTTTTCGCTTGAACTTAATTTTAAAGGACGTTTCACTTTTTTACAGAAAACGCACAAGTCAGTGTCTTCATCAAAGTCTCTACGTCTCTTCCTATGGTTGACTAGATTCACGGTGTCACTCATCTTATTTCACTTGAAGTTTCTCTACTCTTTCTGAGATGTGAATAAACTTTACTTATAAGTAAACACTTATTGAGTAAAGTAAATACTAATTTTCAGGTAAAGTAAATAGTTATTTGTAGGCGAGTAAAATTGTATATTAAATTAACATTGTGTTATTAAAGTAAATACTTATAAGAAAAGGTAAACCCTTAAAAAAATAATTACTTATGTTCTAATCACATCGGACTGTTTACTTTAACAAAGATAAAAGTATGAGTAAATACCTACTTAAAGTTTATTCACATCGCAGTTAATAAACGTGAGAAATAACATTGCACTAAAACCAACCACATTTTACTAACTAAAACAAACAAACAAGCAACCGTAAACAATGAATCAAACACGTAAACAGCTGACAGTTTATGTCACTAGCGACAGTAGTGGAGCAAATATTAGGTCTATCGATAGTTTTAAGATTTGGTACGAAGGGACGCATTAAGCCAACCAGTAATTCCACAACGTTACTGGAATTATTGTAAATGTTAATTTATCTCAATAAATAATAGGTTTAGCAAAAAAGTGTAAATACAAAAATTGTTTTCCATCAAATAAGGAGTAAAATGAGCTTTACAAAATTAAAATCGGACCACCTGGTACGGAGATACGTGTTAGCAAATAATATAGCGTTTTGGCGGCCATTTTCCAATATGGCGGCCAAACGACCATGATTTGGACCACGTGACCAGTGTTTTTTTCGACTCTCATAGATGTCTAAAAAAGTCCCGCAACAAAACTGAGGGCACATAAAAGTGCACACGGGACATGGCCTAGCTCCTAGACTAAATATAAAAAACCCTTAAAATCTGTCACATTAGTTTTTCTTTTGAAATCAATCTAAATAACTCCTTATAACGTGATCAGTATAATTATTAGTACGGTAGTTTATGCAACGATTTAAATATGAAAGCCTTCAAGCCAAGAGTGAAACGTACGTTGTTTTATCTCTAGAAAGTCTTAAGGGTACGCTCTACCCATCTGCCGCGCGCGGATGCAAGGGTTTAGAATCTCCGTGTTTGTCGCCCCAGTTGTAAACCGATTTAAAATATTTTTGTGTCACTCTTTTTGTAATATAGTTTTGTACTCCGCTATCGTCTTAAAATTTTGATATTAATTTAAATTACTAAGCAGGGTGCTTGCTAATAATGTTGAAATAAGCGTTTTTTAATCAAGTTTTAACGTATTAAAAACAATTTTTTAAGAAAAATAAGACAATACGTGAGTACAATATAATCTTAAGAACAAAAATCTGCAATAAGATTGGTAAAAAGTTTATAGATAATGATGCAAGAAGGGAGATGCGAAAGGTCTGCAATTTAAAAAACATTGTTATTAGACCACCGATCTATTTTGCACTGAAACCAAAAAAAAGCATTAAAGTAACAAAATTTAAAATCACCTGTCATATACAGGGTGGCTGAAAAGTAACTACCACCCCCCCTTAACTTTTTTGCTAATCGAGATATTTGAATTCTGATTGCGGGAATCTTTTCCGACAGAAGGGGCTGCATTGCCAATGGGCAGTTTTACATTTTTGACCCGTAGGGGCAGTGGGGGTGGGGGGTAACTCAAAATTTTCAAATGGGACGAATGGTCGAGTGATACCTCATTTCAAAGGTCTTGGCAAGAGAAGAAAAATGGCATAAAAAAATAAAAATCGCTCCACCGAAAACAAAATGGCGGCCAAAAACGTGGGGTGGCTGAAAAGTAACTACCACCCCCCTTAACTTTTTTGCAAATCGAGATATTTGAATTCTGATTGCGGGAATCTTTTTCGACAGAAGGGGCTGCATTGCCAATGGGCAGTTTTACATTTTTGACCCGTAGGGGCAGTGGGGGTGGGGGGTAACTCAAAATTTTCAAATGGGACGAATGGTCGAGTGACACCTCATTTTAAAGGTCTTGGCAAGAGAAAAAAAATGGCCTAAACAAAATGAAAATCGGACCACCCAAAACAAAATTACGGCTAAAATTGTTTTTTAAAAGTACAAAAATTTACCCCTTTTTATTGCCATAGTATTTTAGATTTTAAATGCTGTAGTATGGTAGTGTGCTATTACACGATAGCTATTTAGTCCATTTAAGAACTTGTGTGCACTAAACTTACATTTGGTTGCAAACTGGGGGGCTAAAACCGTATCATGAGGATGGCAATAAAAAGGGGTAAATTTTTGTACTTTTAAAACACATTTTAAGCCGTAATTTTGTTTTGGATGGTCCGATTTTCATTTTGTTTATGCCATTTCTTTCTATTGCCAAGACCTTTAAAATGAAGTGTCACTCGACCATTCGTCCCATTTGAAAATTTTGAGTTACCCCCCACCCCCACATCCCCTACGGGTCAAAAATGTAAAACTGCCCATTGGCAATGCAGCCCCTTCTGTCGGAAAAGATTCCCGCAATCAGAATTCAAATATCTCGATTAGCAAAAAAGTTAAGGGGGGTGGTAGTTACTTTTCAGCCACCCCACGTTTTTGGCCGCCATTTTGTTTTCGGTGGAGCGATTTTTATTTTTTTTTTATGCCATTTTTCTTCTCTTGCCAAGACCTTTGAAATGAGGTGTCACTCGACCATTCGTCCCATTTGAAAATTTTGAGTTACCCCCCACCACCACTGCCCCTACGGGTCAAAAATGTAAAACTGCCCATTGGCAATGCAGCCCCTTCTGTCGGAAAAGATTCCCGCAATCAGAATTCAAATATCTCGATTAGCAAAAACGTTAAGGGGGGGTGGTAGTTACTTTTCAGCCACCCTGTATATTCCAAAATGTGAGTTTCCGCGTATAGCGGAAGTTAACAGTCTCGCTCGACGTTTTTGACGCCGAGGTAGAGCGCACCCTTAAAGGCTCAGGCACCTTGTTCTACCAATTAATTGTGTAAGTCCTTTTGCATGACCACTAGAGTAGCGTAGAAAACAGGAAAGAAACCCAAATATCCACATTGATGAGAGAATGTGGCAGGCCATTTGCAGTAACTAACAATCTTGTTGCTAAAATCTAGAGTCGAAAACCGCACGAGAAGATTATCAGGTGTTTCCATTTGAGCATCAGGGAAACACTCAGAAGGATCAGTCACTGGCCGTTTCCTAAGATCTAAGATTAATTTTCACAAACGGCAAACAAATTATTGGTTACCGCAGATGGCCGGCAAGTCTTCTTTTCACTGTGGAATTTACTCCTTCCGTCTTTCATCAAATCACAAATCACAAAATGCATTTCTGTTAATCATATACTCTTAATAAATTTAAGAACACAATTTGTGACGGATATCTGCAGTTTAATTGTTAATTACAAGAAATTTGGACCGTTCCCCGTCAAAACTTCAAAATGCCATGGGCGTAAATACACCCAAAATAAATTTAAATGACAGATTGCACTTCACAACTACCAGGCTTGTTAACTGTGGTGGCAGGGCTGGGGCAATTTGACGACATGGAGTAGCCAATGACTTCCAGGGCAACTTCCCTCGAAAGTTCAATAATGACTTCTGCCTTTAATAGCCATTATTATAGCTATGATCAGCCTTGAACTAGGCCTAACAATGTAAGAGTTTTCTACATAGCCCTAATTTTAAACCCAGGTTAAACATGACAAGAAAATTACTGATCTCACATCTCCTGACCACTTAAAGGCAGGCACACAGGTTTCATCCAGCAAAATATTTGTTGCAAGAGGGAAAAATTTCATAAACTTTGGTGATTGCTACCTAAAAAAGAATGCACTTTACTTTAATTATTAAGACAATCAACCACAAACCTGCTATCATCCTGGTAGCCATAATTTGTTGAATTGTAGTAGTCTTGGTTGTAGTTTTGTCCACGGTTGTAGCTTGTGCTGGAAGAAATTCAGATTAATTAGTTTGATTATGAAGAGCAGTAAAACATTTATTTTTCATTGTTTACTTTTACATAAGATTAAACATTAATTTAAGACGTTACAAAACTAAATTAGTATTAATTGAGGTATCTGCACAAGTTAACGGTTGCTCAGAGCCTTTTTTCCAGTTTTCTATCATTGCCAAAATGTGTATGCTGCAACAAAACATCCCAATCAGTGTAAATTGTGTCCCATGATTATTTTTCCTACGCAAGCATAACCTGTCATTAAAAAAGTTCACAAAGAAACTTTCACCTTTCGATAAACGAAACAAGAGAAAGATTTTGTCAAGAACATTTTTGTTGTATCAAGTGTATAAGAATGAAAAATATGTCAGTTGGTAAATACTTATTTGCCAGTTTCAGAGACATAGAAAAATTTGGAACTCTCTTTCTGTGATTCCAAAAATACAGTAGACTCTTGATAATCAGACACATATGGGACACTTGAGGAGACACATATATCGCACTATAGACGGTTAAGGATTACTGGAGTTGCCGATATAAAAATGCTAAATTACATATCAGCAACGCTGCTAAAACGAGGTAAAAACTGTTTATATAAGTTTGTTATAAACAACAAAGTACTTTAATAGATGCGTGTAGTGGTTGAAATGTATAGAATCACAATTAATATCGCAAAAATATCACTTATCACCGGGGCCGACTTTATGAATTTAGTCGCCAATTGGACCCAAAGCATTTCTGCTGGCCCCTCCTCCCCCACTCAATTAAATGTTATAAAATGTATCGAAAATAATATACTTTGTACGACCATGTTCTCTTAAATAAATTTAAATAACATGATTGTGTCACAAAGGCCCTAACCTCACTAATCTGGGTCTATGCAGAATGAAAATAAAGACTTTGCATGTTATCTGGAATGTGATCAGAGAATTTAAAATTCCTTTTAAAAAATGAAGAAAAATAAACGGAGTCAAAGTTCAAATTTTTGTCACTTGATTAAAACGAGAGTTAAAAACCCAATATTTCTCCATCTCAAATATTTGTTCTCTGCTACACTTTTGCATATCAATATAGAAAAGAATATTTCCCCATGAATAATAAAACTACTTAAGGAATTAAACCTAAGCAATTAATTTATAATGCGGCTGAACGCTATAATCTTCAAAACCCCTGGTAGAACCCACAAGTTAATTGAAGTCGGAATTATGTTTCCTCGCAAAAAGGTGACTTGTTTTGAGTTGGTGAAATCAATAACAAACTTAACCTAACCACTGCATGCTGTAAAATAGAGGATGTATATAAAACAAACAAGTGCCTTTAAAATATATTGTTGGAAGGGGGGGGGGGTTGAGAGATAATACAATGTCTCAAATCAAAAGCAGGATAAAACATTACATTTAAAATACAATAAGTGGGATGAAACGGATGTATAGGTCGACCTTCCGACCTTTATTTGTTCAGTTGTTCAGTTTTTGTTCAAGTTTTGTTCAGTGTATTAATTTGCTGCCGCCCTTTAAAATTTGCCGCCCTGGGCCCAAGCCCATGTGGCCTATGCCTAAATCCAGCCCTGCTTATCACAATGTAAATAATTATTCCTGCCACTCATTAGTTCTCTCACACTCCCGAGGTATATTATTGCGGCTGAGGTGTAGTCAGATTATAGAACACATCGGACTAAAGAATGTCGCACTATTGAGAGTCTCTGCATTATCTTAAATCACTATAACTCCTAAAAAAAAAAAAAAACATTAAAAAAGCATACCTGTCAGCTTGGGGATATGCATTTGCATCATAATACTTTTCCTCATACGAATTATAAGGATCATCATACAGCGTTGTCTGGCGTTCCAGGCTGGGTCTTCTGTTTGTATTAGGACCTAAACAAACAGTTAGATTAGAAAACAGTGATATTGTTGAATCACATGGGGGGTTGAGCATGGGTGGAAGAGGAAATTAACCACAGTATTCAGTATTTGAATGCCAGGTGATTTAAAGTTTCAGAAAACTTCCTCAGGCTTGCCTTAGTGAATGATGTCCCCTAGCTTTCTTGAAAATCTAGTTAAGAAAAATATTCAAACAGATTCAAAATTGCAATAAGAGGTTAAAAATAATTGTTTGTTTAATATTCTGATAAAGTCCTAGTGTTAGCTTTCAGGTTACACTAGTGCCTCTTCTTAATGCACCTTCCAAACAGTAATGAAAGTCTCAGTTTCAAATTATAGAATGGGGCATGCGGGGCACCACCTCAAGGCCCCCAGCTTATCAACTGATGGGCCCCCAGCCATAGGAACCACAAAATGAGAGTGGATAGAGAAAATTTATTATGAAACAATTCATCGGCCTCATGCGACCGTGATGTTATTACAGTGTGCTTAATGCCTCTGTGACAGTAACGAAGGCAAAAGGATCAATTTCAAAACTAAAACCATATAATCCCCAAACATAATTTTTGCCTCACCGCCTCTAAGGTCCGTGCTCGTTAAGGCCATTGACTTCTAGATAGTGGACAGTAATCAGCCCACTAGCTATCACTGTTAGGCTACTAAAAATAGGTAGATGCCTCAAACAGCCATTGAGTCTCATCCATTCCAACTAATTATAAAATGGAGTACCGGGGAGCCGAGCTTCGCTCTATAATTATGTTGTAAAATGTTACAAAATGTTTAAAGTTACATTTAAGTTTATTAAGTGAGGGTGAGATGCCCTCAGGGGCAGTGGGCTTTCCACTGTACGGGTGTTTCTTGGCGACCCCGGGGTACCTGAGCCAAGCTGTGAGACCCTCCTCACAGTTCTTCCCGAGCTAAGGCCATTCTTCTCATCTTTCAGGTCTTAGCTCACCGTCTTTATTATTTCCTGAGCTAACCTTGCTCACCTTCTTTTTTTTGACCCCGAATCAAGGGTGTCTTTCCACCTTCTTTCGACCGGCGCATGCTGGGGGGTCCTGGGAGTGTCCCTGTTGTGTTGTAGGGACTGATGTGTGCCTCGCACTGCCGATGGTCTCCTCCAGTGTGTCGTCAGAAGCCAGCCGCTTCGGACCTTAGTCAGGTAGTGCGGCATGGATGCAGGGATCGGACTCTGCATTGCGACCCCCAGCACGTCCGGCACCTTGTGTGTATCGGTGCTGGGCAAACGGAGGTTTGGGCCCCAGAGTACTGGGGTAGGGGTGTCTTATCTCCTATGGGGGGTAGACCTCCGAGGGTGCACCCGCTCTCAGCCAATGAACGGGCCGCTCCTTGCCGCACGATGCGCTGGTGACATGAAAGCATGGATTCTACTAAACGAAACATGAAGAACGTAAAGGAAAATGAGCAAGCCGCTTTTAGGCGAAGCTCTATTGTGCAGAGGTCTCCGACCTCGAAGACTGGGACGCCGACAGGGGGAATTAAAACCTCCCCCCCATCGGCGCCGTTCAAGACGGTAAGTGACGCCGGATCGTCGTCCAAGCCTGAAAAGAAGGAAGTGGAGGTCAATCTAGCGATGGAGGTGACCAATCCGGTAACACCATTAGCCAATACCCAAGGGATTCCTCCCAGAAAGAGCCCTCTTCGTGCGGCATTCGAGCTGCAAATGCTTCGGCAGCAGCAGGACGACGCCCACGAGGAGGAAGATTCATGTCTGAAGAAGATGAAAGCTCTTTTGAAGGAGATGGCCAAGGCCCTCTTAATTCAAAAGAACGTGAACAAGGCGATAAAAGAGGGGATCCCGAAACTCGAAGATGCTCTAGAAGAAATTGAGGAATGCCGGAAAATCAGGCTAAAGGCAGTGAAGCAGGAGCACGATGTCACGAACCGAGTCATCTCTGCTTCGCCTCAAGCTCACCTGGCTGAGTCCCAGACTCAAGCCAGAAAGCGAAAGAAGAGGCAGAGCGGTTCTTCGCCGGGAAGCCCTGAGCTTGTTGAGGTGGACTCAGTGCCGAGACCGGTTTTTGTCACTGCGGCATCGCAGACATCTCCTGTCCAGGCTACTCAATCCACCCCGGGCGCTGTCGTGATTCCAGCGGCTACTCCTGCAGAGGTTCCTGCTCCGGTGGCTAATCCTGCCTTGGCAGCAAACTCTGCCTCAACACCTTTGGGGGGCTGGAAGACGCGCCTGTCTAAGAAAGAAAGGAGGAGGCAGAAGCAAGCGGAGGCAGCTTCGAAAAGTGCGTCGAGGGTGGAGCGGACGCAAGTCTCAAACCCGGTTGGGGAGGCCTCTGGCAAGTCTGTCAGAAAGAATAAACAACCCAGGCCTAAGAAGCCCAGGACGGAGGCATCTTGATCAAGCCCTTAGGGGGGCGATCTTTTGCCGATGTTCTGGGTCAGATTAGATCACAGGCCAAACCGGAAGAGACCGACACCGTTATCAAGTCTGTTCGGCGAACCCAGAACGGGGATGTCCTCCTCGAACTGGGGAAGTCGAGTGACAAGATCGGTTTTGCCGCTTCCCTCAAGACTGCACTAAGGGACAAAGGCTTCATCAAGGCCCTAGAACCGAAGTGTTCGGTCGAGATTCGGGACCTTGATGCCCTCTCCACCGAAGATGAGGTGACCCATGCGATCCTGGTGGCACTCCCGGAGATACCGGCTGACGGAGTGAGGGTATTGCTGACAAAGCCAAACCGAAGTCAACTCCAGATGGCTGTCGCTGAGATGGGCGAAAAGCACGCTAATAAGCTGCTTAGCTTCAGCACCTTAGAGTAGGTTGGGTCAGTTGCAGGCTCAAACGGAGGGTGGTAGTTTCGAGATGCTTCCGCTGTCTCGGTTTCGGCCACTCCTCCCAAAACTGTAAAGGGCCCGACAGTTTTAAAGGGTTTTAACAAAAGTCTCATTGTATAAACCTGAAGAGTTTTTTGAGGTTAAGTTTTTATGTAACAAACTAACCTTAGTTTGATTTTTTTACGATTGTCATAAACATTGTAATTGTTTCAATTGACTTTAAAGCATTTCATTTTATTATAATCATATGATTTGCACCTATATTTTTCTTAAGGGTAAAAATTTCATTCATTATCTTACTATGTAATCCAAGGTTTTTCGTGTTTTGATGAATTAAACTACCTGTTATTTTATACGCTGGAATTTATCGCTCAATACTGGTTTTAAACTCGTGCTTTTGAAGATTATGCCCAACCCCCAACACAACTAAGAAATTTTCTCGTTTTTAATACACAAACTGGCTACATGGTTAAAACATGGGACTTACCTTTCGGAAAATATTTTATAATCAGGTGATCGCTCCAATGCTTTTCTTATGTAGAAAAATGATTTTTATTAACGATTTTACTAAATATTTCGAGCGTTTTGAGCGTTTTGATGAATTAAACTACCATTATTTTGTACCCAAGAATAGTTATTTTCCATCCGGAACGCTCTAGCGCTTGTACTTCGCGAAATAATTTCCAACCACAAACCCCACTACAAAACTTTCTCTTTAATATAATAGGATATACAAGATACTGAAAGAATTCTTGAGGTCAGCAAGTCTCATGAGGGTGATAGACAAGAGACAAGGTCAGACACTCTTCCTGGAGCTAATAATCCCTTGGGAGCAAAGACCTATCCTTGGCCTTAAAAGTGAACTGTATTGATCACAAGAAGGACTTTGAGGCCCAGGTCAGACAATACCACAGGTATGCCCCACAGGAACAAACAGTATGAGCTAAACTCTACTCTCTAGTTTTTAAAAGGGAGTAAATGCCTGAGAAGAGAACAGAAAGGCTTAAGGTTTGTCTATCTTTAAAGAATGACTTAGAGGGTACTCTCAGCTGTCTGGAAGAAGGACAGTTATCAGTCTCAAGGTGAGAGACAGAAGAGTGAATGAAAGGTTCGACACATTTCAAGGACGCTCCCCAGAAGCACATATCACATGCCCAAAGCCTGTTTTTGTGTCCCCATTTGCATTGGTTAAACAAGTCCTTGTCTGGGAGAAGGGCCTAAAATTTTATCACACACCAATCCACAACTGAATTGGCTACAAACACAGCAAGAACAACTAAAACCAGACCAGGTATGGTTTTTACTGCCAAAAACTTGATTAAAAAAATTATATTAGCTTAAATGTTACATAATCAGTTACCTTTGTTGCGTTTATTAGGGGTGGCTCGGGTGGCGGGGGTGTTGTACTGCTGCGGAGGGTAGATTCTCGGGTCTGCTGGCGTCTCATAATTTTCCGTATACCCATCTTCATACCAACTTGTTTGACTGTAATTATTTAGAATAATTATTTTAATCAACATTCACATTGAGAAAAACTAAAACCAGAATAAACAGGACGAGAGGTGTGTATTATTTTTACTACTAGTTATTTAAAATATTTTTTTAAGTAGATATTTCATGCTTTATTATAATGTGCAAGGCTGCAAAAGGCCTAGTTATCCAACTTAAATTGGTAATACCCATACTATTCGTTAGAGGATAGTAAGTTCCATAAGATAGTAAGTTCATTAGATTGTACGTTACATCAATGGCTAGTTAACGGAGGGCATGCAGTAGAAGAGTGCAAGTGCGAGACGTTGGTTTTATAGACTTAACCTATTAAGTCTATAAAACCAACAAATCAGCTGATAAGTTGTGGAGGTTGATTGGTTTGCACTGAGGGTAATTAAAAATGAAATCGCCAACTACAAGTTAAGTGCTGCCGGTTGCACCAAAGCAAGCGACAATTATGAAGACTGTGATGTGAGTACTAATTCCATTTCTGGGGGAGAGGTTGAAACCTATCGACCCATATTGAATTGTGTCCTTCATTTTATAAAAATGAATGTGCTATGTGAATAAATTTTTTTACTGTTTGTTCAAGGAAGGACACACTAAAAACACTAATATTCTAAATCAAAAACTTAGTTGCCAACCAGGAGGTAACCAACAACCTTATGGCTAAATTAACATTTAATGAAAAAAGGAAACTGGCAGTAACTGTGGTATGGGTTTCCCCCAATTGATAATATAATGAAGATTTAATTTTTTTATTAGCTTTATGACAAAGATAAGTGGTGGTTGCCATGGGTGGCCATGACAAATATTCTCTTCATTATAGTGTATTTTTCCTTAAACACTTTGCACATGTCATAAACTGCATTTGTATTTATTAGGTGATATCACTATAAATTTAATTACATTTACAATGTTTTTTTCACAAATTTGATTTATTTCCCCCCCAGAAATTGAAAAAAACGAATGCACTTCACAATCAGAAGAAGTGTCACCTTCTGCATCAACCTTTGTGGTCGATTACGCATCAATCTCCGCGACATTGTGATTGATTTTTACTGAAATACTAATTAAAACGCTAGCATTTTCACGTATCTACAATAAAAACCCCTCCCCTCAATAGAGATTAATAATTAAGTTAATTTTTTGAACAGCTCTCATGGATATTGGACACAAAATAAGTGTTATCTATACTTATTTAATACGCTAAGGGTTTTTTTTTGTCTTGAGAACTCCTCCTACAATTTTCAACCGATTTTCAAGTTTTTGGTGTCGTTGGATAGAGCTTGGTCTGTAGTTGTTTCCGCCAAAAACTGATGAGAATCGGACTGAAAATAAAGGCTCTATCCACCATTTAATTCTCAAAATTTCCCATTTAAATAACATTGGGATTGAATAAAGCAGTTTTAACATGTGTTAATAATCAGCTGTAAATACGTGTTGTTTTGGTGATTACAGATGCTCACAATATTGGATTGGTCGGATGTCATTGATTTAGGGCTAAAAGTAACATTTGTATTGTATTAAAATAAATTGCTCGATTTTGAGCAACACGTATACTAGTAATTCTAAATCCACAGACAAATTAAGAGCTGAACAGTTTAGAAACTAAACCCCTTGTTCTTTAGTTTGGTTAGTATAGTTTACATTAATGTTAAAAAATAATTCAAGAACTTGAACTTGCCCTTGTCACATTAAAATCATGTACAAAGTATGGAAAATTCCTACATCTGGTCTTGGTTAATTATGTGGACCCTATTACTTCTAGTTTCAATCTTAGCCTTTGCCTATGATGCCACTGCTCCTACCACAAAGCAAGAACACGAGCCTTGAGAGAATTCATGGTCTTGCAAAGCCTGACAATCAACTGGGTTAAGTAATGTAGGCTTTTCCATGGTACAAAATTAACAAATATGAATGAATAGTACGGTATAAGTAACATCAATAAGAATGTGGAACAACTATTGTCATCTGACAAAAACTATATATTTCTAACTAGCCATATTTTCCATTACATTTGACAAACTAAGGAAAGTTTTACATTCCAGATTGACTAGCTGCTTAAAATAGACTAAGAATTCTATAAACTACCAGTACAACGACTGTTTTCTTTTCTGTCAGTGTGAAAATTCCAGCAGAGTCAAATACATAGGTAAATTAATTCTAACACTCTACTTAACCCTGCGGGAAACACTATATAATTATTTATCAGTTTGTGTTGTGATTATGTGTTCTTGTAGCATTGTAAAGCCAGCTTAATAACAACAATACCAATTGACAAGCGTCACAGACAAAATATTCATTTACCTGAGGCAATGTACATGGCCTGTTCAAATTTCGATATCAAAAAATGTTTTGGTTAAGAATCCTATTCACGTTAATGAATATAGTCAATGCTTTTAGTCAGTTTACATTCAGACTTTGGTGTGGCTGGCCAAATACAAAAATTATATATATCACAAACAAATAAATTGGACACAATACCTAACTAGTACAGGTAGCTGTCATTAAAATTAAACCTTTAAAATCTAAATCTAAATTTAATTGCTGTTCAAACTTTCAGGAGTATCAAGAACAGGCCTTAGTAGTTCTTTGTACCTGGATGAAATTGCAAGATTTATGAACACTTTCCTCTTTTTCTTTATTGTTCATTATGAATTTGCATATGCCCACAGAAGAAATTTCGTATCTCCCTCCCTCACACTATAGTTGTACTACGCTGGTGCTATCTCTTATTGGAGTGCCCAATTTAGGTTTAGAGTACTCTTGCCAAGAAACTTTTTCCAATTTGTAACATAATCAGAGTTTTATTTTATTTTATTATCATAATTTTTTGCATTTATTGGCAAAAGTAAAACATTCCATTTCATACATTTTTATAGTGTGCTGGATAATTATAAAAAAGGTTTATAAACTTGTTTCACTTTTCTACTTACCTGTCTTCATAATCCCAAGTGTTCTTTCTTCTCCTGAAAGTAAAAATAATTAAATTAATATCAAATCAAATCTAAACAATCAAACACTATTACAAAATTACAATAAACACTTTCAAGTTTAATTTTGGCCTGTAACAGATTCATTACAAGTCAAAAAAGGTGTAGGCATCTGCCATCAAGATGAAAACTGTTGAGAAATTTAATTATTTCTTTCTAGAAAAGATTACCAGGTCCGATTTTGTAAATGGGCCCATTAGGGGCACAAGAGGTTTTAGGTTTGTTGGGGGCAAAAGCAAAATGAGAGATTTTATATTGCTCGCCAATGGAATATTCCTCATTCGCGGTTCTCACTCATGCAATCACTGCGACTGTCTGCGTCCTGCGTGTTGCTACTAGATCATTGTCAAAGTTGTCTTTGTCAGTTTGTTTTGTTCAATCGTGTGAGACAAATGTCTCACTGCATTTGGTTTGGGAATAAGTAGTTTATTGACATGTATGTTACCTATTTTATTGAATATTTTCGGTTTGAAACTTAATAAAAATTGTAGGTACAAATAGAAGCACACACTTATTTTGTGAAACTGAGCGGCAGCGGTTTTAAATTACAATGCGGTCAGGTTAATTAATGTTGGAAAATGAACACAATAAAACTCTATCGTTAGTTCTGTCACTGATATGTTGCAATGAGCATGCCAAATTGATAAACGCCTATGGCATTAGGGTATTTTTATTTGGTGTTTCAAGTCAGGGGGGTGCAAATATATTTGCATGTACAAACCGGAGGCCTGAGGATTACATGTTACCGAGATATATGTTCATTATGGTAAGTTATGTGATTGCCTTATTAATTTTAATTACCAAGAGAATGATAGTCAGTGTAAGGCTAAGTGCTCAATGTAAGAGTTTGAGCGAGCAACCGCAATTTAATGGTTAGAGCTGGAGTGTGTGACCAAAGTAATCACAAAGTTATGAGCAATACAATTGAGCATAATATGTGAAAAAGTACACTATATTTGGTTGATTCAATTCCGCCACCTCAGACAACTCCCCAAGCCAGGTATTGATAAAAGAGCTGTGTTCACAAAAAACAGCTTCACGTAAATAAGGACTTGCTAAATTAATTAATAGTATTTGAAATTGGCTATACTGTACAACACAGTTTTAGTAACACTGTAATATAAGCATGACAGTTCGGACTGGTTGAGCGGTTCTTAGAACAATGGCTACCTTCTTTTGTCCATAATCCACAAACTCCAAAAGGCCTACCATTATAAAGATGGCCGGCCAATAGGCCACGTAAAGTCTGTAATTTGAGAAAAAAATTGAAAAGGTCACGAGTTTTTGTCTCACGCACCCATCAAATCAGGACAAATTCAAATCCGTGAGGGTTTGACGCCTGACGCACCCGCCAAAACTTGACGAATTTAAAATCGTCCTGATTTGTCGCCCTCCGACTTTTTAGTCGTCAGACTTTGATGGTCTGTGACTTTTAAAAGTGTCAGAGTTTGTCGCCGTCAGTCTTTGACGGCATCTCCCGTTTTTCACATGCTTCCCGAAGACGACATTACTTATCTTCGCTGACGTGAATATAAATGAAATAATCATAAGAGCGCCTCCGCCGTCCCTAACCACCGGCCGTCATTGGCCCTGTTTAAAATTAACATTAAAAGCCTTAATTTTAATGTAAAAGTAACCATAACCTTTCAAAACAAAATCATGGGTTGACAAACTAAACTAGCCGTCTGCAGTAAGCAACCTTTAGAGTATGTCTATCAATGGATATTTCCGTCTATACTCAGGCACTTCCAGTGTGACTTGGGTCTTTACTTGCAGTCATACATCCATCACAGACTACACTTTACAATTATGTCACTAGAAATGAAACTACATTTATAAGAGTGTCTCTTAAGTTATTAGCACTCTCAAGCTAGCGGTTTTAGAAGCAAATCTGATACTTTAGCCACTCAAGTGGATGGCATAAGAAATAACTGGATTCTAACAATGTCATAATGGACTATGGAGTTAACTCGGATGCCAATAGCAAAGCTCACTAGTGAATTCTAAATTGCGCACCAAGCTAGTGGAGTGCAAGGTTGTTACAGAGGACATCTTAAGTGACAGAGTGTCATGGCTGTCTCCCCATTACCTTATTAGACTGTGGGTTGGTATACAAGCAAGTTTACAACCTGTCAGTTTAAGTGGAAGTGTATTTTAGACGTCTTAGTTTGTTTTAGGAGTGAACTGTTTCCATTTTTTGTGACTATAAATTATTTTTATAATCATAAATTGCGTGTATACTGATAAAACTTTTATTTTACAAGCATTGCACGTTAGGTTAGAGCCTCGTAACTCAATAACCAAAATAAAAGTGACCTGCGGATTATCCAAGGTGGCCTCGATCCTGAAGACCTCTGATAATCTAAAGTGTACTGTGTAATTGACACAGTGCATTACATAATAATGTAGTTAAATATGTTGACTGACTCTAATGTAAAACAAAAACAAAGTACAAACTAGAAAAGACTTTGTTTATTAGATATCGTTAATGTTGATCTGTTTTCAGCTGATGCAGCACAATGCATAAATACAAATTAAACAAAAGGTACCGGTAGTTAATTTGTACAGTCAACACTCATAAGAAATAACTATATATATCAGCATCATCAGCTTATAAAGCTAACAAAATTTATCTCTAAGATCCTGGGCTACTCCAAATCACTGTCTTCCAGTCAGTGGTTGAAAAACAATGAAATTCTTTCGAGTCATCCGTGCACCTGTTTGTAACACTGAAGAGCTTTCAAAAACTTTATTAAATAACAACAAAAGTCAACAAACAATCTTCTAATCTAAATGATACGATCAGTTACGTTTAAAATAAGCAATTTACACATTACATAATATCAGGTTACAGCTAAAACCAGAAGAACATGCATGTTCAGGGCCCATTTTCTAAATAGGCCGACTAGGCCACGGCCTAGGGCGGCAAATTTTTGGGGGACGGCAAATTTCGAAAATATTTTTTTTATTCTTTATCAACTAAACTTAAATAAATAAAAATAACATAACGGAGCATAAGAAACTAAAGAATTTGCAATTTTTCTATACATTGTAAATAATTCTTGTAACAGAACTTGTAGTTGAATGAATTAATTAGATCCGTATTTGTTAACTACTCTCAGTCACCCATAAAGGGAAGCAGCAGGCAAGCCACCACGATATCGTCCGCCACCGGAACCGAAAGGTGCTCGGTGCTCGGCAAGGGAGGGGGGAGGGGGTTCTTATTGTAACAGGGCTGATATTTTTGACGTTTAGAGTCGCTTCACTTACAATTTGCGTCTGGAGTACAGTATTTAGTTTGGTTTGGTAGTGTTAGCTGTCGTTTGTTGGTGTTTCTTAGGCCGGCCGCACACCAAAACGGACGCGACGTGACTTGACAAGACAAAGCATATTACGACGTCGCGAACTAGGTAAACACATATTATTAAATGGAATACCCGTACACTATAAAACATGTGTTATTGTCTTTGCTCGCGAAGTCGTAAAAGGTTTCGTTGGGTCTTGTCGCATCACGTCCGTTTCAGTGTGCAGCCGGCCTTATTGAGACAATTTGATGATTTATGATTCTTGAGGAGGTGAGTACTATGATTAAGACATTTCTATGCATTTCATTGTAAGGTAAACTGACTAAACGTTGACCGGAGACAAATTCTGTTCACAGCAAAGTTACTTGCAATTTTTAGATAGCCTATAAATCTTGTGTCAGTAGGAATCCTACATTTATTTTAATGATTCTTTGTTTAAGGACCTATCTTCCTAAAAAAAACATGTTTAAACATAACATTTGAAAGTTATATATATTTTAACGGCTGTTTAAATACAGAAAACTCGGCGTTTGATATATAAAGTGCAGTATAGACTAACCTTACTGTTATTAAAAACGTGTTTGTAAAATAAGCTTTTATAGATATATTATATTTCGTTTAAACAACTAGGTATGTCATATGTTTTTAAAATGAATAATACTTTTTATAAGCCAGTGTTGTTTGTTTTCCAAACACCGTTTGGAAATCGGACGGCTGCGTTTAGCAGTTATAATATTTTGGGTTTCCCAAATGCAGTTTGGCATAATTTCCGTAACGAATTTGGTTTCTATTTAATTCAGATTTCCGAACACTATTTAAAACTACTTTTCTACAGTCGGAAAATATAAATTGAAATTGCATGAATTTGCAACACCTGCACTAATTCAAATTAAACTGATTTAAACAAATTCGTCAAAAATGTATTACTGTAAGTTACATATTCAGAGCGGAATTATTTGTTTAATAAATAAACTGTCTGCTTACATAATTAGTTTTCAGTTGTTTAATAATTAATTAATCTGTCTACGTTTTTGTTGTGTTAAATCAAAATGAAATATTTGTTAAGGCTCCGGTATACCTGAGCCTGAGTGACGCCTCGCGGCCGTAGCGCTAGGCGAGTTTTATGGCTGCAGAGGTTTACGGGAATGGTGTTTAAAAATTAACTCATTAAGATAGATAATGACTCTTAACTTTTTCTAAAAGTAGAAAGAATGATCTCGTCTTCTCCGGTTTTAGAAATTTTAAATAAAATTTCTAATTTCAATTATAACTGTCTAACTTCATCTGTTTTTTCTCTAGAGGCGAGTTTTATAGATGCAGAGGTGTACGGGAATCGTGATTTAAAGTAAACTAATTAAGATAGAGATTGGTTCTTAACTTTTTCTGAAAGTAAAAAAGACGAATCTCAACTTCTCTGGTTTTAGAATTTTTTAATAAAATTTCTAATTTCAGCTACAACTGTATAAAATTATGTAATGGCCTGGGGGGGCGGCAAGCATAATGTGGCCTAGGGGCGGCACTAAGCTAAAATTGGCCCTGTGCATGTTTGAAGATGTAAACAGTGGAAGCTCTCTTAACCGACCTCAGATCAACCGACGTCAGATTAATCAAGTGTTTTTCCTTTTTAGGAATATGAGAATTTCCACAGAGCGATAATGATCTAAAAATAACTCATATTTCAACTGGTTGATCATACGTTTTTGTAGGAAGACAAATTCAGTCAGTTATTCCCAATATGTAATGCAGGCAGTTTTTACTGTGTTATTTTACAACTTTTTACACCTTAACTGTCTATGTACTTTATCAACTAATCAATTGCGTTAGGAACGATTGATTTCTTTACAACAACTTGTAACATTTTCACTTGTTTTATTTTTATTTTAACACATATTTTGATATTATTTGGTTTAATCAACCATTTTGGTTATCCGACCATAGTCTGGTTCTGTAGGGTTTGGAAGAGAGCTTCCACTGTAGTTTGTTATACTTTACCTAGAGGGCTCCTTGTAGTTACGTGGGCGGCTGTTATACGAGAGCGGGTCCTCATGGTCATTGTAGTTCCTTGAGCCATCTCCAGAATATGTGTTGTACAGGTCTTCCCCTCTCTGTGTTCTTCTTCTCGACGGATGCTGAGGACCTGTACATTTTTGTCAACTTAAAAGCTGCTTTAATACTTTTTTATGATTTTTTTATTATTTTGCATCAATTACAAAAAAGATTTTATTGTATTGCTGCCATTTGCAAACAACATAAAAAACACTAATAGTACATAAAGAACACTTATTATTTGGAAAAGACCCACAGCTATGATTCAGAGCTTGATTGTATAAAATTAGGGTATGACTCTAGCCAAAAAACAATGTAGATCATAGGTTCATGCGAAGCCTGCTATTACAAGATGTTTTATAGGCCAGTTAAATCACTGGGGGCTATCATTGATGGCTCATGTTTATCATGAATGCTTTATCAACTGTGAAAAAATCTTTGAATACAGCCCAACATAAACTGTGTTAAATTTTGTTTAGGACTTATGGAAACTATCTGTCTTAATTAGGGATCTGAAACTTGTGGACTGACATCAAGTAGGTGGTTGATGCAAACATGCAGCTTCTTTGTGGATTCTCATAAAACATCAGTTCAATTCTCAACTCATTATTTTAGTTGTCTGTCGACAATGATACTTAAAAAATTATGTGGGAATAGAGAGAGGACATGTTATTATTTGCTTTATGCAGTGTTGGGGAGTAGCGCGCTACTTGTAGCGCGCTACTGTAGCTCCGCTACTTTATTAGTAGCGTCAGTGTAGCTCCGCTACTTTTGAAAATAAGTAGCTTGTAGCTGTAGCGAGCTACATTTTTAGAGCAGTTGTAGCGGATTATTTTGCTACTTTACTCGCTACTTTGGTTTCAATAAAACATAATAATTGTGTTTACATTTCATCATTCATTGCTTTCAAATAAACACGAGAGAAGGTTAGTCAGCTGTTATGTTTTTTCTCGTTGGAATTGAATATTACGTTCAATCCATAGCCACCACCAGACGCTCCAATTGAGTACCATTAGTTCTGGTATGCGCCTATAGAATAGAAACTAAACTGCTGCACTATGCTTGCACACCGCCAGGATCGCTCAGGTCGGCAATTATAATTTATAAGAAAAGGAATGTTTAAAACAATGAGAAATGACGCAACGTCAATGAATTCAAATAAATAGCCAATTGTTACTGTACTGCCATAACGACTCAACTAACATAACCTCAACCACCTTGATTGATGTTAGAAATTGATGAGAACGTTTACCGAAGGCCTACTTCCCGAACTTTGTAAATTTGTACTTAGTACTCAGAGTGCTTCATACTTATATTCTGTTTCTGTAGTATCTAATCTAACAATCAACATCATGGCAATTAGTAGGCCTAAAAGCGAGATTTGCCACAAAACTGGAGAAGCTAGTCCTTCTTGTGTGCATACGCCAACATTATTAACCCTACTGTGGCCGGTCTAAGAAAAATATTATAAACTTGTGGAGTTATAAGTTATAACTTAATAAATATTGTTGTTTACGTCTTTGATGTAGGGGGCCTAGGTCTTTTTATTCGACAATTAATTTATATTTTCATGCCACTATTCTGTTTACATTACCTAGGCTCCATAAGAGTCACAAATTATTAAATTAAAATGAAAATATGTCTAAACACAATACAAAAAAATGAATAGGCCTTTATTAAAAAAATAATAATAAATAAATAATTTTACTTTTAAGAGGGAAAATTGGGTGGTTATATATTACAAGAGAAAAACAGGACCAGATTGCGAAAGTAGCAAAGTAGCTTAAATTGTAGCGAGCTACTTTTTAATTGTAGCTGTAGCTGTAGCTAGCTACTTTTTTGAAAATGTAGCTTTAGCTGTAGCTAAGCTACTTTTTTTAAAAAGAAGCTGTAGCTGTAGCTAGGTACTTTTAAAAAGTAGCTTCCCCAACACTGGCTTTATGTACATTTGACTATATATCTTTGTGTTCACATTCCTATTGGTCAGCAGTATGTAAAAGTTCAGTTACATAGGCGTAATCCCTCATGGAGGGTCAGCCACACAGAGGTGGCTTTAGTGGGCATGCAGGGTATATGCAACTGAATACCCAGTAATACTGTTGGGTTTGGCATAACCTACATCAAAGTAAAATTAAGTTTAGGCAAAACTTTTTAGAAAAAAAAACCAATATGGGAAATTCAATTTTAGGCCTGTTGTCCCTGAAGCAACTCTTGCGATAGTCGTTGAGTGACAGTCGCTCCAGCACTGATAGCGTTGTTTCAAATGGGACCATTGTCCTTGACGCGACTGCGACTGGCGCGGCTAGCGACTGTAACAAGTCTGGTCTGAGGGCAGGCTCAGTCGCAGTCGCGGAGCGATTGGTGTCAATTTTTCACGGCGCTGCAGCCCACCTACAGTACTGCCGACCATGCCAAGAGCCGCTACTGGCACCTGTCTCAAGCTCATGCCTCGCCCTCACAGCACGTGACTATGTATTGCTGGGCCGTGGCGCGGCAGGCCTAAACTAAGCTTTAGCCCTGACTCGAAACAATGTCAAATTTCCGCCAAAGCTCACTGCTCACATAGTGCTGGAGGATCACTATAAATAATTTATTATTAATCTAATTATTTCAGCTAATAAAATACTTTTCCAATTTGGAGGGGGGTGGGCCCCATGCCCCCCCCCCGCACATTACCAGGGCAAATCATGCAGTTGACACACACTATTCAACTAATTGGCTGAAGGAAAAGTCCGCCGGTCTTAGGCTATACATTCTTGGATTGTAGTTGTTTTTACTACAATTGAAATATGCCCATAGTGTTCAAGAGTAGGCATATTAAAACAATATCTTGATCATCTAAACTCCATTCACCCCTAAATTAATTTTACAATGGAAACAAAGGAAAATAGCATTCTTCCATTATTGAAAATCTTAGTAATGTAAAGCAGGTGGATCGCTGAGACTGGGTCGCTAGGGCTCTATTCGTCCAACAGGCGGAACCATTCTTCTAACGATCATCTGGTACATTTTGATACAGGCTTGACATTCAACCATAAACATTATATACTGTGTAGACTGATGTACTGATGTACTGATGACTGTGTAGACTGCGTAGACTGTGTAGACTGTGTCACAACAGATTTATTAAGAATAAACATGTTTATGAAACAAACCATACAATGGCAGGATCTATTACATGGTCCATAAATATGGTAAAAATGTTGGTAGGCTAAAATATAACAAATACAATTGATGAGAAGTCTATATTCATGTAACTGAGTTAGAAACTCACACAGAGCTGACTTCTAAAGCACCATTAATTTTGGTTGAATATCGAGTTTCTAGGTGCCGATATTACTCCTGCAGTCCTTTACACCTTCAGATCTAGTAATCTTCGCTCTCAATGAAGATTGAACCACGGAATAGAAGTCTACAACGGTAAAACTCCGTAATGGTTACAAACACTGCCCGATTATTGGAAAATTAGTTGGCAACAGTGACTAATCACAGAGAAATGGTCGCTAAAAAAATTATGTGTCATGTAAAAAAAATTCAGTTCAAATTGATGATCATTTTGAGAAATAACCCTGCAAAAAGAGTGATTCACGTGGCAGACTGAAGGTGTAAACGTATGCCGAAATGTCAGGCAATCGGGAATTCTGCTGCAAATCTATATTCATTATTTGAATGGCTCCGCCGAAAAACGTTCTATGCGACAAAAATACAAATTTCGAGATTTTTAGTGAAAAAGGTTCTAACAGACCTCCCCAACATCGTGGGATATTTTGTGTTGGAAATATTTATGTTGGGACCCCTGATTTTAGCAGTCCATTCCGGCGTCAATTTCGGGAGTTCGCGGAGTTGTTGGCGAATAAGGTTCTATCAGCCGCGATATGGATCCTCCGCCGGCTGTGCCGCTGTCACCCGGCGACATAAATCGTTTTAATTTTGGGGAAAAAAGGAAGTTAAATTTCGGGAAATGGAAAGATAAGAATAGAAAAAAATGAGAAACGCCGGATTGTCATATATATCTAAAACCAAAAACCCTGTACCAGGAAAACTGCCACCGGGAGAGGTAAGTGGAATAACGTTCTAAGTGCTAAGGCCTGATTCCTTTTGATACCTAGGTATGAGTTTAAAATTTTAATCTTTTTATAATATTGTTTTCTAATAATTTTGAAAATAATTTTTTTTCTCTGACAAAAATATTTTTTGGACTTAACTGTTATTATTATTTTAAATAACATGTTGAACAATAGTATCGTACGTTAAGAAAACATTTTAGGAAGTATTAAAGATTAATTTTAGGAAGTTTTGTGTAAGATTTTAATTTTATCTTTTTATAATATTATTACAATAAAAGTGTTTTATATTCAATTTATTATTGAATTCAAGTTGGTACTCCTACATTCCATGATGATTTTTAGCGGCAGAGGCTATGTCCGGGAAAAAACGTTTCAAAGGACAGGCGATTAGAACGTTTTACCCCCAAAAAATGCATAAAAATAGTTAAAAATCTGATTGTGGTGAGTAAAAGTGTTGTATAATACTACTATACGAGGTTATATATCCTATACTATAATACGAGGAATATCTGAAGGGATGTGTGTTCCACGATCTCGAAATCTAGCTGTTAGATTTTGCTTAAAGTTTGCATTAAAGAGTGTTTTGGCTAAAAAATAAGTTTAGAAACAGTCTCAACCCAGGAAAAATCGAATTTGGTCTAAAATCAATTTTTAAAATTGTAATTTTTAACATTAGTCTTATGGGTTGCTATTTTGGTAACGAAATAACAACGAAATGTAATGAAAAAGAAAGAAACATTAATGTTAAGCAGACTTTTTGAAACAGCTGTTAACTGTGAAGAGGTATAGTTGGTTGTTGGTGGAAATTTAATTGCTTTTTTACCTTGACACTATAACAAAAGTGAATAAAACCAACGAGCAAGGCTCGGTTAACCTGGTACTGTAGTTTTAAAAGATAATTGGCAAAAAATAATTCCAACCTAAAAATTACGTAAAATTTTAGAAATCAATCTTCTTTCTCCTTTTTCTCAAAGTAGGTTTTTGTCGCATAGAACGTTTTTCGGCGGAGCCATTCATTTATATTTAATGTAAATGATGTTAATTTTTCTCATGAAATATATGTGATTCCTTTTTTGCAGGGGCGTTAATTTTATTTTTCTATCACAGGGCTGCAGTGCCCTCTTGGCTATGGGGCCTGGGGCGACCGCCTCGGTCATCCGGCCCTCAGATTGGCCTTAGGTATAAATTTTCCTCGGATTCATATTGCCTTAGCTTTTGGCCTACAAAAAAAGTGAGGGACAAATTATATGGAAATTTTTAAATATCTACTGATTTTTAATCAATGAACAATATGATTAACACGTTTGCTACCGACAGGTAATTAAATAAACGGTATCAGTTAACTGACACATACTTTCTCCCAACAATATAAAAAAGGTGTTAAAAGCTCCAAACATTAATGTCTTGATGACTCAGTTGGATAGCTACCAGCTGAGCAGCGCTCGTTTGACACTACGAGCGTCTGTGACTTTTAACAACGTACTGCTTTTACCGCTAAACGAAAAATTGAATTTTCTCCGCAACCACTAGATGTAGAGCAATAATTTAAAATACTGGATTATTTAGTTTTTTGAGATTGATTTAATGGTGATAAGTAAAATTTATTTCGAGACAACAGCTATTTTGAAAATTCAGAAAAATTGATTTTTGAAACACTTTTTACTCCATAACTTTTGAATGCGCATTTTCTCGGAGATGCAGGTGGTGTCATTTTATTCACCATTTTAAGCTTAATAAACCATAAAATTTTAATCAAAATCGTTAGAGCCGTTTTTGAGAAATTTTGATTTTTGAGGGTTTTTTGGGGTAAACTACCCTTAAAAATTAAAAATTCAAAAAAATTTTAAAAAAGTTTGGAATTATTGTGGGTTTGGACCTACGTACCAAATTTCACCAAAATCGGACCATTGGGCATTCTCTAGCTCTGTATACATCCTGACACACACACACACACACACACACACACACACACACAGACATCACTCCGAAAACCACTTTTTTGGACTCAGGGGGAACCAAAATGGATAAATCCACTAACAACTCAAATTCGAAAATTTTGAAGAAAACAATACCGTACTTTCTCCATATACTATGGTGTAGGGGGAGAAAGTAAAAAGCTTAACTGCAGACCAGCGTCAACAATAGTTGACAAGCTCGTTTTCACCACAGACCAGCGTCAACATAGTTGACGCATGGGCTGAATCCAGTGGACCAACATCAAATGTGGTTGCCGCAAACATCAACTTAATTATACCTCCTTATAAGGAATGGTATATTTTATTGTCCAGATTGTTAGGTTCTAGGTCTACAGGGATACCTAGTAAGTATACTGGAGTCGTGGTGTCCACAAGGGTACCTGTATAATTTATGTAAATTTGGCAGCATTTTTGTTTCTATTGGTATGTGGTTAAGTTTAATTCAATAAGCTTAGTCCCAGGAGGAATTCAGGTCCGCAGGGTCGGGCTATTAAAACAATCTCGAGTCAAATAAAATTGACTATCGGTAGTGAACGTATTAAACATCTCAGCTTACTTTCCGTTAGCTATGTCATTGCTATGACGATGATTTAGTAGTATTTCCCACTTATCTCCAACCCGTAATAGATAACAGGGGAACTTAAAATTCTCTAATTTTACATCAGCACACATACCAGGAGCAAGGTGGTGACCATGGTGTACAGGCGGAGGTTGACCCGGGGGCTCGTCAGTCTCGTACGAGTTCTCTCGGCTAGTCTCCAGGGAGCGCTGAGGAGTGCTCATCTGGTGTGCAGTATTGCGGAACTGACTTGCTGAGCTGTTGGCATGCTGGCCCACGGGATAGTTGAGGTCACTTGTGTAGTCACTGTCCTCCGAGTAGCCCGCTGAAACAGTGACACAGGGTATTAGAATGGAAATGAAGGTCATATAATTCTTGAGTGGCCGTCTTGCTAGTAGAAAGTAATAAATCTAATAATAGACTAAATAGGCTAAGACTTAATTCAATTACTACAATGAAGTTTGTGCCATATTGTGAAAAACTTATTCTAAATAGTATAAATTGTTGTTCAAAGTGTATTCTACAAAACTTCTTGCAAAATATGTGTTAACATTTATTTTACATACCGGTACATTTCAAAGATCTGTTTTACTAACAACAAATCAATAATATTTTCAGTAGCATACCTAAAATTTATATAGGCCTAGTAAATATTTAAGTTAGTTACGGTATCATTGGAAATAACCCGTTTGGGGGGGGAGGGGGGTTGAAATGATAGGCTTCCGTAAATTTAAAGTCAGATATAGCATGGCGTAACTTTGTATTTATTCCTACTACAAAGCTAAATACGACATATAAAATTAAACTAGTATACGTGTTGCTCGAAATCGAGCAATTTATTAATACAGTAAAAATGTTAAGTTCTAAATCAATGACATCTGACCAATCCAATATTGTGAATATCTGTAATTACCAAAAACAACATGTATTACAGCTGATTATTAACATATGTTTAAAATGCTTTATTCAATCCCAAAGTTATTAAAATGTATAAAAAATCAAGTATTTAAATGGGAAATTTTTAGATTTCAATGGTGGATAGAGCCTTTATTTTCAGTCCGATTCTCATCAGTTTTTGGCGGAAACAACTACAGATGACCAAGCCCTATCCAACGACACCAAAAACTTGAAAATCGGTTGAAAATTGTAGGAGGAGTTCTAAAGACAAAAAAACCCTTAGCATATTAAATAAGTATAGATATTTTGAAACTTCCAAAGTAGAAATGTATTATTAATATATAATAATAGATCTAATTTAAAATTACTGTTTTCTTTCAATTAGACTACTTGATACTTAATACTTTGATACAATTAAAAGCGAGAGTATGCAAAAATGCGTGAGATTTGTAAATCATTAAACCATGAAGCCTATTTTTGATCAAAGGAAATTGTTGGAGAAATTTTTTAGGTAATAAAAAAAACTTAGCTTTCACACACAAAAAATAGAGCAAAATAAAAAAAATTACAATAAGTTGGACTGCTCCTATTAGTCGATTTTAGGCTAAGTCTAAGTTAAGCATAAAACACCTCTCACGAGGTCATAGTCTTCCTGACAAGATCTCTCTGACTTAGCGCTTTAAAATAATGATGAAAATACTTTTAACAATAAACTTATTGACATATTTTTCTTACAGCGACAGAAACACATAGATGCACTACCAGAGACCAATCCTTCTGAAACAAGGTCTAAGATTACTTAAAGTGTTAGATTAAATAAGGAAGGTTGCTCCAGTAGTCAACACAAGCGGTTATAAAATCAAAACTAAATTTAAAGAAGAATAATTTAACTTTTAAAAATATTGTTACAATAACTAACAATAATACGCTTTGAATTTGTTTATCTATTTTGTTTATTTACTCTTACAGCTGATAGTGACGTTTATCTTGATTGAGGGCTTGTAAGGTTCTGGTTCTATCCAGTTAGGTGGCGAAAAATTTTAGCAGGTTACGTTATGCCTTTAACTATGGGTACTGAATAACTATACTCAATGGTTACACCATTGACTTTTCATACTAAAGCTAATTATTTTTTTAATAAATCTAAAGTAAAGTATTTTTAGTATGTAAAGTCTATGGTTATGCCATATTTTAGCACATAGTAAAATAAAAACCTTAGATTAATGAAACAAATAGACGCTATATACCACTATAAAGGTATCAAAAAACTCACATAGAACAGAATATCTATTTGACGCACGGTAAAATAAATATACAAATATTGATTTTCGCATACATAAAACGTAAAATAAATGTCAAAATTTGATATGAAGTACAATAAATAGCAAACAACGCCAAAAGTTGATATTATAAAAGAAGTAAACAATTTCAAATTTTTTCCATCAAAATTTATAAATTAATGTGTTTATTACTAAACAACTGATTGAAAAAAATATACAAAAAACTGAGCAAAAAGTTTCCACCCATGTCAGGATTAGAACACTAAAATCCTACCCCTTTCAACCCAAAGAGGTTGACAGGTGTATAATTATATTTTGCTAGTTGCTATGTTTAATTTTTGTACTTTGTCTTTGCTACGAGTGTAGTTGCTATGATATCCCACCGTAGGGACATCCATAGATATAAAGAAATTGCTAGCTGAGATGGCTGAATAGAGAAAAAAAGAGCCCGCTTCCCGCAACAAAAAAGGGTTACCTGGCATCTTTATTATCGCAGTGCGTCTTGTTGTTTACATTCTTTTATTTCAGCTGAAATCGTTATTATTAGTGGATCCAATACATTCTTGTTGGTGTACGTTCTTTTACTTACTAAATTAACCCCTTACGGTGATGGGGGTAGCGGCCATATACACCTTGGGTAGCGGCTAGTTTTTGCAACATTGTGTTAGCGATCTAGATGTTCTGGTTTATATCTATGGAGACAGCATGTTTACTATCAACATTGCATTTTTTATTCCCTTTCTTAACCTAAATAAATGCTTAATGTGACCGTAAGATTGGGAGAAGGGGCATACACATTAAAAAATAACATAAAAATAAAAATATTTGATAAAATACCCTAATTAAAATTTTTATTAATAAGTTAAATGTATAATCATTATAAAACACAAGAGATATTTCACTAATTTATCTTACCTTATTCATGAGCTATTATAACAGTAACAGAAATAAAAATTTTGTTTTAACTATCGAGCTAAGTTTCATTTTCTGAAGTTTTAATCTTGAGGAAAATAAGTATATTACTTCAACACTGCGTTATAGATAAAGTTTTCTTCTAGCTCAGAGATCATCCAACCATCCAAAAAACAATAAACAAGGTCAATATGGTCTTTCGAAGTTTCCAATTTTGTTTATTTTTAAATTCTAATTATTATTGTGAACTTTTGTGTTTGTTGTTCTATGTTTTTTCATTCGCCATTGACAGTTAAAAAATATTTGTTAGTGGTCAGTGGACGCATTAAAGAGAAAACATTGACTATGAAAGGTATCTCTAAATTTCATCACCAAACTTCATAATATGGTAAAAATAAGCAAAACACCCCCGTCGCTGCAAGCAGACCTGCGTACTCAGCGAATTCCCAACGAAATTTTGGTATATTTTCTGTTTCCTCATAAAATTATTTCGAACATTTCATTATTTTGGATACTTCCTATAATAAGGTAACGGGTTTTCTTCTCCTTTCATCCTATATGTATTGGCACCCCAAAAATTTAGATGATTTGTGTCTATAAAATATTAGTTACTTTTTACTGATTGTCGAATCCATTTTCAACAAGAATTTGACTGCAAGAAAAATTATTAAAATGAAATAACAGTTTGAAAAGTACATTTAATACAATTTTCGCACCATCTGCCTCCACTCACAACGAACGGAGCTGTATCCGTCGAGTACGGACGGGCAACAGCAACAACTAGTAGTTTTTATTCCCATAATGGATAGATTTATTAAGTTTATGTTTGCCACAAACCTTGATCACACCAGTGTTCATTTCATGGTATTTTCAAAATGATGGCAATTTCAAATTTTCAAACGCAAATACCTAAAAACTCGTAAAACCCCTTAAAAACAAAAAGTTGCCAAATAATTATGTAACCAATGATCTACAGATTGTACAGATGATCTGTAAGATCGGTAATGATTTGTAAGATTGTACAGATTTGCTACCAAGTAACGACGTTATATTGCGAATATTTTGCAGAATTTTTTTATTTTCCAAATAATAATATATTTAGCTGAAGCTGACAAAGCCTTACAATGTACTAGCTGATACAATCTGGCATGCTTTGCAATTCCAAATCCAACCTAAGGAATTTTTGTCCTTCAGGTGAGCTAGTTCGCTGCCGTCACTCGCCATTAGGTTCAGCTCGTTCGCTACGCTCACTCGCAGCAAGCCTATAATACCCTCTAGTTTCTAATTACCAATCTTCCCTCAATACTTTAAATGAGAACAGCTCTTTATACAATTAAATATAAAGAGACACTTTTTACAATGTGTTGTGTTCATAAACAACTCAGATAAAAAAAAAAAAAAAAAAAAAAAAAAAAAAAAAAAAAACGTGACATGGGTATAAGTGTATGACAGTCCTGTTGCTAAACCCTGAGGGCTAACTAAAAACTACTGTAATGACTTACAAACCTTCTCCATAAAATATTCAATACATATATCGAGTTTCATGGCAAACGGTCCAGTGGTTTCCGAGTCCATTGATTAGAAATATATATAAATACATGTACAGACATCCTCTTTTATAAATATCGATGAAAATTTACATAAAGGGTTTCTAACAATTTTTAACATTATTTTTAAAGTTCACATAGTTTCTAACAAATTTTTTTACTAAGTTCATTTTTAAATAACTTTTGCCAATCTTTTTTAGAGGATTTTGTTTTTGTTTACTTTCTTCTTTGTTTCTTCTTCTTTCTTCATTCTTCTTTCTTTATAATTACATATTTTTCGTTTAATTTTTTATTTTACTATTTTTTCATATAACTTGTTGTTCTCTAATAACAACTAATCCAAATTTCGTTTATTTTATTTTAGTAGAAAAATCTCAAAAACTACGTTTTGTGTCGTTAAATTTTTAAAAAACTTGGTATTGTTGGTTGGATAATTAAATGTGTCAACATTTTTGTTAAACTGAAATGATTGACGTTTTCAAGTATGCTTGGCGTACGTTTGATGTGTACCTTCCAAATTTCGGCATGACATAAAATGCCCTGGATGTCTAAATTGTCTATTCACGTTAGTGCATGTAGTCGGAGATACTGTGCTCATGAAGTTGGCCAGTTTGTATGCATTGTGAGACGTTTGACGGGAATAAGAACCCTCTAGACACAACCATGTAACATGTAAGTGATACTCACAGTGTCCGAAGTATTGCATCTGCCTCCTAGCCTGTTCCGCTCTTTGCTCCTGGTCCACAATACTATTCAGATACTCCAGTTTCCGCTGGAGGTCCGCTGCTTCCGTGTTTTCTGGGTCTGTAAAAGAATAGTCTAGAAAGGGTTTGAACACAGAGATAATGATACTGGCACTGGTGACCCACCATTGTCTAGTACCTACGCTGTGATGCGACATACTAAACTATAAGGGCATTTGTTTGCACAAACAAATTATAAACCGGATTATATAATCTAGATTAATTCAGTTCAAATCAGCTAGAAGTGTAAGTTTAAACTATGATCGTGCAACTGACTTTTAGGTTAAACTTATTTTTAAACTGAAGATCAGGTTTAAACTAAAATGGTGCAAACGGCCCTAAGTAGCTAAGGAGTGGGACAAATTTATGCGAGAGATGAATAATACATTCATTTTTGACCAAATGAAATAAATAATAATGCACTACTACGATCAAAACCTGATTTGTATCATGAATAATTTATTTAACTCTCATTCAACACAATCCACCTTAAACTAGGTTAAACCTTCTTTTTAGCATATCTAGTTTTCGGATTTCATTAGTTTCCTTAGAGTTTGATTACAAAGACATACAGAATTTATTTAAAAATAATTTTTATTATATTTTAAGGTACCAATACTAATAAAAACTCTTAACTAAAATTAGTCTTTGTAAGAGAAGACTTTTATTGACTATTTATTTCCAAAGATTTTGAATATTACTACCTACTTATATGTGTTGCAAAACTACTAAAATTTAAAAGTGCCATAGGGAAACTAGCAAAAGTTAGCTATTAGAAATATGTTAACTATGTAAAGGTTAGGTAAATAGATCGAGATTGTCCTAAACTCCAATTGTAAGAAGTTATAGTTTTCACTTTTATAGATCAGTAAAAACAAAATAATATCTATCTGAGTTCACCTTTATGAATGATTTGAGTGATTATTTTAATCATATGACAGCGTTTTAACTTTGAATGTGGAAGTATTATTATCACAGTTTAAACCCACCCCTTATAAGCTGTAAGTATTAAAAAATGAAATTCTGTTCGGGTATATAAAGAATAAAACAATTTAACTAAGTTGAAAAAATAGAGTACACTTGTCCGATCTAATGTAAACAAATGTTAATATTAAGACCTGTACAATCAAACAAAACGATTTTCGAAAGGTTTATTCATATTATAGGCTACTTGGATACCGATTTGTAAAATTTCCCTCTCAAAAATCATGTAAGAAAAATAAAAAATATTATTATCATTTTACGGATGTTGTAACAGTACATATTAAAACTGTTCGAAAAGGTGCTGACTGATTTCTATTTTCATTAAATAATCGTAACTATCTGCGATTCAAAAAATACATTAATATGGGATTATAGTGTTATACTGAATTCATACAAATGTCGGTGTACGGAGGTCAGAATAGAGGTTTGACGGATGAGAATGATGGAGTCTACCATTACAAGGCGATTCCCCGGGCACCTGCTCTCTACCAATAATTGCCACTTACCTGTATACTAACGACCAGTGCGTTCTGTGCCTCAATGTGACCTTCAACTATTCTTATGTAATAAAACCTTATGAATCAGGTTCCAATAATTCTTTATGAAATTTTGGATGAACTTTCGTTAAACATATGTTGAAGGCAACACCATCAAGGCGGTTGGTGCACAAGGACTTGAAGACGAAGTCGTCTTATTAATAACAATAAATAAGAGAATAACAACAATTCTGTTTAATAAAATGCTTAATGTTACTGTAATTGTTAAAATTGTGAAGGTGAGTTGGTTTGTAAAAATGTTTTTATGACAGACAGCATAATGTTTTAAGAAGGATAGAAGGTAGAAAATTCGGAGGAATGGGTCCTAGTTTGTTTTAAACTGACTAGGCCATCTCACGGGCGTTCATCAGGATGAAGTTATGGAATACAGTATACATTGGTGTTCAATTTGTACTCGGTCCAAAGCAGTAGCTAAAGCTATGGAACCAAAAGAGTAACGGTAGCCGGACGGAAGGTCCGGGCTTCAGAAATGACCTGCAAATTTGTTACCTGTTTTGACGGGGCGGACACTAGGTCAAACCTCTAATGGCAGATCGTGCCCGGACCTAACGTCCGCCCCTGCGTTCGCCGTTTGAGACTGTTTGACGAGGGTTGACAGGGACATAGGTGTTTTCATTTGTTAAATATTGTAGGCCTACTATGAAAAACTGTACATTAATTTTGAAGTGAAAATACAATACAAACATGTTATACTCATTACATCTCCTGAACAGAGTCTTAAATCGTAAAATATGAATGATTTCTGATTATCACCATGTTCAAAATCCAGAGGGTAGGAAAATAACATGTGATTAACAATACACGCTCAATACGGATAGGCCTAATGTTATTCTGGATCGTGATAAATATTGACAGTATTGTTTACTGTGCTTGACCTTACACAGTCAATATAGATCAAACATCAATATGCGACTTAAAATACTCAATCCGTATCATGATCCATGATCCTAATTCAATGATTCCTTTTATATATTTATATTGTGTTAAATTAATAGTTAGATTGATTTTTGTCATAATTTTACATTGAATTGTTGTCTTTTATATTTTGGTATGCAGCGCTTAAAAAATACAAGAAATCATTTTGTTTCAAGGTATAGGCCTAATATTGTATTGTTATAGACTATGTTGATTCACGTTATGTTTTCATTTATATTTTTGCATAAGATTGTTAAATTTGTTTTTAAATGTATACAGGCCTTCCTGAGGAAGTATTTATATTTTTAAGTAATAAATAACATATGTTCTTAGATGTATTTGATTTCTTTATCCTAGTTCAAGATGACCATAAAATAGACAGTAGAAAATATATTTGTGTTGCGAAATAAACTATAGCCCGTTTTTAACATATACATAAATAAACATTGTCAAAGATATTCCACCTAATATGGACCGCTTCTACTTAAAGAAATTCAACTGTAGTTTAGAAATGATATGGCTACATTTTCAACAAGGCATAGGTTTGGGTTACAAACATACAGCTGGTTTGGAGTTACTGCTGTAAGAAATTATAGTAATTAAAACGTTATAAAAGTATATGTGACGTTGTTAAAGAATATCTGGTACTGTAAAATGTTTTCACGAGCTTATCTTTTTTTAAATACATTTCAATATGCCAATCGTCTCCCCCTCACCCTAATATTCAGGAGGAGGATCAAGTTAAAAAAACATACTGTACTTTAGCGGCATATTAAAAATTAACAATTTACATAAAGATTTTTTTATGATTATGATGGTTTGTTCAACAAAATAATATAAATAATATATAAACTTAATTAGCAAGTTCAAACATGCTAATCAATAAGGCTGTGGTAAACCAGTTAAAAACTGCCCATAAACCAGGTCCTAACGAAGCCATGTTGTTAAAGGAGTGATTTGGGTTCAAGTTGATCTAAATTTAAAAACGTATTGTCAAATCAAGCAAAATGTAGAAACAAACAATGCTTTCCGAGGCTCTCTTTATTTTATTTTTACTATTTTACTTTAAAATTAACTTTCAAAGCAAATTTTCACTCTCTATACAATATTGTTACTCTTTCAGTTTCACAGTATTGTAATACTAGTCACAAATAAAAAGCCTATAACTTTGTGACGATGGAAATCTAAAACACGGAACACTTTATGTGAACCACGGAGAGAAGTTGCGTGCGCCACGGTGGCCAGTGTTAAATCCGCCTACCTGCTTTTCACAGGGCGGACGTTAGGTCCGCTTACTAATTAGGGTCCGGGGTTTGACCTTCCGTCCACCCCTGTCATTTTTTTGTACAATCGACGATTGAAGGGATTACCCTCGGACCTTCCGTCCTACAATCAGAGTAACGATGCAGCATAGTAAATTAGTTGCATGACATTTTTAAACAATGAGTTGTCTTACAACATAGTTTTCTATTTTGCACACCGCGCAGCAAGTTCATTGTGGGTGTGTGGGTTTTGATTTTGCTGTTGGGTTTGTTCTTTGAAACATTTATGCCAAGGTGTGCAGCACCATGATAGTGCTGAGTGGCGGTGGGGTGAGTGGCTCACACAAGCTGTGAGGTGGTGAGTGGCTAAAATTGTCGATACCTCCATTGAAAGGAATAGCATGCTACATGATAAATCGCAAGACGACACCCATTATTTTAATTTCTTAGGCATTCGTAAGTAAGTGCTGAGGACCTAAAAATTTAACTTTCCATCCATCATTGAAAAGGAGCCCGAATCTGTGTTCTATACATAATACAAATTCTTATGTTCACAAGGAGCAAAAAACTACAATGCATAACAAAACTGCTATGCCGTGACTGATATGCCTTGAAGACGTGAAGAATAGGTCACTTAAAATTTTCCCAGTTTGATGACTTCAAAATCTTTAGGGAAACTAATTAAGAAGAATTACAAATAAATAATTAATGTATTAAAACGATCAAACCATGGAAGTGTAGTGCGGTTGAATACACATAATTCAAACATAGCATCCACTGAGAGAAAAATAATTTTACTATGCACAGCATTTGCATAAGTGATCATGAGTTGATACGTTATCTTTTTTTGCTTAGATACCATTGTGGTAAATTTTAAATACATAAAATACGACAAAAATAAAAAAGTTCTATAACTTATCCACTTTAATATTTTAAGATTCGTCATTTAACGAAGAGTTCATTGAATCATCATATGATAGGGTTTGTATTTGTCTGATGGAGATTGAGTTTGGGAGGGGAAGAGAGAAAGACCGATAAGGTTTTCGACAAAGTGTGATGTAAGTTTTCTTCCATCCCACTTCTTAGATGACATTTTAGGTGTATTTTGAGGGGGAGAAAGATGTTTATATATGTTGACATAAAGTGTGACATAAAGATAACACAATTTAACAACGAATGATATTAGTTTTCACAATTTCCTCTCGATTACACAGGAGGCATGGCATGGTGAAAAAGATGAAGATAGGCGATAAAGATAATTTATTAAATGTCAGAATAGATTTAGAGAGAGGAAACAACGATGAGGTTATGTTTGTACCGATTACCAACAGATTTGAAAAATAAATAAATAAATATATATGTATATATATATATATATATATATATATATATATATATATATAAATTACATGTATATAAGTTTGTAGGTAGGAAGAAGTTTTGTTTTTGTCTAGTTGGCGCATCTAAATCTAGTTAATTGATTAAAATTGTAAATTTACCAACTAGAATTTAGGTGTGATATTCACGCTCTAAAAAGTACGGTGAAAACCCGTGAAAATACGGGTTCAGCTGCCTAGGAGCATTCATACTTGCGTTGCCAGTTATTACAGTTCAATACAAGTAAGATCATACTATTTAGACACATCTCTAATTATAGGGACTAGAAAAAGGGAATTGGATATCTACGATAGCTTATAATTTTTGTTACAGGCTCATTTACAGCAGCATCAACTTGTATTTATGTCTGCCAGAAAATAAATTATAAAATTAATCTTCGCCTGATAGTATTTTTTATTATTACTTATTATAATGGAGCCTAATATCCATAGTTTGCATATTTCCAACGAAATGATTAAAGGGACCATTTACATGTTACAAAGGATGATGTAGGTTGTCACCTCTACACTACCTGTCGCTAGTTGCGTATGTTAGGGGGGAATTAAGTGTGCGAGAGGCACGGACAAGGTTGCCGACAAAGGGTGATGTAGGTTGTCACTTCTACACTACCTGTCGCTAGTTGCGTATGTTAGGGGGGAATTAAGTGTGCGAGAGGCACGGACAAGGTTGCCGACAAAGGGTGATGTAGGTTGTCACCTCTACACTACCTGTCGCTAGTTGCGTATGTTAGGGGGGAATTAAGTGTGCGAGAGGCACGGACAAGGTTGCCGACAAAGGGTGATGTAGGTTGTCACCTCTACACTACCTGTCGCTAGTTGCGTATGTTAGGGGGGAATTAAGTGTGCGAGAGGCACGGACAAGGTTGCCGACAAAGGGTGATGTAGGTTGTCACCTCTACACTACCTGTCGCTAGTTGCGTATGTTAGGGGGGAATTAAGTGTGCGAGAGGCACGGACAAGGTTGCCGACAAAGGGTGATGTAGGTTGTCACCTCTACACTACCTGTCGCTAGTTGCGTATGTTAGGGGGGAATTAAGTGTGCGAGAGGCACGGACAAGGTTGCCGACAAAGGGTGATGTAGGTTGTCACCTCTACACTACCTGTCGCTAGTTGCGTATGTTAGGGGGGAATTAAGTGTGCGAGAGGCACGGACAAGGTTGCCGACAAAGGGTGATGTAGGTTGTCATCCCCCTCCCCCTACCAAACCACATTTGCCGCTTGCTTACTTCATTACCACGAATCAATTAATCGCGAACGTGTTGCATCATAAGTAAAACATTATTACTTCCTGACTTTTTTCGAGAAGCTACAAGGAATAAAGAAAACTTTATTTAGAGAATATTAATGGAAAACAGGTTTTCTAGAATTTACCTTGTCTTTAGGTGTTAAAATTGCATTCCTTATCACTGTACGCATTTAGGACATACCTCTGGCCTTGTTAGTTTACATAGACAATTTGATAAATATTTAAAATATAAGTGTCTAAACTACTTTTAATTTTGGACAATTTTTCTAACACAACAAGGGGAACCGTCTGTCATATGTTGCTTTGACTAACTAATTTTTACTTTCTCCCCCTATACCATAGTATATGGAGAAAGTATTGTTTTCGTCAAAATTTTCGAATTTGAGTTGTTGGTGGATTTATCCATTTTGGTTCCCCCTGAGTCCAAAAAAGTGGTTTTCGGAGTGATGTCTGTGTGTGTGTGTGTGTGTGTGTGTGTGTGTATGTGTGTCAGGATGTATACAGAGCTAGAGAATGCCCCAATGGCCCGATTTTGGTGAAATTTGGTACGTAGGTCCAAACCCACGATAATTCCAGGCGTTTTTTTCATTTTTTTGAATTTTTGATTTTTAAGGGTAGTTTACCCCCAAAAACCCTCAAAAATCGTAAAAAATCAAAATTTCTCAAAAACGGCTCTAACGATTTTGATTAAAATTTTGTGGTTTATTAAGCTTAAAATGGTGAATAAAATGACACCATCCGCATCTCCGAGAAAATGCGCGTTCAAAAGTTATGGAGTAAAAAGTGTTTCAAAAATCAATTTTTTGAATTTTCAAAATAGCTGTTGTATCGAAATAAATTTTACTTATCGCCATTAAATCAAGCTCAAAAAACTTAATAATCTAGTATTTTAAATTATTGCTCTACGTCAAGTGGTTGCGGAGAAAATTCAATTTTTCGTTTAGCGGTAAACGCAGTACGTTGTTAAAAGTCACAGACGCGCATAGGGTCAAACGAGCGCTGCTCAGCTGGTAGCTATCCGACTGAGTCATCAAGACATTAATGTTTAAAGCTTTTAACATCTTTTTTTATATTGTTGGGAGAAAGTATGTGTCAGTTAACTGATACCGTTTATTTAAGAGTGAAATGGTATAAACTCCTACTCAACAGCAGTTCCAAAATTAGGACAAAGTTTTTTTTTAATCTGATCTATCCATAAATCACTTTTAATTTAATAAATGGAGTCATTTTAAACATGCTAGCTAGACCCAACCTATGGTTAGTCTACGAATACTGGGCATAAGTGTAATTTACGTTTATCACGTTTTGGAGTTATTCTGAGGACATGAAAAAAATACAAGTACTGATTGTAAAAATTGTACTTGATAAAAAAAGGTATGTTCAAACGATGAAGGCAGTTAAGAGAGATTTATGTGTTTATTTAAGTTCCTAAGATTAGCATATCTAAGAACTCTCTATTATCTGTACTTGTCTCTACTATTGTAAGACACAATAAAGAAAAATTTGTACATGTTATCTATCAATTGACTCATATTTGAAATTACCATTATTTGTTAGAGGGTTTGTGAACCATTATATACTGTATCATTATTATTATTTATTTATTCTAACAAATAAATTATGTTATTTCAAAAGCACGCAGAGAAATTTCCACATGTGTTTCAAACATTATATTTAGAAACAGGGTTACCGTGTTGGATTAAAAATTGAATTAATTATTTCTACAACGTAATTTAATCATACTTAATTCTGTAACAAAACCCCAGAATAATCACGATCGAGAAGTGGGTGGTTAAGAGAATAAGAAGGTTCAAGATAAGCTCTGTAACAATGTGAGCTTTGGTTTTGTGTAGGTTGCTTTCACATTAGTTTTATCAAACCGAGACCCAACAATAAAATTGGTTTTCTTATCTTGCTTTTTATAAGATTAAAACAGGGGAACAGCTATACATTATAAGTAAAGTAAATTCTTAAGAGAAACGCTGTACTGTATATAATTTATGTTGTGCTATTGAAACTAAGGACTGGAAACCAAACATTTGATAGGTAAATTAAATAAATTTTCTAGTAATGTTATCTTATCTTATACTCTAAAACAAGCTCCGTTTTTTACGGTCAAAGTTTTTTTTCGCTCCAAGGATTTTTTATTTTTTGATTGAATATGGGGGTTTTGGCCACCAAAAATCTATTGGAGCTGGTCCCATAGCTGGGAAAAATCCGGTTTTCGCGCTAGAGCCCTTCAAAGTTTGCATGTTATCCTTATGGAGATTTTATTAATTGAACAAAAATCAGCTGATAACTGTAGATATAAACCAATGTGTTACATGTTTAACCTGTAGTTTAAGAAAGTGCAACACCCGTCGGCTTGGCGAGTGAGCGAAGCGAACGAGCTCGTCTTTAAAATGGAAGAGGGCGAGTGAGCGGAGCGAACGAGGTTTGTGTGAGAACGAAAGTAATAATTTTACCGAGCTTGAGCTCCCGTAGCTGGGAAAAATCCGGTTTTCGCGCTAGAGCCTTTCAAAGATCCCATTTTATCCTTATGAAGATTTTTAAATTGAACAAAAATCAGCTTATAACTATAGATAAAATAAACCAATGTGCTACATTTTTAACCTGAGTCTTTAGGAAAATCATACCAATGTGCAGCAAACCTTCCGCCTGGAGAGTGAGCGGAGCGAACGAGCTTTGTGTGAGAAACGAAAGTAATAATTTTACTGAGCTTAAGCTCGGTCCCCCTGGATACTCTAAAATAAGCTCCGTTTGTACGGGCAAAGTTTTTTATCGCTCCAAGGATTTTTTATTTTTTGATTGAATATGGGGGTTTTGGCCACCAGAAATCGATTGGAGCTGATGGACTACACCTATGCGGTTAGGTTCGTGGCAATTTTCTTAGAATGCAAGCAATTCAAAATGATGTATGATGACGTAGGCTAATGAAGTTGGTACCAAGACTTCCTTTGAAGTCGACAGGGAAACTGCATTGGTCTACGTCATATCATACATCATTTTAAAGGGCTTTGTATCCTAAGCAATTTGAAACAAACCTAAAAGCTAAGGGTAGGGTCTATCGGGATTCATTGCATTTTTTGTTTTCAGAATTACGATTTTAATGCAAAGTTCGATCGTCTGCCATTTTTGACTCGGACATGCTTTTGAGGTCGCGTTTGCGGCATTGTTTTCTATTCTTAGAGACCTTTAATTTGATGTACATATTGACCTATGCTTACATTTAAGATTTTCTTCTGACTCCCTTGGAGGTCTAAAGACATTAAGTACTATAGAAAGTAGACTTTGTCACTCAAAATCAATTTGCAAAGTTTTAGTTTTATTACTTAAATACTTCTAAAGGTATTATATCGTTTCCAGACTTTTTTACACCCTGTATAATTTTTAAGGTCTACACTCTTCAAACGCTGTTCGTTAACCAGTGTAGGCCTACATGGTTTAGCAAAACCTCTTAGGTGTTTAGTTATAGATATATAGATGAAAGCAGATGAGTAATACTATTAATTTTCGAAGTTTCTACCACTTATACAGTGGACCGCCTTTCATTAAATTTTTTTTCACCAAGTGAGAGAAATTAAATACTTCCAATAATTAATCGCTTCCTTTGTCAATGTAATGTAGTTTGCTGCATGAACCATGTATTATAATAGCTATTAACAACGTACAAACATTTAAATTGATAAGACAAATTTTACTATTATTATTATTTTTTTATTATTTAGGATTAGTATTGTAATGGGTTTTACAATGGTTTGATTACGATAACTATACGTTTACTAACAACATTTAGGTGGGGTTCACAATTAACTACCACTTTCATAGGAAAACCTCTGTTCAACCAAAAACGGTTCAAGTAAATACAACTTACTTAAATTACTATTTTAACAGGTTTAATTTAGCTAAAGCTAATACATTTTAATTTTGATATATAATTTATTGATTTTATGTGATTTACGTAAAATTAAAACAACTATTAAAGGTAATGAAACATTTAAAAGTTTCAATTGACTTTTCCTAGAAGCTATAGATAGATTACTTAGTTTGATTCCTGTGCATTTTTGGGTGTTGCATCATAAAATTATAAGGAAAAATTAAATAACAAAAACATTTAAAATAGAACTACAAAACGAATGATTACAAAAAAACTAGATTACCTAAAAATTTCCGTTTAAAACTGATAATGTATTTTAACAGGAACATTATAAAGAAAATATAAAAAAACTCAGTTTCTTCCATGAAAGAAATATCAAATATTTTAGGAACTAACCAAAGTTCTTAAGTGGGAAGAAAACTAAGCACCAAGGAAATGCCACCACTTGTCCTTAATGGCTTCCCACACGGATAGTGTGAAGCTCTCAGGAGTATTCTTTTCTGGGCTACAAATTTTTGCCGGAACATATTCATGCAATAACAACTAACTAATGATCTTCAAAATATAAATTTTATTTAATCCAAAACCATTTTTGATCAAAGTTAACAGTTAAATTATAAAGTTGCATCAATCGTTGCTTTTTGAAATTTTAAACTGAGCGATGCGTGATCAAAATATATAATTTATAATACACTATTAGCTAACATGAATAGAATGGATTAATGAACATTCACTCCTTGCCATTAGCTCTTGTGTGCTGTTTGTATAAGAAGTATAGAAGGTTAAAAATTATTATGGCACTACGAATCACATACTTTAACTTTTGACATTTAGTGTCAAGAACTTATAGTTTACATAGGAATCTAACAACATAATTTTTATGTATGATGATGCAGGTTTTTCCATATTACTTATTCCTCAATTAATGTAAAAAATTGCGGAAAAAAGAATACATTTTACACCTATTAACTAGAAATAAATAAAAGTAATCTGAATGTTAAATGTACATAACTTATCGAATAAATTGACCAAATTGTTTTTAAAACCGATTTGAAAACAGTTTTTGTTATATTTAACCGATTTTGATAATATGTAAACCAACAGAAGTAGACCTAATTTTTACAAAATTATATTGAGTCCGATTTTGTTTATCATCGATAGGGAAAACCTAAGTTACGTTAAGATACTCATGCAATGCATTAGTAATCTAAAAATACTAACTCTAATTATTGTTAGTATAGACTTAAATGCAATTTAAAAATAGCAATATTTAGCATCTAAGGGAACAAAATTATGAATGAGATTTTCGGGACAAAACTCCCTAAAATAAAGTAGGCATGTTTACATGTTAGACAATATTATGTTAAAACCATAAATTGAACTTATTTAACCATCACATGTATATTCTATTTTTTTTCGCCCGAAATGTTTTAAAATACATGCGGTATTTATTCTCAGGGTTGATTTACCACTGCAGGAAAAGATAGTACTGTACAAAGAATAAAAAGTACAGAGAAATTACTTATTCAAAATCACATCGTGAAATTGTAGACTGCATACGTTATCACATTTAATTTCAATATACTCTGTATGGAAGCCTATATACAAATTTATGTAAGCTAATAATGTAAAAAATTAATGGCACATTAATTTATTTAAAAATTTATTCGATGAGACAAATTTAACATTAATTATAAAAGAAATTAATGTCTCAAATAAATAGACAAAATGACAGCGAAAGTATTTTTAATAACAGTGAACAAAAGGGCAGAGTTTTATAAGCCGATTCTAATAACGCCGGTCGTTGATAAGCTTCCAACAGTTCCACGTCATCTGACATGTTTGGGAAGGTTCAATCTTAGCGGAGAGCAGTAATCAGTATTCGTGAGGGTACCAAATCCTTATACATTTGTAACTCCAGATAATACTGTTCCGGCTTAAATCACTGGGAAACGAGCTTTGCTTTTTCATTTGGTCTAAGACCAACCGTTTTTAACAGATCGTATCAATCGTGTCAGACCTACGCTCTGAATTATTTTATATAGTGTATTTACAAAATGTTCATTATAAAGATTCATTTGAAGTTCGTGGTATCTTATTAAAGTAAGAACTACTGAAACTAGATTCCAGTAACTCTGAACCGACCACTATTCACTTATTGAAACGATATTAAGAACTGACTACCACGCTGAACATCAGTTGAGTTAACTACATGAATTTCTAAAATTTCATTACCTATACTATTTTTATTGTACTGTCCGATGCAATCCTTTCACATATATAGTAATTAACAAGTCCAAGACAAAAAATTCCATTTTTTACACTATATAACATTTATGTTACATTAAAATAAGTGAATTCTATCATTAGGGCAAGAATGTGAGATTTTCATTGTATTTAGTTGACTTTTAATTCTATTAAAATATAAAAAGTGTATATTTATGAGCCTAAAAAATAATGACAGTTAAAAGTACTACAGTATTTTCTTTATAATTATATTGCTTTATCTTAGATATAAGTTTACTTTAATATTGAATCGAAAATAAAATGGAGTGCAGAATTATTTATACGATAGATACTTGAAATTATAGTTGATTTCCATTGAGATTTAACTCGATGATTTTTTTATATCTGTCTAAAGTATGTAATATTTTTTATACATGTAGACCTTACGAAAACCTAAGTGACGATTTGCTGATGGTAAGATAGGATTAACATTCAAGTATTAATAACTAGTTGGGAAATTTGAATTTGTTGGAAAAATAAAGTAGACAAGTGTAAGAAATGTTTGACCTCTTGAATGCATTTAAATTTTCCGTTGGCTACGCTACGCGTTTTTCAGTGAACAGGCTTGCCTTGTAGGAGACACTGCAGTCCTCCATCACGTTCCGAATACATTAACAAGTCTCGTGATTCTGGGTGGTTTACCGGCGGGTTGGACCTAAAATTTATTTGCCTCCAAGTGAACAGGACAGTTTTATAAAAATGTGAAACATTTTGAAGGTATACTTTTTTATGTCTTCAGCTCATCTCTAAGCACGTTTGTAAAATGCTTATAGAAAAACTAAATAGTCAAGCTATAGCTAGCTTAGCTTATGGCTAAGCTAGAAGTAGCTTATAGCTCAATAAGAGTGAGATTTATATGTTTCAACAACAACAAATATCCAAATCACCTTTACACTACATAATAAACATAATTACTATCCTCTTACTTTTTTGAACTTAAATTGTAAAATAAACTTCTTGGATTATCTATTGGAATACATTTGGCTTTCCTATAAAACAAAATGTTGAAATTTTTAACCTTAATATTGTCATGGTCAGTTTGACCAAGGTTGTCAAAAATGTGTTTACATTAAATTTTCCTGAAATTAGCCAGACTTTGCTTAAGATTAAATTTAATGAACCTTAAATTACAAAACAAGCACATAAATTTTATTTAATATGTTGAAGAAAAGTGGTTGAATAAATTTTAAGACAATCACAAATTTATACAAATGCCTTGAAATATGTGAATTGTATTATTCTTTAATACTGTGATGACATTTATGAGTAGTGAACTTTGACTTTTAAATTTTGAAATTCCCACTATTATATTAGTTTACAATGCTGTGTTTTATTTATTTTAGAGGAATATACATTTTATTATAGTTAATTTATTGATATATTACTTTATAAAATGTAATAGCTACTTAGTTTGTTAGTTGGATCTGTACTCTTTAGAGTTTCAACACGTTTCACCACTGTGCCTTCTTCAAGGGTACATAATAATAATAGGCCCTTAGGGAGTCATCGAAAGGTCATAAATTTCATTAAAAAATGACGTTGTGTTAATTAGTTTAATTGGAATTCCTAAAATAGCCAATTTTATCAAACGAGTTTGGCTGTTGGGTGAATAGTGCGCGTGGGTGGGCGCTGTTTGGCGTATTGGCGGTGTGGGAGGTGCAGTGTAATACATTAATAGACTCCCGGAATACCGTGTACTCATCGGAGATGCACTTTGACATCCCGGCTCCAACCTCCGAAACTGACGTGAGTCACCACAGTGTAAAATGCATTGAGCTTCTTATTAAAATCATGTTATTCAGTATACATTAACAAAATTAAGAATATCTATTACCAAATGAGCTTTCAATAGTTATTTTCACTCTTATATGTTTCTAGTTTTTTTTATTATTTTTAAATACACTAAGATTATTTGCAGACCCACTAAGTATTTATATAATCAATACTGTGCACACTAGAAATATGCGAGCTATATATGTATGGAAATGGATAATAAGTAACGTATAATATTTTCAATAATTTAAAGCCTAAAAAATGTGTTATAAAGCTTAAAGAAAATATTTCTTATTCAAGTTTAATATCATGAGGGATCTTCAGAAGAAATCTCCGGGCAGGCTCCAAGTTAGAATTGCAGCTGACAAGTTTCTTCACTACCTGTTCCTTGTTGTAGAACTTTTGAAAGATGTTTGGCCTGACAACTAGGAGTCATTTGGAGAACACAATAATATAATTTAAAATTTTTATATCAATCTATTAATTTACTTGTTTTAGAACTTAATAAAAATCAAGGGGTGTAGTTGAATTTAATAAAGTAAGAAAAACATTAATACCGAGTGAATCGTCACTTGAATTAATATATTTAACTTTTAAAATGGCGACAAAACCCAATGCTTTTTAAAGGGACATGCAGCCGCTTAGGTTAATCTATCTTGTTGGAAAAAATCATATGTTAGATGGTAAAATATGTCATTATAATTCAAAACATACAATAAAAAAGTTTATCATAGAGATACAAAAATATGGTTGTTGTGTTTCAATCATTTTACTGAAGGGTTATTTATAAAGCGAGTTTTAATTTTATAAAGAGCTATTTACACTTTCTTCGTACGAAGTGTCTGTAGTTTATTCAAATGTAACTATATACGTTGAAATACAATGAATATCGAGACGTAATATTGTAAATGTAAACAAGTTCAACCACTGTAGGAATAGAAAAGCAAAATCACAACTTACCATATTACTTAACATTAGCCCATGAAAGCTACTCGTTCATTGTTTTCGAAACTTTTTCTATAACGTAAAACATCTCTGTCAAGAATTTGTATACCAAAGTATACAACTACTCATTAACTTTAGATTCGTAATCATATGCCATCATGCATACTTTAAAAGTGATAGCTTACGTTTAAAAAAAGTGTATAGGCTATGTTTCAAATGTAACAAATCGCATCATTGTAAAGACATACATTTTTTATATTGGGTTCTGTACTCAATACAATTGTGTGTGGCATCCTAAAGCAAAATGAAAACAATATTAAAAATCAGATCCATGAACGTATCCTCCACTTCCTTTCTTTTAAAAGTATTTATTATGTATTGATTGTTCCTTATTTATTTTTATTATTATAAGTAATTAGTTGTGACATATTTCATAGCGGCAATTTGTAATTAATATTGTAATTATGTAAGAATCACAACTAATAGTATTTTTATATGTATTTTGGTGCCATTTGTGATGGAAGATTAGTCCATTGTGACCTAAATGGTGACGGGATTGATAAATAAATCTCAAATGTCAAAAATACAAATAGATTCGACAATCTTTGAAGATAAATTTCGTGTAAGCTTCCGGGAAGCTTCAACTTAGTTCTCTTACTTTCATGGAACGTTATAGATTTATTACAAATTTATAATGAATGGTTTTGTGCCAGAATGAGATAAATTTAAGGAATAGTTCATTTCCCATAGGCTCCCTTATCTAAAGAAAAGAAAGTACGAATAATGAGTAACTTATGGACAGTAACTCAAGACAGTAAGTACTTCGAGGGTCCGGACGAACAAAAGTACGTCCGGGTTTTGACGTAGGCCTACCTGACAGGGTTTTGAAAATTCTAAAACATTATGTATCGAGAAGACAAAGTATAATAAAAAGTAACATTAAAATCATATTATACTTTATATTATGAAAATAAGTTTTTACTTCAACAAACATCAGTAGTCTGAGTTGAGATAAATCCTTTTATATATTAAATATTATTAAATAAGAAAATACCATGTATATTTATAAAATACATTCAATGCAGGCCTCAACGTTTTAATTTTCTCTTGTAAGGTTCATATTCTACTATATAGGACCAAACTGAAAATTTCAATAAAGTAAGTTTTACCTGAGAGAAAATGTTCCACCTTTAGGTTAAAAACACAGTGGCCGAGGCCGTTTGGAATATGTTATTTTAGCTAAATGGCTCTCACTCCCATTTACTACCCCCTCAAAACGGTTTACGAGACGTAAAATTAGATAAACTTGTTGTGAACTGCAATTGAGTCTCCTCCTCAAGTGCTTTGCTGTCAGCTACTCGTGAATTGTTTTGGAAACTTTTTCTATAACGTAAAAAATCACTGTCAAGAATTTGTATACCAAAGTATTTTAACTTTTGATTCATAAATTTTTTAATAATTTGAATTTTTTTATTATTGAAAAAATAAAGTTAGAGTTCAAAAAAGTTTAAAATATGAAGCTATTTACAGATAAAAATACAATAATGTACTCTACACATTTTTTTCTATAAAGGTATATGGACGTCGTGCAATTGTTTAACACATACGTGAGTGACAGTTTAACTTACATGTCAGTTTAACTTAAGTTGTTTTTATATAAACTTAAAAATCCATCTGAGATTTTAACACAATATCTTTAAAACATTTACAAATAAAACCTTTATAAACCCGTCATATTTTTACCTTCTCAGAATATACTCATGCTGTTGCAAGGATACAAGCTAGTGTGGGTGTTGTCTACAAGTAACTCTGATCTAAAGAGTGTGTGGGATGCATCGGTATTAACACTGGTTTGACGCAGACAAGCAATTTATTATTTTTTACCATAGTTATTACTTAATCGATATTTACCAATTTAAAAGTAAGTATCTTGGATGACAAAATCACAAAATAAGTACTAAGTAAACATTTTGTAAATTATTAGCAAAACGCAATGAAGCATACATATTTTATCGGATTAAAAAAAATTATTTCAGTAGAAACACCTTAAAGGTATATCATTTGGGTTTAAAATCATAATCAAGCAAATGCAAATAACGTTTCTAATTCTATAAACATTCATTTTCCGGACTGAAAGAGGGTGGTAATATTTTAATCAGGTTTTTATCTACTCTAATAAAAAACTGAAATCTTAACATTCCCATGCTTAACGAGTTTGATGACTAACTAAGTCGCAGACCCAAGCAGATCCGAGGCGTCCAGTGCTCGCTGCGGACATTGAAGTGTAGATGTAGGCTAGCTTTGGACATCCAGGCTTTGTGCCCACTATGCCCCATAAGCTCAGAAAGTTTATATCATTTTTAAATATATCACAGCTTATGGGGGATCTTTAAAAATATATAATTTTCTTAAATATAATAAAATATATGCAACGTTCATTGAAGAAACGTTATGTAGTGTTACTTATATACCAACCGTCAAAATATACTGACACATAAAAAAAATTAACTTGAACGTTTTACACACTCAAAAACACCACCACAAAGAGTTTTTCATGAATATGGATGGTTTAGACGACCATGGTAAGCCCTCTGAAAGTCCGTCATTTAAGAACTTGTAAATGTAAACAAGTTCAACCAATGTAGGAATGGAAAAGCAAAATCACAACTAACCATATTATTTATATTACTAATCTTAAATTTTGTTTTATTTAATGTATAATATTAAGAAAAACTGGTTATCATTAGTTTTTGTCTTGTTATTTAAATTTACTTTCATTAAGGTATTTTTAAAATTATTGTTTATAAATATTAATTTAACATTCCCTACTCTACACTCCAGTCGGTCGTGAGGTGCGGGGGCGTGAAGTATAAAACATGGTGACTGTGACGCAATCTGTGAGGTTCATATTGAAATTTACTCTTTTACCTCTGGAGGTTCTCCGCATTGAGCCACATTCGCCCAATAGTTCTCGCCATCCAGTCGGCGGGTCAAAGCGTCCTGACAAACATGACGATCACGTCTAGAGTCACTGGCCAACGAGGGGCAGTCATGAAGATGGGGTGAGAGGGGGAGAAAGAGAGACAGAGAGTAAAGACGTGATAGACTGAAGAAGAAGATTAGAAATAAGTAGAAGAAACGGTTGGAAAAGAGAAGAGAATGACAGAAGAGCGATGGATGTGAAGAAAGTTATTAATAAACATTAAATTAAAGTACAAAGCTACCTAGTATAGGGAACAAGGCTGATTAACCACAAGTTATAGAAAACATAATCACTGTTGTATTCAGTGTCGAAAAAAGTAAGGACAAGACATTTAATAGGTTAATAGTAGAGAAAAATATGTCCTTTAAGGTCTATTGAAAGAATGCAGTTGTTTGAATGAAAATGTAATGCACCTAACTTTTGAGACTCGTGAAACTCTGTTATCTTTACAAAAAATTAAAAAAAATAAAGTTTATAAACTCAGACAATTATTTTTTTAGCGAGATGAAAACAAGACCTCCAATACAAGTCGTAATCCGTATTATCTCAAATGAAGCAAATATAATTTCTGGGTTTGTTTTCTGAAAATATTAACACATCAACATATTTAATAATATTATCAAGAAGAACTCCCGTATTGCACTTCACGTAATAGAAACAATAAGTACTCACCAAAAGCTATTTCCAATACAATATAAAGAAATCTACAGCAAAGCCAAAAATACAATGAAAGTAATACCAATTCGTTCTTTGGGTGCTTATATTTAGATATAATTAAATTACACATATGTATATAAATAAAAAACAAAAAAACAACGAACCCATGAACTGCTCTATTTTTTTAACAAAAGATATTCATGATCAGTGATGATACTTAATATGTTAAAAAAAAAAAAATAATAAAGCAAAAAATCTTAAATTGATGAATTAGTTTCAAGGGTGTATTGTGAGGATTCACTTCACAAAAGTATTAAAAAATTTAAGATAATCGTTTGGTTTTACGAAGATTATCAGCCTTTAAAATAAAAGTTTTTCATACAAAATTTATATTTAGTAAATTGTGGAGGTTTGCTCCGTTTCGTGAAAGATGTTATAACGAACAGAATCCTTTAAAATTACTGTTTATAACTAAAGATTGTAATCAATACATTTTCTTAAAAACAATAAACATTAACATAATGTTTAGGATAATTTATTCGAAAATAAACTGAAATGCGAGTATTTACATCCGTTACAAAGCACGTGGTCTACTTTCTATAAAACGCGGTGTCTCTATGACTTACAGTACCCATGCCATGCCTACAACCGGAAAAAAGTAATGAACACACTCACCGAAGGGCAATTCGAACCTGCAGTCAACCAGTAGCGAGTGACCCGTGGGGTTCTTGGTACCCACCACCTCCCCTCCCATCATCACCAGCTCTGCGTCCAGGGACACCCATTCCCCCGGTCCCTCCTGTAACACACCACATCATGAACCTGCACTCAACCAGTAGCGAGTGGCCTGTGGGGTTCTTGGTACCCACCTACTCTCCTCCCATAATCACCAGCTCTGCGTCCAGGGACACCCATTCCCCCGGTCCCTCCTGTAACACACCACATCATGAACCTGCACTCAACCAGTAGCGAGTGGCCTGTGGGGTTCTTGGTACCCACCTACTCTCCTCCCATAATCACCAGCTCTGCGTCCAGGGACACCCATTCCCCCGGTCCCTCCTGTAACACACCACATCATGAACCTGCAGTCAACCAGTAGCGAGTGGCCTGTGGGGTTCTTGGTACCCACCTACTCTTATTTCATCATAACCAGCTTTGCGTCCGAGGACAATTTTTCCCCGGTCCCTCCTGACAATTTTAATAATTATAAAATTAAGTTGTAAAAACGTGTAAAATGGCCAGGTTTCCTGCCTTCGCTTAGACCAGACACCCTTAGACTTTCTATGGGTTTAAGTTGAGACAAGGACTGAATGTTTGAAAGGAAGATTCAGTACATTTAGGAACTTAAGAGAAGAGTAACAGGCTTTATTAAAGACATCTACAGCTGTGCTCAGAAAAAAACATGGTTTGAGGTTGAATTGAGACTACGAACTTTGCTTTTATGTTGCTTGGTTAATAATTTATTCAGTCTTAAAATGCGGCTAATCCTATTATATTAAACGAAAAATAGTGGAAATAGAACACCTCAACAACAACTATGAAGTCAAAGTAAGATAGCCACTCCAGAACACTACGCAAGGAATTCCCCAAGGATCCATCCCACCCCAATATTCTCGAGGAGGAAGTAAAAAAAGGCCTATAGAAAAGGGAAGACTGAAGGCGTGCTCTGACATCTCACCCTCACTTAATAAACTTAAATGTAACTTTAAACATTTTGTAACATTTTACAACATAATTATAGAGCGAAGCTCGGCTCCCCGGTACTAATTTATAATCAAACAGTTATTTTACCATTGATCTCAGCTAAATTTAAACAATTGGACTGTGATAAATATAAAAAAAATATATACATCGTTTTTACTTTCCAAAGTCAGTGGAGCCATTGACTGCCACTGACTTTGCTTACCGGTCAACTATCCTAAAACATTCCGTAGTAAATCCTCAGATATATTAAACAGTTAATATATTAAAAATACTATTATAGGACTTAAACTATTAGCAAACTTTTTAAATAATTCAATAATTCAATGGGTGTTCAGAGCGATATATTGGTATTCTATAACTGGAGTAATAAAACATGCAAAGCAGGACGAGAGCCAACAATGTCAAGTTGACCACATCAAACGACCCTGTGACAGGGTGTTTTATCGGTCCTGACCATAACAGCCCTCCATATACTGAGCTGTGCGACGGCAAATCTGTTTTGTGGACAACATCCTGTTCTTGACATGCGACGTGGTAAGGAAATTATTGCGTTATTTTGCATCACTAATAAAGCTAATGTTTTTTAACTTGGATATATTCTTTGGTGCTAAAGACCTCCAAGGCGACCCCTTTTGTAAAATAAAAATTATGTTGATTTATTATAAATCATTTAGTAAACTACCCTGTTAATTTATAAAGAACACGGGTTGATTTGGGAAAAAGGAATAAAAGTGTTTTATTTTATCAAAGTTTTATAAACAAGAATTTTCTTGTGTGTTTGAAAATTATGTATTTTTACAGGTAAATCAAAGAACACCATTGAGCGTTAAAAACATAAGTTCTAATGGGTTTTATCATCTATATATATATATATAAAAGCGAAATCCCACTCACTGACTCATCACGAAATCTCAGGAACTACCGAACAGATTTACTTGAAACTTTGAACATAGCTTTATCTTGCCTCTTAGGTGCTCACTAAGAAACGATTTTGCAAAATTCCTTCGGGGCTCCGCCCCACACGTCTTCCAAGTTACCATGTTATTCTTATGGAAGCAACATTTTTGTATTAGAACATATAATTACATTAAGGAATATTATTTTTGTAAACAGCTGTTCTCATTTAAATTATTGGGGGAAGATTGGTAATAAAAACTAGAGGATAGTTGCGGGGAGTAAGCTCAGCGACCAAGCTAAACCTGATGGGGAGTGATTGATGACTGACTCATGAAATCTCAGGAACTACCAAACATATTTACTTGAAACTTTAAACAAAGGTTCATCTTGACTCTTCTCACTAAGAAATGATTTAACAAAATTCCTTCAGGGCTCCGCCCCACAGGCCTTCGAAATTTCATAACGTGATCCGCATGGCCAATTTTAAATACAAATTAGGAAACCTACACGGTTGCAATTTGGAGTGATCTCTTTTTTCTTAGGTGCTAAATAAATAAATAAATAAATAATTGCTTTAAACATCCCCTATAGGGCTCCGTCCCACAGAAGCTCACAATTACTGTATAGCCCACGTGTTGAAATTTGACATGGACAATTGTCTTTGCTTATAGATACTTATTAAGAAACTGTTTTGAAAATATAGTTTTGAAGCACTTTAGGTCTCCGCCCCACTGGACTTCAGAATTACTTCAGGGCCTACGGGGTCGATATTTGACATGGACGTTTCTCTTTGCTCATGAGTGTTCACTAAGAAACAGTTTTTCAAATACAGTTTTCAAAGTTTCCTAGGGCAAAATTTGAGTCGGACGTTCCTCTTTGCTCATAGTTACTTACTAAGAAATAATTTTGCAAATTTCCTTTAGGGCTCTACCCCATAGAACCTAAAGATTACCATAGGTTCTAGGGGGTATAAGTTTAACGTGGATGTTCCATTTTGCTAACAGGTGCTCACTACGAAATGGTTTTGTAAATATAGTTTTTGAAGTTCTTTACGGCTCCACCCCACCTGACTTCAAAATTAATCAAGGGCCAACGTGTTTTAAATTTGGCATGGACGTTCCTCTTTGCTCATAGGTGTTCACTAAGAAACAGTTTTTCAAATGTAGTGTCTCATATTCTTTAGGGCTCCGCAACACATGACTTCAATATGACTGTAGAGCCTACGGGGTTGAAATTTGATATGGTCGTTCCTATTTGCTCATAGGTTCTCGGGACCTTTTCTATTTAAAAAATCTTTTCTTACTAAGAACAGGTTTTGCGAAATTCCTTCAGAGCTCCATTCTCACTACTTCATTGTTTCAATGTCATTCTTAAGAAAGTAGATTTCATTGCTCTTTAAAAAGATTTTATTACCTATAAAATAAATTCAATCACGGGCGAAGCCGTGACGGGCAACAGCTAGTACACTATATACACTAACGTGAGTAGACTTCTCATATCATAGGCGTGTTAGAAACCTATTGACGTGGTGCGATCACGTACTTGGAAGTACAAGAGTCATATGATAGGCAAATCAGTACTAACACTTAATAAGTCTTTTCAATCAAGGATTAAACATTTTATAATGGGGGTTTTTGTTTATGTTGTGATGAAATGTTTTTGCAGGACTGTAAATTCAGCTAAATAATATAACATCGATGGCAGCGACTCTGGCGCCGTGTACACGAAACTTTCAAATTTTTGCCTCAAACTAAATGCATTGGATGAGAGGTCTATTAACGTTAGTGTACATAGTCAATGGTTTTATTTTATTTACTATTGACTTGTTTTATTAGACGAGGACAGTACAATGGAGTTCTCTGTTAAAACTACGCCATTTGCAATTTGCCTTATGCCATTTAGCCATTTGAACAAATAATTTAGAATTTGTGCAAGAAAATAAAGAAACCATAAAAGGCATCGCATTCAGCAATAATTGTGCTAACTATTGGTTTGTAGATGACTGTCATCGAGTCGGACCACTGACTGTTGCACTGTGGAGACTGGTGGTAGTGGTGGTGAGCTCTAATGCGTTAATGTGGGGCACGCCCGCCCCCCACGGGGGAGTCATGCCACCACTCACATTAGCTACGCTGAGAGCTTATAATCGTTCATGTACGTAAACAACGAAAACAACATTCAAGAAAAACTACATTAATAAAAGTAAAAGAACGAATTTCCATTATTTAAGGTGCGACATCCACAATTGATTTTCATGAACAAAAATATTCTTTTGAAACTTTAACAAATATAATAAAACTATTATTAAAGTAGTGATAACTTTCCACTGTGAGTAAATTTACAGGATATACCTTTCGCATAAGATTCGTAAGTCTCTTAAACCAAAGGATACCTCATTGCAAATGAAAAAGACTACTAATGTCAATGCTGAGTGTTACAACAACAGGTATTTTAGGTAAAAGTATATATAAAGAAAATTTATTATAATAATAAAATTCACCTCCTTACATTTAAGCTGCTTAAAACAGAGTTTGCCAAACATATAAAATTTAAAATTTCACTAATGTTTTGATAAAATATAAAAAATAAAAATATTGTATATAAAATTTGTAAAGTTCAAACAAAAATTTTAAACTAAAAAAGCTCTTCACTGATCACCATAAACATGGCTTTTCAATATGCTTACTGAATATTTCAAAGCAGTTATTGATATTTCTTTCAATGTGTGTTTTGGAAGTTTCAATTTTTCCCAGAATTGCTTAAAAAATGTGGGTATTGTTCCCCTTGCTCCAACCAACAGTCCAACTACCTGAAATTCTAAAATGCCATACTTTTCTTTTAAATCTTCTTTTGTGGCATCATATATGACTTTCTTTTCTTTATCAACTTTTTGTGGTTGGTTTTGGGCCTTCTCAAATCTTATAGTTGGGTCAATTATGTATTCCGTTCTTCTTTTCTTATCTATTGCCACAATATCACATCTTCTATTTGATCCATTTTTTGCCACACATGGGACTTCTTCATATACTTCAAATATTTTTTTCTTTAATTCATTCGCTATTATGGATAGTATAGTGTTGTGGTGTTTATTTCTCAGAAGTTCCCCAAAGGGGCATGATCCAAGGACGTGTTCAATTGACTCGAATTGGTATTTCTCGGTGACAGGACAACGCCTGCACCGGGTTCCGTCCTTAGATCTCCCGGGTACTGACCTTAAAGGAGCCACATAACTTATTATTTTTAGAGCTTCCTTATATTCGGAATGTGATAATCCAGATTTTTTATGAAAATGAATATTTTTCCGTTTGGCTCTCTTCAAATAAGACCACACCTCTACCCTTGTGGGGAAGGGAACACCATTTAACATACTCTATATAATATAATACTGTAAAACCAACTCTCATTTTTATATTTCAAAATTTTTACAAAAAATCTCCTTGTGTACAAGATTTTTTCGGTATACAATAAATTTGTATACAATAAAAAAAGAAATAAAAAATAATACAAATCATATGTACTGTGTTACTACTGAGTAACACATAATGTTATCAATGTTATGACTGAGTATATAAAGTTTATAAAGTTGTGTGTGAATAAAAAGTTTTACATGGTTTCTACTCATGAAAACCAAAACACAATCTAAACGGTCTTGGCAAACGGAATAAAGGTTTACGTTTAATGTATACTAGTGGCTCATAGGGGCAAAAGCCCCTAATCATAAAATTAAAATAGCATGAACCAAAGTGGATCACCAATTCTTCACTATGAAAGTTTCCAGAAAATTTTATTTTAATTTATTTTAACACTACCGTTTGAACAGGCTATTCGCCCCCAAAGCACTCTTTACAATCCTGTGCTATTAGGCCACCCGTTTGTAAATGCTTCATTCTGTCTGTTGTTAAACTTATATCGATCTATGAAATTGCAAGAAATCATAGTTCCTTTAAGCTATGACGGCTTTTTATTATAACATAGAAAATTGGAAATGAGAAAAAAACATGACGGATGTTCAGCACCCATTCTAGAGTCAATTAACTTTCAATATTTGGTATCATATCTACTTCACTGTCTTGTTTGTCCTAAAATTAAATGGATTTTAGCTCCTATCAGATTTTTTATTTTTTCTTCACCAAGTTTGAACACAGCCGCTCAAAATAGATCATTTTCACTCACTGTTAATATCTGTCCCTCCAAATGAAAATTCATGATTTTGTGTAAACAAAGCAGGGTTTTTTTAATCACCATACATGTAGAATTTCTTAGGAGAACATTTCAGAAGATAATCTTTCTTAAATATCTTTCTTAATATCTTCTTTCCGATTTTGTTATAAAGTTTTTACCCTGCTACATTTTCCCATGTAGGACAACGACTTTTATTTTAACTCTCTCCTATAACTCTACAATCTATGAAATGACGAAATGCTTTCTGAGATAGTTCAGCTAACAGAATACCAACCTTTCGTTGACTGATATACTTTAAGTTTCAATTAATGCATCATTAATTAATTAAGTCACTCAATATGATCATTTGATATTTTTCGTCATAAAGTAAAACCAAAACCTGGTTCAATGTAAATAAGATAGGTGTTTCTCAAACCAAAATTCATCGCCCATTGCGTCCCCATCACGAACAGAATTTGTTTCATAATTCGCATACAGGCTCAGTTTTTTACTATTTAATCATAACATAATAGTAAAAAAAACGCAGTCCATTTTTATTAGTTTGTAGGGTTGGTAACGCTCCTAATAGAAATATTTGTTGCTCAAAGCCTCAAAACGTATTACCACTCCAGATAGTTTATGTCATTTGGTTATTAATAGTTCTTCATTCAATAGGCCTATTATCATCTGTCCCTCATTTTAAAATAAAATCATAAGTTTTAATGTACACAAAGCAGACTGTTTTCGAATCCCCGAGCTATTCTTATGGAGGACTTTTTAAACTATTTCTTATTTCCTTGTAACTTTATGGATACGCATATAATTTTCCCTCATGCATGGGACTGAGACCGTTAATTCGAGACCCCTACCATCTTCATGCAAGTTGCACAATGCTCTCAATTTTACTCAAAAAATTTCGCTCACAGAATTATATATATAGATTGCTTCTCTTTTGGGGTGAATTATTTTATCATCTTCACTCAATGTTATCATCTGTGTCTCTTTTTTAAATTAAACCATAACACATGTTTTAATGTACACAAAACAGACGTTTTTCGAATCCCCATGCTATTCTTATGGAGGACGTTTTACGTGATTTCTCATTTCCTGTTAACATTATGGACATGCCGATAGTTTTCCCTCGTGCATGGGACCGAGACCTTTAATTTGAGACCCCTCCCATCTTTCTGCGATTTGTATAACGCTCACAATTTTGCTCAAGAAATTCGGCTTACAGAATTATATATATAGATAGCTAATATAGTTGTCAACGTTACATGTATCAAGCAAAAATTATAAGGACACACAGATTTTTAAAGATTCTTAAAGACTTTTACGCTAAGATGCCAAGCTATCTTTCTTACAAATCGAGCTCGTTCGCTCCACTCACTCACCTCCACAATGAGCTCGTTCGTTTCGCTCATTCGCCTCTCAAGGTGCTTTAATGTAGGACTAAGGGCGCTGCACTCTAACATGAGTTTATTTAAACTGCAACACTTGGATTTTACCTCTACGGTTAACGGATGATTTAATCATTTTTACAAATTCCTTTGTTTTTAAATTTCATTGCAATTCTACAAATTGCTGATTTGTTTTAAATAGTTTACTTTACTTTTATTTAACTAAATAGTTATAATTAACAGTATAAAGATATAATTCAATAACTGATAAATTATTTTTATTATAGTATCATTCAGTAATTAAGTTACTGGCTAAAATAGAAAAAACACATGTTTATACTGTAGCACATAGTTCGTGCTTTGACAGTTGAGTCAGCTGCTTAGCCTATAGCAGCTCTTTTGTTTTGATTTTAAATTCCATAAGACCAATGTTAAAATTTGTAGAATTTCAATTCAAGATTTTAATGAAATCACAATTTTCCTAGCCTAGAGACCTATATACGTATTATTTTTATCCCAGAACTAAGTTATATGCAAAGTTTGAAGAAAATCGTTCGAATCGTTTTTGAGATCCATTTGCAAACATACACATATACTTTACTCGTATTGGAGTATAGGATTAACCCAGCAAAACATTCGGTACGATCACTTTAAAATACAGCGAAGAAAGGTCTCAGCTAGAAAGAACTGTCCAACCACTCTATTTAATCCTCCCTTAAAACGCCTTTGGAGTAAACACCTTTGTTACAGACCATATTTCTCCTCAATGGCCCAAGAATGTTTAGTTTAAGTTTTTTTATATAAAACCTCCTTATTAGCAAAAGTCAATTTATTTTTAGTGATTCTGCAATAAATCATGTACATTAAAACTATATTTGAAATTCATACCTAAAATTCTTCAGTATGTAATTTAAGAAGTACCAGGTTTACCGAGCCTTGCTCGTTGGTTTTAATTTACTTTTGCTATAGTGTTGTAGTAATAAAGGTATTAAATTTCACTAACAACCAACTATACCTCTTCACAGTTAACAGCTGTTTCAAAAAGACTGCTTAGCATTAATGTTTCTTTATTTTTGTATGCCTACCTTTCGTTGTTATTTCGTTACCAAAATAGCAACCCGTAAGACCAATGTTAAAAATTACGATTTTTAAACTTAAATTTAGTCAAAATTCGATTTTTCCTGGAACTGAGGAATTTCCTAAACTTATTTTTGAGCCAAAACACTCTTAAATGCAAAGTTAAAGCAAAATCTACCCGTTATAATATTTTCGCTATAACAATACAACGCTATAATATTTTCGCTCAATATATTTCGAGATTGTGGAACACACATCCCTTCAGACATAGCTCGTATTTTAGTATAGGATTTTAAAACACTCTTACAAAGTTTGCTTTATTGAAGTGTTTTAAGTTTAGCTACTTACATCCCTTTTAGCTGATACAGAATATACTATTGCAACCTTGAATCTAATCATAAAAAAGAACTCCCAAAACAACTCAATCTTGATCAGCAAGATTGGAAAAGTTAAATCGCTGACAATTGTTTCAACTCTAAGATAGAAAAGCATTTAAATTAATCAACATTCAATGTTTTATTACAGAATTATGTAAATTCCGTTGATATATTAAACAGCATAAACTATTTGCATTTTAAGAAAGTATACTATGTGATACCTTTGAAAACTTTTAATCATATTAAGCTGTAGAATGCATAGAACAAGCATGAAAGGTCAAATTTGAGAATAAATGAAAATTATGCCTACCCTTTTTGTATGGCTACTTTTAATTTGTAATTAGTTAAAAAATTTTTGTATGAGTGTACTTTAACCCTTGCAAGTTGGTGACTGTTTAGCTAAAAATAAGTGTTCCATTTACGTCAAAGTGCAACGACAAGAGTTGATTAGATACAATGACTGGAAATGTCATGTACTACTAAAGTGTTTACACAGATAAAGATGCAATTATGATCACAAAACAACACGTGTTAAGCAAAATATAGTTGAATGCTCAGTAAAACCGGGTTAATTATACGTGTATTGCAAGTCGGAGAGAAAAAGAAAGACACAACAATTTTTTTCCAGTATCGTTATTATGGGCGGTTTTGAAATGGATATTGCTGTATGTTTTACGTAGAATCTCTTAAGTTTTCTTACGTACACGTTATGCTTGATTTAACACCTTTTATAGAGAAGTATATTTAATCTGATCTCTATTTGTTTGGCTAAGACATTTTCTCTCCTTGATGACCATCGAGTTTTGAGGTGTTTTGACTTCTTCCCCCAAACACGTTTATCTTTGCATAATCTCCTCTGCTGTAGACGACAAAAATCCCGAAAAGCTCTGCAAAGCACGGCTATATAGATCCTTATGAAACGAATGGTCCTTTTCTGGGACAACGAACAGACATATCACCGGGAAATGGTGGAAGCTTACAGTTGTTGTTATGTTGCTGGCAAACTATTACAGAACTGACAAACCCATAACAGACCGTGTCGCTGTTTTGACGACTAAGTTTTGAATACTGTGGCCATATAAAGCCCCGGAAGTTAACAATGTTACTACAACTGGGACACTATTTGACGTCTGCGGCGCGGTGGATTTGCTTATTTAATTTAGCTCCTTATTTAATAGCTCATTGATTTACCATTGATGAAATTAATTATTCATACTTTTTTTATTCAACATTCGTAGTAAAAATATCTCTCTATGTTCATTGCTTTTTCATACCTTTGCAACTACTAATATTTAGTAGGTAACAATTTTAAAAATATTAACAAAAAGTGAAGCTAATTAATAAAGCATAGTTTTTATTTGATTTGGTGATAACCAAGTAACAATAAAACTCTAGGAAGAACTAGAATCTATTAATGGGAATGTTTATATTCACTATAGGATAGTGATGAATATAAAATGCATTCACGAACCGAACGATCTGATATTTAACTGTTACAACGTTAGATATCTAATGGCCAATTATAGAGGATTATATTGACATGATCTTCTTGTATTTATAATGAGCTCCGCCAATAGCTGGTGTTCATTTCTGCGTCCGGGTTTGTCGGGTTTGCTTGATAAGAGGATTGTGACTGGGTAGGCACAATATAAGCCCTCTTGACGAGGGTAATGCTGACTGACAACGACTTATAAGGTTTTGCTCCAACAATCACTCCACTTCGGGTAATCACTATTGAAATGGCAAATTACACCCGAGCTTGTTATTTTGATAACATAACTCCAATCTCGTTTGTGTAAAGTGTTCGATTTTTGATCCAGTACAATCTTTTTCCTACCATTGCATGGAAATAATCACATTGTCACACCTGTAAACCATACGCAAAACAGTTCGTTTCCTGTTTCCGTTTCATTCCCACTCTAGAGCGGCAATGTTTATTCCCGCACGTTAAATCAAATAGCAATTTAACGTCAGCTGTTGTTACAAACCATGCCACAGCTGTTGGTCATTGTTGTCGTTCAGTGATTGCTGCTTTTTTAGTTAGTGGTTATATGTTTCATTGTTAACAGTGTGTTCCAACCAACTAACGAGGTTAAATAGATATAGAGTGCTCACCAGATAGGGAAAAGTGTCCCCTTTTGACTGGCGCCATGTTACCCACGATTCCCGCCGTTTCCTTGGTAACCAGTCCTTTGTTTACACTTTCCCAACAGTATTTTTCCATTTAATCCAAACATATCCGACGTTTCTATGGTAACCAACTTCAGCCTGCTCACAGACCATCAAATCAAATTAATTTTAAAACAAACAATAAATTAACATATATTTTAAAACTAACATCAGTAATTTTTTAAGCTTATAGCGACCAATCAGAAGAGCTAAAACTAGTAACCAAGAAAACTAGAGTAAAGTGTGGGATGGTTGCCAAGGAAATGGCGGGAATTATGGTGTAAAATGGCGCAAATCAAAAAGGGACACAAAATTAACATGTGATGAGCACTCTATATCTATTTAATCTCGTTGGTTACAACAGAAAAACATCAAACATGACCTAAATAACAATTTGTGTATAATTAAACATTTAATATTTTAAAATGATGGTGGTAGCAAAAATCGTGGGTGTGTAACGAGCATAAATATCCGCTCTCGAAATGTTTGGCCGCACTTAGCTGACGCTTCGTGCGGCCATCTACAATTCTCAAGTGGCAATGACATACTTGGAGCTCTTAATACACAAATAGCTATTGACTGAAAATGTCGAAGGTTTGACAAATCTTAATCTTAGTTTGAATTTAAATTAGTTAACATTAGTTGAAAAAATTTTTCTTTCCTTTCTCGGTAGAAAACCTCTAGGCTTTTAAAGCATTTCTACCATTCTAAATATTAAAAATAGCGTAAAGTAATTTAACCTAAAAATATCATTTTACTCATAGTTTAAAATGTTATGCTGCAGTTTGAACCTCACTTCTAAATCTAGCGGTAAGGTTCTTCGTCAATATACAAAACACACTGAGTGAGTTGCATCTTTTGAATCAAAAGAAGTTGTTTAAATCATAAAAAGGCCATTAGAATGAGCTTTAAATCCTTCCTGAATGGCATGAATTCTAAATCGCAGGGCATATAATATCCAAGTAATGAAATCATTAGAAGTATTTAAAATAACAAATGTTAATCCATTGTCCTAAATAGAATAGAATTCCTTCAATTTGACACAGAGAAAAAACCACAATAAATATAATTTTCAAGTTAATACAGAGGAGAATGAAACAAGTAAAACCGAAACACCTGGGGCTAAGCCAGCGATGACAACGTTACGGCTGAACACTGCACAGCTTAGAGCCTATTATAGTTAATACTCCGGCCCCGCCGCCGCCGCGCCGCGCTGGAAACGAAAATCTCTCAGTGCGATAATCACAATTGCATGTCCGGCGGGTAATATTAAAAAAAATTAAGTCATTCTCATTCGATTAGGTGACGGTTTTGCTTAGAACATTTTTTAAACTAATATTTATTATGAGCCCAAATTGTGTATTTAAATGAATACAAATAACAACAGTATTATGAGAATTCCAAAATAAAAACGAAAATGACAACAATTAGAAAGATTCAATCTTGCACGATAAATAATATTTTTTCAAAGTTTATTTCCTAAATGTAAATTTAATCATTTATTTTATAATGTATTTATAAAATCAACTGTTCAAGTAAAGATCATATGTTATTATATTATCGTATGTGAACAAAAATATAAACTATTTATACCGAATTGAATTCATAAATTTCCCTCATTGCAGTTTTTCTTTGGAGATCTCATAATATTGTTTACCGTATTTTTAGTACTTCTTGTTGCTCGAAATCGAGCAATTTAATTTGTTACAATACAAAAGTAATCATTAAGTTCTAAATCAACGACAATCCAATATTGTGAACATCAGTACTAACAAATACCTAACACATATTTACAGCTGTACATTAACAGATGTTTAAAATGTTCAACCAAAACCCAATGTTATTCTAATGGGAAAATTTCAAATTTAATTAGTATATAACGCCCTTATTTCATGTCAGATTTTCATCAATTTTTGGCGGAAACAACTAAAGACCGAGCCCTATCCAACGACACAAAAAATTGAATATGGTTTGAAAATTGTAGAAGGAGTTGTCAACACAAAAAACCCCTTAGCGTATTAAATAAGTACTAGAAATCACCTCCTGATGGTTGAAATTCAACCAAAAGTTTTCTAGTTGATGTCGACCGATTGAATTCTATTTGTTAAAACAATATATGATAACTGAAGCATCTGTTCTTCATAATTTGCTAGATTGTGTTATGTCAACAGCTATATAATGATTCATTCAATTATCCTTCTCTTATAACATTAGCATTAAAACTTTGAAAACCTGTAGGGCTTAGCCCCGTAGGCCTTTGCGAATTCTGCTCATCTACAGCACAATACCTTTCTAACGGTATCCGCGGATTTCTCCTACGATGCACACAAGCTGAGAAAAAAGGAGGAAATGAAACATGCTTGCCTATTAATATATAGATGGATTCCTAAATAAATATAGCTATCCCTTATTAGCAAGTTGTGCATTATTTCCTTTAAGCTGTAGTTCTACATTAAATAACCGTCCCATTTTGTAGATGAGTATAACACTTTAATTAAAATTTATATTTACGATAAAAATATTAAAAATACTAACAAAAGTCCACTTGTTAAAAAGTATAAAGTTGTAGAATGTTTAATAGCTTATCGTTCACCCACACACCTTTGGCCATAAAGAGTTTATGGGGTCGTTTGTAACAGTGTTGTATTTATGTTGTATTTTATGACACTGTAACTATCTTACGGACTTTATAACACTGATAGATTTCCTTTTCTGTTTTAAATCATATTTTTTTAGGTTATGAATCAATCAGCTGGTCATACCGTTTCATCAATTGAGTTTTGGAGGTTTTTGGGACTATATTTCAAACAGGTAAAAATTTAAAGCTTTGATTATATGGTTCATAAAAAAGTTGTTTGGTTCCTAACTGGATAAGGAAGGCCCTTCACGGCATGAACTTTCATATGATGTAAACCAAGCCAATGTAGTTTTTTTTACGACTTCCACTAGGGACGTAATCTAAAATAAGTCTTGATTAATAAGTCTTACATCATATGATACATAATTTTAAAGGGCTTTCCATTCGGAGAAATTTGCCACAAAACTGATCTCGAAAGGTCAAGTCTATCGGGAGTTATGATAGCATTTTCCGGCAATATGATTTAATGCAAACATTTGATCACCTTCAATTTTTTATCAGGCTTTAAGTCTTAAAATCAGCCTGCAAAAATTTTAATTTTGTTTAATTTAAAGATATTGATTCTCAATTAACTCCTTCACACCCTGCATTCTTAGTTTATTAAAAAAAAATTCTCTATAGTCTGTTTGATTTTACATATGTTTGATTTCCTTCAATTTAATAGTTCCAAAACCGACTTATAACTAAATTCAATGCAAACCATAATATAAAAAACTAATTATTCCTTATTTTTAAAAATTTTTAAACTCAAAATATGTGTGGAAAGCCAAGTGAAATATTAAAGAATATTAGTAAATCATTGAAGATCGTGTTGTCTTACGAATGGACTTATACTGATCACTGAATGTTTGTCATGAAGCTGATTTGAACTTACTTTAATTTTTTTAAATGATACTTATATTATGCAATTTCTCCTATAAGCCTAATTCAATATTTTTTAATACAATCTGAATATGGATTGCTAAATCTTATCCCATTCTGGTTGGTCCACTTGAAATCGAAGGATTTTTTTCATAAAGTATATGTACATAAAGTTTTGGCCCTTCAAGCCGAACCAATACCACCGGAACTAAACTCTTATCCAGCCGTTTACCCAATATCCATTTCGAATTAATATATAAATATTTCTTATACTTCTTACTCTTATCCTAATAGAGTACAGTAAAGGCACTATTTTTGCAAATAAGGTTTGTTTATTTTGTTACAAATTCAATTTTAAACATTAGTTCGTAAAAAGACTTACTACTTAAAAGTATATTTGTTTATAGTATATATTTGTTTTTTTGTTGTTGTTTTTTTAAGAATACTCTCTTAAAGAGCTTTAATTTTGTTAATGTTTCCATTTAACTCAAAAAATTTTTCTTCTACTGTAAATTCAAACAAGATACTTACATAGATATATTACAAACCTCAAATCACAGCCCACTTGTTCAATTCCAGATCGCTTCAGTTAAAACCCGTTAGGTAAGATAATAAGGCATTGTTGAGCCGTAAAATACTTTATCAAGTGCCTAATGCTCTGATAAAATAGGTTATGATTTAAGAGCTTAAATTATTTCTTCATAAGAGTTAAAGTTAAAGAAAAGCCAATAATTTCAATATAACATACTACAAAAGTGTACCTTTCACTTGGATAGATATCGACGTAGATGAAGGAGTGCGTAAAATGACTGATTATTATTGATATTCTGAATTACCGTAGTTAATCTCTGAGGTTTACTGGGAAAACGAGCTGGGTTAAAAATGAACATGTTACGTTAAGTAATAGCCATGAAAAAGATTAGGAGTTGAGTTTTGTAGAGGCTCAGTAGAAGATTTTAAGGATAAAAAAATAATCAAAAGGATAGAAATTACATCAATTTAAATTTCATATAAATATTAGTGTTGAGCTAAAAAACTACTAAAAAATCTACCCTTTTTCTGAAATTTACTTTAATGAGAAGAAAGTAAAATATTTTTAAATACTGTATAAAATACATGAACTAATCTAGAAGCGAGAAAAATATTTCATTAGCACAAGCGTGGAGGCTGGCAGAAGTTGTCTTTATTAAAAAGCGGCGATGTAAGCGGCACAGCGGAGAATCATATCGACTATATGACGTCACAAGATTGTTTCTCTCCCCCCTCCCCGACAGGAAGCCCAACAGCTGGTAAATGACAAATATACATTCGCGAGATGGAATTACCAATAAGGCTTGGTAATTCAATATCGCGGTGGGACTGCACATTACCTTTATTGCCTTCATCGCGTCGCGTTCACACGTTGACAATATACTTTTCGCTGAAACATTTATGTAAATATAAATCGCCAATTGTTAAATAATAAAGTTATAGGTGTTAGTAATAGTCTAATAATATTGACCACAATAAAATAAAAAATAAAACATTTAAATGGGTTTGTAAAAATATACAGTATGATTTTAAGAAATTTGAAGCATTCGAGTATCGGCCTGTAGAGATGGTTATGGTCTCTCAACGACAGAAACTAAAAACAAAATTTTTTAGTAGATCATTATCACAAATTTATGTTTTACTGCATTATCATAAACAAATTTATGATTCAAACTATGAATAATTATTTATATTCAAGAAATTCAATACGCGTATTTTTCATTTAGAAATAAAAACCACACATCAGAGAAGTAATATGTAAATTTTAACAACCAATGGTTCATCTTGAATTACTATATAATTCAGTGAGTAAATTTATTTTTAGATAAAAAATAGAGTCAATAATTGACAAAATAAAGAAGATAGGTGTTCAAGACAACCCAAAAAGCTTAAATTTTATTAAATACTCGTATATTGGTTTTTAACGCATGATACGATTATTTTTAAAAAAAAGTTTATGTAAAATGTGTCACTTAAAAAGGCCAATCTGTATAAAACTAGACGGAGTTAATGGTATGCTAAAGATGAGTACTTTATACATGACTGCTGAAAGTCTGTCTGGTTAGATATTATAATTAATAATTGAGCTAGAAGTTTAAAACTCTGGGAATCCGTTTGAATTTTAAGACCCTATCTTTGAACTGAGTGTCATAGTCTGATGGGGTCAAAAATCAGTGGTCAGTATCCCATGAGGAGGCAACAGATAATCTTAAATATTAGAATAAGTTAATATGTATACAATTAAATATTTCACTTAGTGCAGTATAATGTCCAAACCCCATCTCAAATGGATAACCAAGCCTTAAATGGCAGGCAATCAAAATTCTCATTGAAATAATATTTCTGAAACTTTAAAATTCAATAGCTTCGGAAATTCTTGACCTTTGGAGTTCGGTTGTGAGGCATATTATTAAGAAAATAGAGTGGTTCTTTGTAATTACGCACATTATGATATTGGCAAAAATGATTTTCTTCAAGACTCTTCCTGTGGAGTGGAGACCTGAAGGAATTTTGCGAAACCGTTTCTTAGTGAGCATTTCTGAGCAAAGGGCCATGCCAAATTTCAACCATCTATACACTTTAAGTGTATACACTCTATACACTCAATAACCTCTATACAACATAAGTTTAACACAAATGGTTATGGAGATTCTCTGATACGTGACAAATATACAGGGTGAGTTTTTAATGTCCCCCCCCCCTTATTTTTCCCGCATTTCTTATGATATTGACTCCCACCCACCACCAAACATCGTTGATTAGTTTATCCTATTTTTTTTATATGGTTCACCTTTTTGGCCGCCATCTTGAATCCGCCATATTGGAATTAACTACATTTTTTTAAAGTAAAGGTAGGGTTGTGACCCATCATTTCAAAGTGGTTTTTTGCGTAGAACAAGACGCCGCAACCTGTTTTTGATTATCTGTTTTGGTTTTCGAGATATTACAGGTTTTAAAAAACTAAATTTCAAAATAAAAAATTTCAAAAATCTCTGGTTTTATCCAATTTTTTTTCTAAAGAATATCAACTTTTTATCACCAGATATCCCATAATTAAGAAGTACTTCATTTGGATGGGACTTAAATTTTTGGCCGCCATCTTGGATCCACAATCATGGAATGAAATGAATTTTTTTTATGTAAAAGTAGGGTTGTGACCCATCATTTTAAAGTATTTTTTACGTTGAGTACGTTGCTGCAATCCGTTTTGCATTATCTGGTTTTGTTCTCAAAATATTATGGTTTTTTGTAAATTTATTTTACAAAATCGCTAATATTTTGAGAACGAAATCAGATAATGAAAAATGGATTGCAGCAACGTACTCAAAGCAAAAAAAAAAAAAAAAAAAAAAAAAAAAAAAACTTTAAAATGATGGGTCACAACCCTACCTTTACATTAAAAAATTTAATTTCATTCCAAGATGGCTGATCCAAGATGGAGGCCAAAAATTTAAGTCCCATCAAAATGAAGTACTTCTTAATTATGGGATATCTGGTAATAAAAAGTTGATATTCTTTAGAAAGAAATTGGATAAAACCAAAGATTTTTGAATTTCTTTATTTTAATATTTAGTTTTTAAAAACCTGTAATATCTCGAGAACCAAAACAGATAATCAAAAACGGATTACGGCGTCTTGTTCTACGCAAAAAATTACTTTGGATTGATGGGTCACAACCCTACCTTTACTTTTTTTTAATTTTGTTCATTTCAATGTGGAGGATTCGGCGGCCAAAAAAGTGAACCATATCAAAAAATAGGATAAACTAATCAATGATGTTTAGAGGTGGTTGGGAGTCAATATCTTAAGAAATGCGGAAAAAATAAGGAGGGGGACATTAAAAACTCACCCTGTATGCAAGATAAGGTATTGGAATTGTGTATATAAATAATAGAGATCGACGCCTGATCGAAATGTGACCACAAATTCAGTTGATTTGCACCCAATATAATGTGATTCTACTTATCTGGACTACAGGATGATACCTTTTTAACGGTATGCGTGGAGTTTTCCTACGATGCACACAGACTGAGAAAAAAGGAGGAAACGATAGATGCTTGACTATGAATTAATAAATATTATCTATAAAGAAGGACGGAACTTGAGACCGGAGACACGTTCCAGTGTGTCATTTTCCTGGATGTAGCTGACAAATAGCCTGACATGTTTCGGACAATAGAAGCTGCGCACCCTTTATATATTCATCAAATATTTAATGCTTAATTTTAAATTTGGTAAAAATAATTTACTACCAGGAAAGTAGTAAATTGAGGAACACGTAAATTAATTTTTACAAGTTTACACAATTATAACTAAACACTTAAATCTTAAAAACAATCTTAGTAAATAGTAAATATTTGCAATTAAAAAAAAAGAAAAACTTTCTTTAAATTAAACAAATATTGAAGGCTCTACTCTAAGAATAAGAAGATTTTCCTTAATTATTTGTTTAAAGTAATTTACCGTAAGTAACCCTTAAGGCAAAAGGTTATTTAGTTGTGTGGCGCCTCTTAATTATAAAGAAGGTAAAGTTTTTTGTGTCTCAGTTCTCTAAGGAATATTTTGCTTAAACTATTTTCATAAAAAAGCTAACTGCAAATGGCTCAACCAAAAGGTTTTTTTAACAATACGCTATTATTAAAATACACTCTGATTATCCAAGAAAAGTGTTTATTTATTTTATTTATATACGATATAGTGCACAGTGTAAGATTTTCGGATGTTAAATTTAAAATACGTCAAAGTATTACATCTACTGGAAAACCTGAGAGTGAAAGGACCTTTATAAAACTTTATCCACAGGCAAGGTAGGCTGCTAATAATTTTAAGCGGCGCCACATGAAAAGAAAACATAAAACGACAAGGAGAGCTGTGTACAAGATGGAGTCACAGGCAAAATTGAATAAACCCCTGAAGACATGACATTCCAAGAAAACATCTCCTCTACCATGGATGATATGATAAGATCAGAAACTCGTAAAATTAATCTTTCACGGGCTTGTTTTCTTGAAAAATATTACCCTACACTTTTGCATACCAAGAAAGAAATAAAAACTTTAAGGTTAATTAACGTAATTAAAAACGAACTTTTCGTACTATAATGCGAGGAGTGTATGAGATGATGTATTTTCCACGATTCAAAATGTAGAGGGTAGATTTTGCTTAAACTTGACTTTAAGAGTGTTATGGCACAAAAGTAAGTTTTAAAACAGTATCAACCCCAGGAAAAATTAATATTTGTTTAAAATTAAGTTTTAAAATTGTAATTTTTGACATTTACTTATGGGTTGCCATTTTGGTAACGAAATATAAAATGCTTTTAAGCATTACATTTTAAATGCTATTAAGTGTGAAGAGGTTGGCTATTGGTGTAAACTTAAGAGCCTAATTAGCATGACTATTATACGTGTTGCTCGAAATCGAGGAATTTATTTCAATTCAATACAAATGTTACTTTTAGCTCAAAATAAATTACATCCTACCAATCCAATATTGTAAATATCTTTATTCAACAAAAACTACTCGTATTTACAGCTGAACATTAACAGAGATCTGAAATGCTTTATTTAATCCCAATGTTATTCTAATGGGAAATTTGGAGAAGATGGTGGATAGCGCCTTTATTTTCAGTCATTCTTGTCAGTTTTTGGCGGAAACAACAACAAACTATAAAAAAGCCCTATAACTGTAAAAAAATCCAACGACACCAAAAACTTGAAAATCGGTTGAAAATTGTGGGAGGAATTCTTTACAAAATTCTCTTTGACAAAAAAACCCTTATTGTATTAAATAAGAACTATAAGTCGCCTCCTGATCGAAATTCGACCGAAATATCAGTTGATCTGGACCCGAAAAGTTTAAAAACACTTTTTTACTTAACCATCTATTCTTCATGTTTTTATCAGTTGTTTTACAACAGCTGTCTAATGATTCAATCAATTATCTTTTCTCCATAAGATTAACATTGGAACTTGGAAAGCCTGTGCGGCGTAGCCCTGGAGTCCGATTTGAATTAGAATGGGATTCTGCTCACCTACAAGATTATGCCTTTCTAACGGTATTCGCGGATTTCTCCTACGATGCCCACGAGCTGAGAAAAAAAGGAGGAAAAGAAAAATGCTTGCCTATTAATAGAATAACATAGCACTATTAACATGAGTGTTTGTGTTAAGGGGGCATTCTTTAAGATTCACAGCCCAGGTTTGGGTCCCAGCGATAACAAACATTAAAGCGAGTTATAGTACAAGAACATATCCTGAGTTTTTTTTTATTAGAATGCGGAGTTACTATTATTTTAGGGACTTATTTTACAAAATAAGGTGACTACAGAGTTTCCTCTCATGCTCAATATGGTGGCTTACTATGATTTAACGTACATTAGCATATTTTTTTTATAAATCTTAGTTTAATAACAAATCTTATCTAGCCTATTCAAGTTCATGAAAGTGTTCAAAAAAATTCTAGTAGTTCATCACCTTCAAGAGTCGGGTGATTCTTGAAGATTTGTACCTAAGTCAACACTAGTTTTACTCTTTGTTTCTTTTTTCGCAAAAGCTGTTTAATACCGTGCCAAGGTTGTGTGTGCTGTACTCAACATGAAGTTAAGACCTTGCGTGAACCGCGCTTTTACACCTATTAAATCCGACGGACTGAAAGTTTTAAAGTTATATTTAAAACCTTCAAAAGGTTCCTAAGAAGAGATTTCAATAAAGCAAGTCTGATCTGCTGCATCACGTGAAGCATGTCTTGAAAATAAAAATAAAAATAATTAATAGGTGAGTGGAAGGCATTTTTTCCCCACCCATTACTAGGAGTGGCAAAACAGTATAAAACTTGCAAAGCAGGAAAAGTCTGTATGAACAAACAGTTGAAAAATAAATAAGGGTCTATGATTATAAAAAAAGCTGTTTTTCTATAATTTTTATTTTGTAGTAGAAAAAAAAAAATTTCCATTATAAAAATATGTATAACAACACACAGATGCAATTTTTTTTTTCATTTAAAGCTTGTAAGTAAATTAAATGAATTTTAATCTAATAATTTTGTTTTTATTACTTTTGAACCGGACCAAATAGGTGGAATACCTTATCATTCATCAACATCTTGATTAATCCGTTACGTGACAATATCACATAGCATAAAAAATGTTTAATAGGCATAGCGTATTAAATAACATTTTAAGCTTGAACTAAAAAATATATTAAAAATATTAAAAAAAAAAAAACTATTTAAATCGTTAGGACTGCAGGAAATTGTATTAATTTAATTATCCTAGTGTAGTAAGATGTTAATACATAAATTTAAAGTGCTCGCAGTCGTAAAAATGTAAATGTAAAGGTAAAGATTTATTATTATACTATAGATTACACATTTAAACAACATTAATAAACTAACTGGTTATAGATTAAATATTTTCTGTCTTACAATTTATTTTTAGAGTTAATTTCAATTGTAAAATTTTATTAAAGTCCGATTTGACAACTGTTTAAAGCTACAATTATTTATAACAACAACTAAATTCTTCGAACGTCAACTGTATGAAGGTTCGCCCCTACAATTAGCACTTGATAATTTTTCTTACTAATTCGTACTTGTGAAAGTTATCTATCACCGGATTCTCAGGTTTGTCAGTAGAGCAAGTAAATGTTAACCATCACCAGATGGCCTAGGTGTGACACTGACCTCGCTAGAGTAGTGGACCGAGGGCAGGGGGAGGAAGTGGTAGCCCAGGGCTCGGTCCCAGATCATGCCCTTGCTCCACACTTCTATCAGCAGGCCGGTGTTGACGTCGTTCGTCTCGCTGCAACAAACAACAACCACATCAACAACCCAATCAGATCAGATTGGTGCTTTTTATATATGTGTACTATTTCTCTAAATTTGAATTAGAAATAAAAATACCTAATTACAGTGTTACAACATTCCTTTTTGCAATGTGTTTCACATACGCAGCTACCACTGGAAGATGGGTGTGTTGGAAACATATACCTTACTGACAAACATATAGATGTTAATTGATAAAATTATGTCCACTAATACACTCAGGTTCGATTCCAACTTACGTTCAAAATTGACTAATCTTGCAACGGTTATAAGGGGTTGCTCGATCTGTGTCTTGGGGAGGACCCAAGTAACACAAGAGATCAGACAAGGTATAGGGTGAAAATGTCAGTCTTCCTTGCAACTTCGACCGGATCGAGTGATTTTTTTTATAGTTGCACCTCAGTCAACACTGGTGTTTCTACTTGTTTCTTTAATTTATTTAGTTATTATTGTTTCTTTTATTTATGAAGTTATAAGAATGAAGAAAGAAGAAGGAGGAAAGAAGAAAGAAGAAGAAAGAAGGAGGAATGAAGAAATAAGAAAGAAGAAAAACTCTGGGAAAATAATTGAAAAGACTTAGTGGAATAAAATTTGGCAATGTGAAGGTTTAAATTGTGAAACACATTAAAAGACTTATTTGAATTCCCCAAAATATGTACATTCCCATACAATGTAAAATATTGTCAGCGGAATAAATGTTATTATTATTATTTCACGTGTGTGCGTGCGTGTGTGCAAATTCCGTTTCTAATGTTGACCACATTTTTACTACAAATTTCAAAAGGTATTGAAAGACACAATATTTTTACAGAAAGACTACCAGGACTAATGTTGAAGACATCTTGCAACTGTAGGATAAAAAATGATCAGATGATCAGTTTTTCCATTTGTCATGATTGGTATATTCGGTTATATGGCCTTAATTTAAATTCATCTAATAAATGTAATATCCTTTTAGGGGTTTTATACTGGATTTACTCATTATTAATTATTAATGAAGAACCATTCGAATAAAAATCTAAATTCAACTGGAAATTCGGTGAGTCCTGTTTTGTATGTAATCCTATTTAAAAAATAACCTATAACTAAATTATCTTACACATTTTACCTTTCAAGGCTGCGTTACCCAACCAATTTTAAAGCAAAACTCATAATTAAACCAAATATTGCCATGTAATTTAACATTGCACTTTTTCTGAATCAGTTTATTCTGAGTTGGGGAAAACAGAAAAGTAGCAATGTCTGAATGGCGAATGAATGTAAATGCGACATCATTATCATAATTTTTCAAGGATGAGATAGTAGGCGCGCAACAATCGCCTTTGTAAGGAGCATCAAACTCTCGTTAGCAGTGACTGGATAATGAACGAACAGCGACGCTACGGAGACGCGTGTAGCTGTCGCGCGTGGCTAACAACTTTACAACTTTTCCAACTCCATTGTCAAACGGACAATCGCAGCGCACCTGTCAACCCGCTGGCTTTGTCACTCGGATTTACAACAATCGAGTTGTGTTAATGTTGGAAACAATGATGTATTGGCGTCGCGTACAAATTACACGCCGAACATTTATCAATTCCATACACAAACTACAGTAAGTTGAAATAGGAACATAGTTTTATGGTTTTGACTTTGGATGGATACAGTGGTGTTTGTGTTTATATAAAGTTCGCAATGTGATACAAATTAAATTATTAATGTTACTTAAAATCTTATCGAGTATTTAACTGCTGTAATTTCCTAGTTTGTTATGATAAAAAAAGGAACGTATAATATCGACTCGCCTACGGCTCGATGGGGGCTCCGCCCCCATGCCCCCTATAATGGTTCCCCTGAAGTGTTAGTAGACGATAATGAATCGATGCCGAAAGGAAATTGCCGTTAGTAGTTTAGAGGAAGTTAAAAAAATACGTGGAAACAACGAATAGTCAAGTAACAAATGTGGAAATAGGGCAATTGTTGTGAAAGAATTTCAATATCGTGAAAGTACGCTCCTTTTCAAGGGTGAAGGGGGTGAGATACTGCCAAATCGCAAAGGACCGAACTTGTAGAGCGTCCGAAATAGAACAAATTATTACAAATGCAAATCAATATGGCAGTAAAATTTTAAGTATAAAGTAATTTACAAACACTTTAAATGAAAAAATGTCAATAATTTCGTGTTTTTTTTTTCAATTGTTTTGGTCTTAAATTTGATTGAAATTGATCAATGGCTTCTAAAATAGTAAGAACTAGTTGGGTCAATAATATTTACTAAGTGTGAGGCATCTGTGCGCCACAATAGTAAATAAAAAACATTCAAATAGCGAATTGTTTGTGGAAGAAGGTATAAGTTTGAAACTACACCCCTTTTTAAGGGTGAAGGGGGCGAGATACTCCAAAATGTCATAAAACCAAACTTGTAGAGCGTCTATAATAGAATATAGTAATGGCTAAACATATATCAATATAGCAGTATATTTACCAAGTTTAACTGAATTACGAACACTTAACATGAAAAAATGTTGAGAATTTTGTGTTTTTACAATTTTTTTGGGCCGAAATTCGATTGAAATTGGCAAAAAGCTTTTTTTTACAGATAGAACCTGTTGAGGTCATAATATAAGTAGAAATTCATGCATACATATTACATAATAGTAAATAAAAATATCAAAATAGCACAATTTTTTAGAAAATTTTTAGAAATTCTGAAAGTACACTCTTTTTTAAGGGTGAAGGGGGTGAGATACGGCAAAATCGCATACCATCGAACTTGTAGAGCGTCTAAAATAAAATATAATACTGGCAAAAAATATCAATTTTGCAGTACATTTGCCAGATTATATCAATTTACGAACAGTAAACTTGACATTTTTTAAAGAATTTTGTATTGTACGACCATTTAGGACTAAACTTAGATTTAAATCGGCCAATGAATACTACTATAGTTAGACCTATATTTTGCATAACATGTGCACAATTTCACTCATCAATGTGCCATAGTGCAAATTTGTTTACGAGTTTTGAAATTTTGGAAATACGCCGCTTGTTAAAGGTGGAGGGGATGAGATACGGTAAAGTGTCATAGGACCAAACTTGTAGAGCATCTAAAATAGAATACAAAACTGGAAAAACATGAATCGATATAGGAGTATATTTAACAGGTAAAAGTAAAATAATTACAAACAGTATAAATGAAAAATGTTAAGGATTTCGAGTTTTACGATTTTTGGACTAAACTTAGGTTGAAATTGGCTAATGAATGCTACTATAGTTAGACCTATATATTAGGGCATAATATGTACAAAATTTCACGCATCGATGTGCCATATAATAGTAAATTGAAAATATTAAAATAGTGCAATATTTTGACGAGTTTTGAAATTTTGGAAATACGCCGCTTTTTAAGGGTGAATGGGATGATATACGGTAAAATGTCATGGGGTCAGTCTTGTAGAGCATCTAAAATAGAATACAATATTGCTAAACATGTATCGATATAGCAGTATATTTACCAGGTAAAAGTAAATTACAAACACTATACATGAAAAAATGTTAAGGTTTTCGTTTGTTTACGATTTTTTTTTTGGACTAAACTTAGGTTGAAATTGATCAATGAATGCTACTATAGTTAGAAATATATTAGTGCATAATATGTACAAAATTTCACTCATCGATGTGCCATAATACTAAACGAAAAATATTGAAATATTCCAATTTTTGTTGACGAATTTTGAAATTTTGAAAGTACGCCCCTTTTTAAGGGTGAAGGGGGTGAGATACGGTAAAATGTCACAGGACCTAACTTGTAGAGCGTTTAATTCCCCACTGACAATTTTAGCTCAGATTCGAGATAGGACCTCTCGTTCAATAGTTACAGCGAAAATAGTAAAACCTTACATTTTCGGGTGACCGGTTTCCACCCTTCGTTATTTTTTTGGGGGTGTTGAAATGAAAAATTGTCGGATTTCAGACTTTTCCCGGTGGTATCAGATGTTAAGCCACCCGCATGCCAAAAATCACGTTTCCAGCTCACCCGAAAGTGGTCTAGAATTTGTATAGATGAGTCAGTGAGTGAGTGAGTCAGTTCCACATGGGGCTGTATACAGGGTGTCCAGCTTCCACCTTTACAAACTTTTCCAGGTTATTAAGCATGCCAAAACAAACAGAAAAATCATATAAACATATGTCCGGAAATGCTTCGTTAAGCCGCTAGCCGCCATTTTGTTTTTTACACTTAAGAATTTTTATTTCCGTAACGGGTTGTTGTATGGAATTCATATTTGGCATGTACTTTAACCACACCAATGCTCATTTTTAGAAAAAATATTATTTTTTTCCGATGTATATTTTCAAAATGGCGGCCGTTTTAAATTTTTAAACTCAAATATCTCAAAAACCGTAAATTTTATAAAAATTTTACTAGACACAAAAAAGTTGACAAATTAAATTATCTAAACAATAATACCAAGTTTGTAAGGATCTGAATACAAATAACGGAGTTAATGAGATTTTTCGCTTAAAATAACCTAAATTTGCATGAATCATAGTGCAAAATCAGTGTTTTTGTCCAGTAAAACCACAATTACTAACTTATTTGTTGTCGGATCCTTACAAACTTGGTATCATTGTTTAGATAATTTAATTTGTCAACTTTTTTGTGTCTAGTAAAATTTTTATAAAATTTACGGTTTTTGAGATATTTGAGTTTAAAAATTTAAAACGGCCGCCATTTTGAAAATATACATCAGAAAAAAATAATATTTTTTCTAAAAATGAGCATTGGTGTGATTAAGGTACATGCCAAATATGAACTCAATTCAACAACCCGTTATGGAAATAAAAATTCTTAAGTGTAAAAAACAAAATGGCGGCTAGCGGCTTAACGAAGCATTTCCGGACATATGTTTATATGATTTTTCTGTTTGTTTTGGCATGCTTAATAACCTGGAAAAGTTTGTAAAGGTGGAAGCTGGACACCCTGTATATTATAGATTGTTATGTAAAAAATGTGACAAACATGTTATTGTATAAAATATTAATCGTACAATACAGGGCTGGTAAAAAGTCTGGAAAAACTTAATGTAGACCTAAATGTGACATCATTATCATATTTTTTCAAGGATAAGATTAGTAGGCGGGCAACAATGGCCTTTGTGAGGAGAATCAAACTCTCGTTAGCAGGGACTGGATTACTTTTATTTCTGGGTTATTTTTATTTCGGCTTGAAGAATAAAACTCCGATAACTCAACTGAGAGTTTAAAAACTATTTATAGTGTTATTACTGAAATTTTACTTTTCTTTTCCTGGGGGTCGGAGGACCAGGGGTAAGAAGAAAATCTTAAAAATGTAGGCAAAAGACGAAATGTATATCAAACTTAAGATTTGCTTATCAGTATTTTAAGCCGCAAATCTGACCTTAAATGAAAGGTGATCAAACTTTGCTCTAAAATTATACTAGTGAAACTTTAAAGAGCAACAATTTCAGACATATTTTACTTTTTGAGTTTAGATTTGTGTCATATTCCTTAAAACTAAAAGACCTTTAAAACTATTTACAATATGACATTCAAATTAAATTTTCTTCATGACTCCTTAGATGACGTCTCTTGAAGGAAGTCTTTGAGGGTTGATATCCCACGAACCCGACCACAAAATATAGAGTATGTCAGAGGTTATTGCATATGAAGGTTTTATTAATATGGCTTTAATGTAAAGTTTGATTGCCTGACATTTCTAGTTCGATTATCCAATAGAGATCAAAGCAGAGATTTGCTAATAGAGATCCAATAGAGATTTGCGGCATTAAGTTATATTATAATAAAAGGTACGTGTAACCTGTGCTAACCTTAAGCTTTTCTTCTGAATCATGATGGAATGCTTCCATTAGAGGTAGAACGGCAGTAATAACTTTAAAAGTAGGTATTAAACTTAAATTTGATATTAAAGAATTTTAATCTTGTCGCTAAATTAACAAAAATTTCAAGGGGTTTATATACTTTTCCTTATAATTCATCAGTAAATTACAGGAAAATATGGGTGGTTCATGGGACAATCAGGTAGAATCTTCAGTATGAGTTCAACGCATTGGGAGGCAAATGTGATGATTGTTCTTCATCAATTTACACATGAAAAGTAATTAAAATATTTGTATTGGCATGTTACTTTAAAATAAGCAAATAAAATCAAAGGACAGCATTGGAAAAAAATAATTAAAAGTTATTGTTGTAGTCAAACATGTATGCGAGAATAATTTGTTCCCAATGTTCAAAGACAATTTCATTTCTTTGAAACTGAACCAAAAGCTTGTTTGTGACTGTCAGTAATTTGTACTGTCAGTAATCAGTAACTGAAATTAGTATAGTTTTCTTGAATTGGTTGAGGATCTAGGAACTAAGGACTTTAAATATTTAAAAGTTATTATATGAAAAGTTTTTTATTAATATGCTTTACTATTATGGCGAGAAAAATATAAGGAGTAAAAACTGTTTCTCACTAATTGATTTCTCACTAATTGTAGTAGTGTTGTTGAATTTTCTTGGTTACAATATACAGGGTGTTTCAGAACTCCCTACCAATATTTCACTGCATTGTTCCTGGGTTAAAAACATATCTAAATATCATATTTAAATTGTCCGGAAGTCTTTACTCACACAGCCGCCATTTTGTTTTTTACACATAATAATTTTTATTTCCGTAACGGATGGTTGTATTCAGATCATATTTGGTATAAATCTTTATCATACATATAAATCTTTATCAATGTATACCAATGTAGATTTCCAAGAAAAAAATTAATTTTTTCCTTTGTATATTTTCAAAATGGCGACCATTTTAAATTTTCAAACTCAAACATCTCAAAATAGGTAAATTTTATAAAAACTTTACAAGACACAAAAAGCTGCCAAATTAAATTACCTAACCGATGGTGCCAAGTTTGTAAGGATCTGACAATAAATAACGGAGTTATTGTGATTTTTCTTCATAAAAACATTGATTTTGCATTGAATTTAACGCAAATAATTCCGTTTTAACAGCAAAATCAATGTTTTTATGAAGAAAAATCGCAATAACTCCGTTATTTGTTTTCAAATCCTTACAAACTTGGCACCATTGGTTAGGTAATTTAATTTGGCAACTTTTTTTGTGTCTTGTAAAATTTTTATAAAATTACCGATTTTGAGATATTTGAGTTTGAAAACTTAAAGTGGCCGCTATTCTGAAAATATACAATGGAAAAAAATTTTTTTCTTGGAAATGTACATTGGTATGATAAAGATTTATACCAAATATGATCTGAATACAACCATCCGTTACGGAAATAAAAATTATCATGTGTAAAAAAACATAATGGCGGCTGTGTGAATAACTTAAGACTTCCAGACAATTTAAATACGATATTAAGATATGTTTTATCCCAGGAACAATGCCCTAAAATATTGGTAGGGAGTTCTGAAACACCCTATATAATAATGTAAAGATGTTTCTTGTAAACGCAACTCCTCTCTTGTTCCTAAACGAATTTGAAAATTTGAGGCGTCAAAATATTCTTCTCAGTCATCACACTCCGTAGTTTCGCAAAAAGGTTTTACTTTTAGTTAGTTTTACACATGAACTGAAAAGACAACCCTTAAAGTTCGTGTTTTGTCCCTCAGATTAACATGGGAATAATTTGTATAGAATTAATAGCTAAAACAGATGTTTGAAAAATACCGTAGAATAAATTGGGGAAACAAGTTAAGACTTGTTTTCACCCTATAACCACTACTATCAACACATTGTTAACCCTATAACCATTGGAACTAATTACTAAAATATCAATCTGTGAAGCAGAGCATTGCGCTGCATAGATAGTACCCCTAGTTCTACATTATTACAAGTTGTATGATTATTCACTACATTTCTCGGGCCGATGGCTCTATAAAATGATCGTGGTGAACTATGGATTAACAACTGTCCTTTTCGCATAAAAAATAGTTTTATATTAAAGTGCATTGCGTTCTGTGTTACTGGTATTAAAGTGGTACTGTATTATCTGCTGTTAATTTAATTGCTTTACTTTTGCATTTCATTTGTTTATATACATAGGGACATATAGTAATTACAAAGGTAATCAAAATAAAGTTTCACAAACTTTCATGTTAAATTTTTTTGAAAAAGTAAATGTTTAAAATGTGTATTGTCTTACTTTTCTTCAAGTATTTCGGAAAAGAGAGTTTATTTTTAGCATAAATAGTATGATATAGGACAGTTGAAAATTAATTATTTTCCAAGAAGAAACATGTCAAGGACATGGACCGTCTTGAAATTATAAAGCACTCGCCATCAACCATCAAACCCTCATCAGACCGGCCTTGTTTTAATGAGTAAAGATCAGACCTTCAGCAAGTTTTAATGTTTAACCTTGCCGCATACTTAAGATATTTTTAATTTGACACGTAATCTCTTCCAACAGAGAAAAATAGAGTTAGTGCAACATAACTAGGGCAAACATTTTTGGAATCGTCATATACAGTAAGATTTACATAGAAAAGGTTATTGTGACAACATAAATAATATACCAATTATCTTCGCACAAATGTTTGATTGGACTGTGTTTAAAATTTATCATATTTACAGATCTGACATTAACTAAAGTAGAAAATATTTCTAAATTGGTGTAAAGTAAGTATCAAATTAGCAATTTAAAAAGATTTTTGAACAAATTTAAAGAAAGAATTGTCAGCCAGCTGTCATCGAGCGCTAATGCCGGGATTGCCTGCTGAGTTATGGCTCCAAGCAAGAGAGAACAATTTATTCCGATGTTTACGTCGGTTGCAACTTGAAATATGGATAAACACTCATATTTTCAGTCAATAAAGAGTTGTAGAAGACATACTGGGAGGTATTAAATTGTCTTTGATTAATGTGTTTGGGTGATTATAGGATGTACAAAATGAAAGTCGCCGGAATTCAGCGGCAAGCGGGTCGGAAATGTACAATTTTATATTTTTATCCCATATCTCAAAAACTGAACATCATAGTAAGAAAATGTAAATTACAAAAAGAATCCTATTTAAAGTTCCTACAAATTTGTTACATACTATTTTTGATCCATTTTAGTTTCTGAGATATAATTTCACAAATAGTCAAAATTAAATCATAAAAAGTTCAATTTTTTTGTACTAATCTCAAAATCCATACATTATAGCATTTTGAAATATTGAAATAACAATAAGGAAGCTAATACTAGTTATTACATGTTTGCAATTCGTCATTAGTTTATTACTCTTTTAGCTTTTGAGATACATATCTTTGAATATTCGGCATCTATTGCGAGGAATTTATATTGTCATAGTTTTTCCTCAATAACTTTAAACCCATACACATCAGCGGAAAAGTGCAAGTTACTAAATGAAAGGCTATACAAGTTTCTACAAATTGCACTTTACTACGTGTTTTATAATTTATATTCATTTGGATATTAACTTGAAAATGTATTAGAAACCCATTTTAAATGATATTCTATCATAAAATATCGATTATCCCAATGTACTCTATTTTTATATACAGTTTCATTAATCTCCACCATATTGTAAACTTTTTTCAACAAATAAATTTATGACAAAACTAATTATTTATGATGGGACAATATATAAAAGGAGGGTCTAAGACATTTTGTGTTGGAACATGCTTGTTGAATCAACAATGACCGGTGATAATAGATTTGGAATTTTTTCCATGTTAGCCTATTCTTGCGGGAAAAATCTAAATTTCAACCACCATTATATTCTAAGCCGTTAGGATTATGAAAAAAAAAAACAAAATGTAAAGTTGTCTTAAAATTTCGTGTAGAATAAAAAAATGTCATAAAAAAGGACTTTGCATTTAAAATTAGTGACTTTCGGTCAGGAAAGGTGTGGACCTTTAGGTGTCAAAAGAGGCAACTCAATCCGTTCCCTCCCTTTACGTTCCCTCCCTTTACGTTCCCTCCCTTGGGGGAAATTTCTTTGAAAGGTGACCTCTGGTACATCCTGTACACTAAAATTATTGTCAATCGATAGAGCGTAAATGGTTTACCAATGAAAACACTGTTGGTTTTTGTTAACATTAATTTTAAAAGGGTGGTTTAAAGGGGGGTAATTTTTTAAAGGGGGGTTGGTGTGGGACACCCGGTATATGTACGTTAATATGACAACTAGAGTCCACATTATAGCTGCAAAGAGCTTTTTTCACAGTTTGGGAAACATTAAAATAATATTTGATACAAGACTTAGTATGAGATAAATACGTCTGTAATTGATTTATCTTGTACGACTTTAGGAAGAATTTTTTTTTTCAGAACAAATTATTAATAAGGCTAAGAATTATTCATTGGTTACACGTTCTGACAGTAGGTAATTAACCTTATGTGCGTTCCTTACAAATATCCATTATTTTCGTAAGCAAATTTATAAATAAATATAAATGGTAAAAACACGTAGTAAAGTACAATTTGTAGAAATTTTTATTGTCTTTCATTTAGTAACTTGCACGTTTCCGCTGCAGTGTATAGCTTTCAAGGTATTGAGGAAAAACTATGACATAACAAATCTCTCGCAAAAGATGCCATATATTCATAGATTTTTATCTCAAAAACTAAAAGAGTAATAAACTAATGGAAAACGCACAAATGTGGAAAATATTATTTGCTTTCTTTTTGTATTTTACATTTTTCTGCTATAATATATGGTTTATGAGATTTTTACAAAAAGCTAAAAAGTTGAACTTTTTTATAAAATAATTTTGACTATGTATGAAATTATATCTCAGAAACTAAAAATAGATAGAAAAAAAGGTGAACAACAAATTTGAATTAAAATTTTAGAGGATTCTTTTTGTTATTTACATATTTTTCTTATTATATTTAGTTTTTAAGATATTGGATAAAAAATATAAAACTGTACCTTTCCGACCCTCTTGCCGCTGAAGCTCTAGGCCAAATTCCGGGGACTTTTAGTATGTATGTTACACACAATTCGGAGAATGCCCGAAATTTTTACCCACTCTGCGAAGTCGACAATACGGAATACCCACATCACGGACTGAACATTTTATTCAAACATTGCCGAAGCAAAATAAAGTAGACTACAGAGTGGACAATTAAACGTGCCCAATGCCGAAATAAACACGTTCTTCGGCGGTTGAGTAAAACCACGATACTTACATTGCGTCAGGCGTAAATTTGATTGCTCACGTCGAGGTGTGGGTTTTTGTAGTTTGGAAAATATCCGAAGAGCGTTTCTGACGGAACATATTTACAGGTCTAGCTAGACCCATGTTACCGTGTCCACCCACTACTCCTAGCAATAAAACCAACGCGTGGGCATTCTTGGTGCGCTGCCCGATTCGCAGTCGTCCAGTGAGAAAGTGATAACTTGAGGTTTCACTTATTTTAAAGTGCTGTTGTGTTTTGTTGTTTTGTTTAGACTAAGAATAATTTAACAACTATTTATCGTCCATTTAAAATTTAATGATTTTAATTAACTGTATTTTACTGACCACGTTCTTATATTATGTTCCTCCTTTACAAACATTCATGTATGTCACTTTTATAATTATTTTCATAAAAATATCAATTTAGCTATCTTAGTACTAATGCACCTTATGATATTTTACTTTGGTGTTTGTTTCAAGCAGAAAATTTGAGTTTATTTTACTTATTTATTACAGATTTCTCTTAGAAGCTATGATGAAGGCTATTCGGCGTTTCTCCAAACTACAAATACCTACACCGCGACGTTTACAATCAAATTTATCCACGTAGCAATGTGGGTATAGTGGTTTTACTCAATGGCTGAAGAACAATAGGTGTTTATTTCGGCATTTGCGCACTTACCCACTCCGCGATCTGGGTATTTTAAAATGCTCACTCCGTAATGGGTACTCTGCACTGTCCATTTTGAGGAGAGAGTAAAAATGTTGGGCATTGTCCGAATTTGGCAATTGAGTACACCCATGTACATCCATGTACATCTTGAAATCACTTCAAACACATTTTCAAAGAAAAATACATATCTCCTGCCATGTCGACTATTCCCTGTATTTGACCATTCATTGACTGGACTATTATTAATTCAGGGCTGTCCTGCTCTATAAACAGATTCGTTTGAAGTCAATGGGTATAAATAGCTTATGATGAATAAACTATGGGATAATGATTATCTACGTGGATGTTTCATTAGGTTCAACGTCTACGCCAGACAATCCGGTAAAACGATAAACGGCTCATACTTGGATTTTCAATAGTTTTGACTTTGCCAGAAAGAGAACAGCATGTCTGAAATAAGACACACAATAGTAATGGAATTTATGGACAGCAACAAAACTGTGTTTCATTTCGAACCACTTTTAAAACAAGTAGTAGTTAAGAACACATTACTAAGATGGCAGATGACGGAGCAACAATGCTTATTGACCTAATTGTGTCAATGATTGATCTCCGAAATATTCTAGTGGCTACGGTCTAATATCCTGAATAAGGCTATCAACTGTTGTGAAACACAAATATTTTACGTTTTTGCTTAGATTTTTTGCAATAAAAATTTAATTAATTTTCATTAAGTTTAAAAACTAAATACGAAATGAAATAACAAAAAAAATATGCTCCTTAAATGAACTTCAATATTCAATACTATAAAATTCGAGCAATTAAAATAGTAAGATAGAATTAAAATTATCATTAAAAAATACGGTAAAAATATTTATGCATGAAAGTCACTTTTCGAAAGCTTGTAATCAGCCAGCGAATCTGTTGCGGTTTTGTCCTCGATAGTGTTGTGGTTGCACAGCAACATGTCGACTGATCGAAGCCTAAGTTGTTATTTAAAATGAATGTTGTCAGGATTCAGGAGCATACAGAGCCCAAGAAAAAGAACTTGATAGTTAAAACTTAGTTAAACTCAGTTATTAAACATTCAATGATCGCGTCAAATGACGTGCTCATATTGAATATCCAGCAGTGGTATGTGTTAACACAGATTTTTCCACATTTAGCTTTCATGTTTAGCAAAGGAAGCATTTTCCACTTGTAACTTTTAAAAGCTATACAGGGGTGATGAAAAGTGTAGAAATGTGTTGATATTTTCATAAATAACCAAACTAGAGTTTTTAAACTTTGACAAATTCATTTAGGACTAACATTTTATTTTTTATGTTATCTATGATTAGGCCATCCGAGTCCGATGGCGTCGACCCTTGATGAGTCAGTAGAAAATTTAAATGTAAAGATAGTTTGATATGATTATCAAATTAAAGGCCTCACTTATTAGGAAACAATACCGCAATCGCGGCCTGAAATGGTTGGCTAACAATTAAATGTCACGCAATCAAAGTTCTCATTGAAATCATATTGCTGAAACTTAAAAATTCAATAACTTCGAACATACTTGACTTTTTGAGGTCGGTTTATGGCATGTTATTTAGAAAATAAAGACCTTCAAAATGATGTAAAATTTGTTTTTTTGCTGATATACTTTTTCTCAAGACTCTCCCTAGCCCAATTTAGAGCTAAACATTTATTTTTTGTGTCGTGTCTGAGTATCCGAGTCTGATGGTGTCGGCCTTTGATGAGAAGAAAGGGACGTCCCTGAAGGAAGTTTTGAAGAAAAGATCACCGGCCTGTGTCATTTTGTACATATTTTTAAAGGTATTTACTTTCTAAATGATATGCCACAAACCCTACATCAAAAGGCAAGTATGTAAGAAGTTTTTTAGTTTTTAACTTTCAGCAATATGAGTTCAACGAGAACTGCGATTGCCTGGATTTTTAAGCTCGGTCATCTATTTGAGGTCGGGTTTGCGGTATTTAACTCTACTCAGTGATAACTTTAATTTGATATACATAATATTCAACCTATGCCTAATTTGAGATTTTGTACTGACTCCTCATGGGCCGACACCCGTCAGACTTTTATACTAAGTGATAACATAAAGAATAGGTTTTGTATCCCGAGATTGATTTCTCAGGGTTTTGAACTTCTAGCTAAATTATTAATGGAAATGTAAAACAGCAACCCTGAATAATTGGCGAATCCACTTTTGTAGTAATGTAATTACTGTTGTAAATATATTACTACTTCAAACAATGTGTTATAAGTGATAAGTTGTTACTCACAAGAGGAAGTCCTGCTCCCAGCACGGGTTGGCGCCCTTCACCGTCACCGTCGTCGACTTGACATTCTGTAGCTTGAGCGTCACGTACGAGTCATTCTGAGCAGCTGCAAACACAAACAAAGGTGATGTGCATAAACACAGTTGAAATATTTGTACACAATACACAGTAGGATATACTTTATTATTACATATTTTACGATTAAAGTGCCCAGTAGCTTGAACAATTATATGAGAAATATTTGCTAAACTGTAGTGCCTTTGCTTTTTTCGTGGGTTATATGTGAGAATGAAGAATCAAATTAGTTTTAGCTGACAATGACCAGATGATTTTCATACTCTACAACAATTAATCAATAGCCCAATGAAAAAAGCAAAAGATAAAAAACACCCCAATACATGGAAAGTACCATGTTTCACCATGGGTTTAGCAAATAATGAAAAAACGAAATTTAATAATTTATTTAAATATCATAATAATGAATACAAATATTTATTTTGGCAAGGAAGAAACAAGCACGAGCTTAAAAACACGTTTTAGTTTGTATTTATATTTTAGTGTATAGAAAAAAATTATTAATTTTCCCAAACATTAAAGTTTAATTTCAACATTTTATTAAACCTATTAATGACTAGTTCATACCAGGAATGCTTTGTAATGCCAAACTAAAAATTGTTTTATTGTTTCTATGACAACAGTTGGAAGAGAGTTTTATACCCTGCCATAGGTATGTTTATAACTGTCCTGGGCCTAAGCCCTGACAGCTACAAAAAACTAATGGCTTACAAACCTTATCCATGAAATTTTCCATACATGTACCCAGGTTCATGGCAAACGGTCCAATGGTTTCCGAATTCATCGATTACAAATATACAAATATATATACCAACATCCTCTTTTATAAAGATAGATTATTCACCCCGTGAAATTATTTTAGGCTATTCAACTATAAAAGGCCAAGCAGCGCCCATTCTTGTTATGGTTGTGAGTTTTACTTTGATCACAACAACAATATTTTGGACTTGAACTGTCCAAAATCGACATGATGAATTGAAGACTGTACAGTTAACTAGTTGCATTTACCATTGGCATATAGGAAATGTTAGTCCATATAATGTTAATCCATATAAATGATGTAATTTTTTAAATAAATACTGTATGTCTGCCTACAGTGATGAGTGCAAACAAGAGATCAAATCTTGATAGAATTATTTGAATAATTGTAATCGCTAGTAAACTCTTTGTGTATTTGTATGCCGTATGTAAAATATGATTTTTACACTTTTCACTTTACACGTAACGTAAAACTATATTTGATACACAAAAGTATAAGTTAAATATTATTTTCATATTGACATCCACAAACATGTGCTTTAAATAAAGATTCATCTTTTTATAATATGAAATGACTACGGTCGACAGTTTTCTAGGTAAATTTAAATTCTTTATTGTAATATGAGTTACAGAATATGTTAGAATGCCAAGTGCAAAAAAAGCCTTTTTTCTTGTGAAAGACGTGTTCGTTCGCTTCGCTCACTCGTCTCTCAGACTGTTCAATGTATGCATACAATGCAAAATAGATCACTTAAATTTCAATGTATGTGCATGTATCGCCGTTTCAAGACAATACCTTAATGTATTAAAATAAATATTTTTCTTTTGCATTTTATTCCTTTTTATAATTTAATATTAGAGAATTATATTAGTTTACAATTTTTTTACTAAGGACAGACTATTGGACTCTTCCCCACCCACAGGCAATTGCCCATGTGGGGGAATATTTTCAATGTATATATTTATGTATTGTGCAAATTTGGATTTTTTACTGAATAAAGTATTTAATTTCATTTAATTCCATTCCATTTTATTTCAATATTTCATACAGGTTTTGCACTCTAGTGTACATTAGTTGAACCATATGTTGAATCTATCTGTAACACGTGGATTGTAATTATTTGGTTAGCAGCTGAATTCACAATTGTTACTAATTCTTTTGTTTTTAATTACATTGGAATCCTGTGATTTTATTGGTTGTTTTATACTTTTACATGACTTGTATCTATCTAAACATTCATAATTAGCTGAATATTGTACGATTTAAAAGTTATAAGTAATTTTTATTATAGTAGACTACCAACTAATAATAACTGGCTGCAACACAAAAAAAAATTCTTACTGGATTACGTGGTTTGGACTTTGAAAGTTGAGTCAGCTGTTTTTCTTGTTTATTTTTTCCTAGAAATAAGCTATTGGCAAACTTTGAATGAATTCGTTTGAGCCGTTATAGAGATCCGTGTGCAGACGTACATTCATACAAATATACCTTATACTCATATTAGAGTATAGGTTAAGAACTAAGTTATTTGAAAAGTTTGAAGGAAATCCTTCAAGCTGTTTTAGAGATCCGTGAGCAAACATACATACATACAAATATACCTTATTCTCATATTAGAGTAGGGTGGTAAAAATCGTGAAATAAAACTGATGGAATGCATATTTTAAAGGATAAAATTAATTCCTCATTATTAATATAAAATACTTATAAAAATTTAGGAAAAAGAACAGCCAATACTATTTAAATGTTTGTATTCGTGTTCATTTTATTGCAAATTATGATTAAAAAAATTCTATTTATATAGGTGTGTAGATTTTGCTGTGCACTAATTTGTCCAATAGTTTCTTGTTGGTTTTACTTAAAACAATAAAAACAATTGAAAATTATTGTTCATAATCTATATATAGAAAAGAAAGTCGTGTTTAGTTACATCTCAAGAATGGCTGAACCGATTTGGCTGAAAATTGGTGGGGAAGTAGTTTAGAGCCAGGAAGAACATAGGGTACTTTTTATCCAGATTCCACCAAACGGCTCCGCCCCACACGTCTTCAAAGTTACCATTTTATTCTTATGGAAGAAACATTTTTGTATTTGAACATACAATTAAATTTATGAATAAAAAAGTTTTATAAAAAACAGTTGATTTCATTCCAAGTACTGCGAGAAGATTGGTTATAAAAAAATAAAGTACGAGTTATGTATGCATTATACTCGTATTATGCATTTTATAAAGACTCCTCGTGTTGGCATTGCAAAGCATGCTGGGTTAGCTAGTATCTAATAAAAAATAAACTATAGTATAAATTTTGTTAAATGATCTCCACCTGTAGTGTACTGTACTTCTATTGACATTCGGGAAACATTCCAGACAAAGTTTGGGGTGTAAAACAAACGAGGTATTCGGGATGAATACTAATTAATTTTTACACACAAGAGGCACACGCGACTGAGGAATGCGATGTGAACTGTGTGTTTCCATGAACATTCGACCACACAGTTGGACAAGTGTTCAAACTTTATCGAAAAGAGGATATCTGAACTATAATATTAACGGGCTATTGTCTAAAGTAAAATTAGCAATTTAGACAGTTCGTGGAATATATTAATTTGTGTAAATGGTCTTGCTAAGCGTTGGCACATGTATGTCGAATAAAAACTAACTAAAACGATTAAAGTCTTTAGAAGTTTTACTTGTTTTATGCTTGCATCCAGTTTTGGATGAATTACAGTACATTACAATTTACAATTTCTAAGAATAATTTATCTGCTTTTATTTGCACATTTGTGGTTTTGACAGTTAAAATGATCTTTTTTAATCATAGACAGAAAAAATGAGCAATAAAATAATGAACAAAATCCCAGGACAGGAGAGTAACGTACCCAATAGACCTTATTTGTATGATGTATTGTAATAAATTCGGGGATTAACATGGAAACAATAAAATAATAAATATTTAGCACGGATTCATTGAAGTGAATTAAATTAAATCAATCTAATTGACGAAAATTAATATTACAGATATTAATTAACATGTTCAGTCACTTTGTTAGGTTGCCAATTTTTTGTTATTTTAAAATGTTTTATTATTACACTCTTTTTAAGACAATACGATATACCATAAGGTTAACTCAAAGGCTTTATGGTAGGTGGTTTCAATATGAAATCATTATTAAAATGGTTATCTAGCCTTGTGGTGGTGCATTCAACTTTGTCTGATTTTGGGTTTATTACTGTTAAGAAAATATGATGGTAGTTTGTATTTATTTACTCCCTTATGAAACAATAAATGATCCTCTTAAAACAAGATCATAATCTTGAAATAAATATATTTCAAATAAAGAATGGGTTCATTATAACCCATATAACTAATAAAACATTTTGCATAATATATTTTAAAACGTTTTTGCCTAAATAGGAATTAAATTTAATTATTTTAATCACAGTTACAACTGATGATAATATGGCAATTAAAGTAGTTTGTTAGTTTTAAGTAAAAACACATAAAATATTAATGTAAGCCTTGAGAATAAACAATAGATTATATATTTCTTCTTACCTTGAGCTCCAACGTAGCGAGCCTTCTTAACTGAAACATAAAAAATAAATGTTAAAAATGTGGCATAAGATAATACATTTCAATCTTAATAACAACCTTAAAATAAACAGCTCAACAGTAAAATTCAATTTGTTTTTGTGTATCATACAACTTTTAATTATACAAAATGTTCATTTTAATTAACCTGATTAAGTAAAAATATGCACTATTATTATATTTAGTGGCAAAACGCGACAGTATTGTTTTTTTTTTGAAACGTAATATTAATGTAATAGTTAATTTTTTTTACTGCATTGCCAACGTGTTCGTTAGAAAACATGCCAATGTGTCAAAGTAATAGAAAAGTAGAAAACTGAGTGATTGTGTAATACTATTGATGTTTATGATTTCATTTTTTATTTACTATAATATTTATCGTTATTTTATATGGTGCAACAAATTTGGAAAAGACAAATGACTTAACAAAACATTGCAGTTTCATTTTTTTAATGCCGCACTTTTAAGAAATTTGATTAATCTTATGTTTATTTTGTAAGCTTTAAAATCGCTATCTGCATTGTGTATTCTAATAGTTCTGTACAAAAAGTGTTAATACTCTTGTTTCGTTAAATTTCTCTTCATTCTCTGAATATAGTTTATATACGTACTGATCTACATTTGGATCCTTAAAAACTTTTTTGTTTTAGAATGGAATCCCTTCAAATCCTAGAATTACAGAGACATAATTTTTTTTAACACTTGGTTTACTTTTGTATCCCTTGTTGTAAGCTCGTAATAAACACTGTATGCTGTATAGTGTAAAAATACTGTACTCTAAAACGCCTTCAAATTTGCTAGTCATAGTCCATGTATCGTAAAACATAAAAAGGAGAACCCAAAAAATATACTACTTTGTAATTATTCTCTTTTGGTTCGGCCAACTGCTTGATTTTATAGTGCATTAGTTATGGATTTGTAATGGTAAATTTTAGCGAATTTCCCATAGGGAATAAGCTATTACCGTAGGTCTCATGGTAAGACCTAAGCCCGGGACCATGTTACTTTTTCGTTTTTAGGTGCCCAGAGACCAAAAATAATAGTCATTAAAATTTTTATATATATATGTATATATATATGTATATATATATGTATATATATATATATATGTATGTGTCCCTAGGCACGATAACTCTCGTAAAAACGGTCCGATCGACACCAAATTTGGTAGAGATGTGTAATCCTACGTTTATTCGGATGAGTTCGTAAACCAGACATATCGACCTACCGGAAGGGGTAGTTTTGGGGGGTTTTGTACCCCAAAAATGGGTTTTTTGCATTTTTCATATGTAATTTTTAAAAATTTCAAATTTTTATTTTGACCATTGGATTTAGCTCAAAAAAACACACAATTTAGCATATTGAAGCTTTGCTCTATCTCCATTGGTTACCGAGATATTACAAAGTCTAAAGACAGTACGTTGTATTTTGAGGCTCCAATGTTAATCTTATGGAGAATAAGGATGTGTTAATATTTCACTTATTAACCAATGTTTTTGGATGAAACTTGGTATTCAGCTTCATTTGGTTGAGATTCATCCATTTATAGTAAAAATCTTGGTTTTTATGCTTATCATGGCAGCAAACCTGCATACTCTTTTCCCATGTTAATCATATGGAGAATAGGCAAACTCCTTTAGCGATGGACAGATATTGATGAAATTTAGTATACTGCTTCATATGGTCAAAATAATTTTTTTTAATGCTAAAAACCTACTTTTAGTGTTCCCCATGGCAGCATACCTGCATACTCTTTCCCTACATTTATCATAAGGAGATAGACATTTATTTCCCTATTTATGAGCTTGTGATGATTTTTGGTTTTCAGGTTTATCTGGTCATAATTAATACTACTAATTTGGAAATTCGCTGAGTACGCAGGTCTGCTGCGACGGGGGTATTTTTTAAGTATTAAAACTACCCGATTCTCAAAGAGTATAGAACATATAGAGTATAGAACGTGTGACTGAAAAGTCCCGGACGGTGAAATATAATTTTAACCATTATAGATAAAGTAATGAGACTTAGTATATTAATAATAGCCATAAATGTCTACTCTTTTAAGCTATTGTCACTTTTTATCCCTTAAGGGGGACGGCCCACGAGGAGTCAGACGAAATTCTTAAATAGCAGCATAGATCAAGTTTGGTATTAAATTAAAGGTCTTACTTAGCAGAGTACAATGCCGCAAACTAGACTTCAAACGGATGGCCGAGACAGAAATGGCAGGCAAACAAAGTTTCCATTAAAATCATATGGGTAAAACTAAAAAATGCAATAACTTTCTTAATACCTCAACCTTTTGACGTCGGGTTTGTGGCTTATTACTCCAAATGCAAAGATGTTTAAAATGGTGTATGATGTGACAAGGGCTAAAGATGTTTTATTTTACAAATCCTTTAAGGGATGACCCTCTTGGAAGTCTTACAGAAATCCGCTTTGGCCCTTGTCGAATTATACACCATTTTAAATGTATTTGCATTTTCAGTAATAAGCCACAAACCCGACATCAAAAGTTTGAGTATTAAGAAAGTCATTGCATTTTTAAGTTTTACCCATATGATTTTAATGGAAGCTTTGTTTGCTGCCATTTCCGTCTCGGTCATCCGTTTGAAGTCTAGTTTGCGGCATTGTACTCTGCTAAGTAAGACCTTTAATTTAATACCAAACTTGATCTATGCAGCTATTTAAGAATTTCGTCTGACTCCTCATGGGCCGTCCCCCTTAAGGGATAAAAAGCGGAAATAGCTTAAAAGAGTAGATATTTATGGCTATTATTAATATACTAAGTCTCACTACTTTATCTATAATGGTAAAAAATATATTTTACCGTTCCGGGACTCTTCAATCACACTGTAGGCCTATATAAAACCTGTAATTGAGTGAGACGCAACCACATGGTTGTTCACTCTCTTTGCTATCTTTTTCCGATCCTGTAGCTTTGTGCTTAAGATCTGAATTTATCGACATATATATCACATTGAGGATATGGTCTGTGAACTACTGCTAAGGGTTAATATCGAAATTAATGTTTCCTATAAATGAAATGTATGGTTTTTAAGTCTATATGTAGTATATGAAATGCAATCATAATTTACATAAGAAAAACCCAAAATATTGAAAAATTTATTCTGAAATACAACCGTAAAAATATGTTACGTTTGAAATTTAAAGGTTAAGAGTAATCTTCACCTTTGGGCTAGTAGCCCATTGTTGCGCAGTCAGCAATAGATTTAAAAGGTATCGTCCTGAAGATGAGCAGAATCTTATTATAATTCACATCGTCCTTCGGGCTCCGGCTTTCAGGCTTTCCAAGCTTTAATGTTAATCTTATGGGGGAATGATAATTGAATCAATCGGCTTTTATGCAAAACATTGTATTTTATCAATCTCTTTCGGACGCCCTTTTATAACCTATTTTTTTTTTTTTTTTAACTTAGTAAGCGTTTAGTTGAATAGTTATATTAGGTCCCTCATACCTCCTTTACTAAAATGGCGACCTAACTTAATAGGTAGTTTAAAGCCAAGTATGAATGAGAGATGAGTGTAGGATGATTTTGGCGCGATCTTGTAGTCTTGTTACTGACTAAGGCCGACATTCTCCTTTGACAGGACTGTTAAAACTTTGTAAATGTAACAAATATTACTCTCTGTGACGTCGCAAAGTAACTCGATTTTCCTTAATTTGAAGATTTTTTTGTACTTATATAATTGATATTTACCCATATATAATGTATGAGGGACTAAATCTAACCTTAATCTACGATAAAATATACATTTTTACCAATAAAAGTCCAAAAACACTGTCCGAAACCGGGGAATACCAAGTCATGTTTTCATTGTTTTTACAAGGGTGAAGATTACTCTTAACCCTCACCAGGCGACAGTTCATGGCACAAGCGGCATTTGTGTGGCATGTCCTATCATACTTACAGTGTTACTAGGCCTACTAATGAAGCCTGTATCATAAGATAATAATTCATACATTATTGGATGAAAATAATGTAATAAACCTATAATTATACAATAATAATAAATAATTTTAGCTAGTATTTACTCCTTAAGAACTTACATACAACATTTATATGGCTTCTTGTACAATCCTAACCGTTTCAGAGGACCAAAGAAAAACTAATTATTGATTATGCCCATAAAAACCAATCAAAATTTTAATTAAAGTAAGATGCACGATAACATATTCCTATAGAAACGTTGACAGCTCCTCACCCCTTCCAGTCCTGCAAGGTTGTCATTTGTTTACCATTTGTAATACAGTGTAAACTTGGGTTGCTGAATAAATTTGGCAACAATAGATCAACTATAAACGGAATATTGTCGTGTATCTTATCACATCACATGATAGGGTGAAATATTTTATTTGTAAAACGGTTAACTAAATGTTTAATAGCACAGTAAAGTATGAGAAAAATTAGAACATGTACATTGTTGTCAGATACCACATTAAAAAACTTCACTGAAATAGTAGAATTTTTATTTTGAGTAAAACAATATCCGAGCTAGTTTTCAATAAAGAAGTTGAAATATCATGGCTGATGTTTGATAACGGCAACACAAGCTGTGGCTGAGGCAGACCAGCCCCTCGAGAACAATGGCCAGGCGTGATGTTAGATTCATTGTTTTCTACAGTTAATCTTTCCCTCTCCGGACATTAAAAGCTATTTCCTCCTTCTTGAAACAGTTGGAACAACAATGGATTCAAGAACAATTCTCACACTTTGACGACTATTTGCATTTTTTGTAACTAAACCAACAGGACTTGATTTCTTTCTAAATAACATTAATGTTTATTTTGTAGCTGGAAATTAAATTTAGGTTAAAAAATAATCGTTAATACTTGTTTTGTGGTATAATTATTAATCTATATATTAACAGGCAAGCATGTTTCTTTTCCTAATTTTTTCTCAGCTTGTGTGCATCGTAGGAGAAATCCACAGATACCGTTAGAAAGGTATCGTCCTGAAGAATCCCTTTTAAATTCATTTCATTTATTTCATTTTATTTATTTTTATTTATTACAGGCTTTCCAAGTTTGAATGTTAATCTTATGGGAGAAGAATAATTGAATCGTTAGACAGATAAATCATTTTTAATCTGAAATCAGGAAGACCAGATGTTCAGTTATAAAACATTTTAAAACTAATTTGCCCAAGATCAACAGAGTGTTTGGTCGAATTTCGATCAGAGGGCGAGCCGTAGTATAAATTAATAGGCAAGCCTGCTTCTTTTCCTCTTTGTTTCTTAGCTTGTGAGCATCGTGGGAGAAATCCGTGCATTCCGTTAGAAAGGTATCGTCCTGTAGATGAGCAGAATCACATCTTAATTCTCATCGGCCCCCAGGACTACACCAAACAGGCTTTCAAAGTTTCAATGTTAATCTTATGGAAGAAGAATAATTATTGATTGAATCATTAGACAGTTGTTGTAATAACAAATGCCAGCAGGCCAGGAACAGATGTTTCAGTTATCTATACTTACATAATACGCTAAGGGTTTTGTTTTGTCTTGAGAACTCCTCCTACAATTTTCAACCGATTTTCAAGTTTTTAGAATCGTTGGATAGGGCTAGGTCTGTAGTTGTTTCCGCCAAAAACTGATGAGAATCGGACTAAAAATAAAGGCGCTATCGGCCATTGAAATCTCAAAATTTCCCATTTAAATAACATTGGGATTGAATAAAGCATTTTAAACATCTGTTAATAATCAGCTGCAAATACGGATAGTTTTAATGATTAAAGATATTCATAATATTGGATTGGTTGGATGTCATTGATTTAGAGCTAAAAGTAACATTTGTATTGTATTAAAATAATTGCTCGATTTCGAGCAACACGTATACTATAGAAAAACAAATAGGCTCAAGATCAACTGAATCTTTGGTCGAATTTCGACCAGTGGGAAATCTCCAGTTTATAATTCACTCCATAGTTTTTGTAGATTGATGAGTTTGATTATAAGATAGCATTATAATTTACTATAGTGTACTCAATGTAGAACGGCACACATAAGGTAGTAATAAGGTAATTTATATACCTAGCTACTGTTAACACAATAGGATGTTGAGGAAGAGTTTTCATCTCTTCAACAGATTAGTTTATGCCTATTACTCGAAATATTGTGTTTTGTATTTATTTCTTAATGTCTTATCGTATAAAGAAAAATGCACAATACGAGTGCTTGTAAATGCAAGTGAATACAAACAAATGTAACCTTCGATAAACACATTTTCAGAGGGGAAAAGGACAATCTTTTTTCATAAACCCCTCCAGAACAATTCCCCTGGGTGAGAACCTAGGGGTCAGGGTCTTGGTGGGGCACGTGACCACAATTCAATATGGCGGCCACATTGTATTATGATTGGATTTCAGGGCTAGTCGGCGGGGAACGGTGGGATTTCCCTGGTGAAACGCAATGTCACAAATTGAAACTTAGTGGTAATTACTGTCGTTGTCAAGAAGTCAACAATACTTGTTTGGCAACGTAATGGAAAACTATTTTGGAATTTTAAGGAATTCTTAAAATCGTGTAAAATTTAATTTATAAACTTTTTTCTTCTTGTTTCCTTATACGTTAAGAAGCGTTCTTGTAATTAAAGGAAATCAACATTGCATTAACGTTGTATCAACATTGCCTTGGTTGATATTTGGTTGTTATGTTAACATTATCTTATACATTGTGTTCATAAACGAACTTTCGCAGTTTAAGTGTTATTTAAATCACTCTGAAAAAATTACTTACATAATTATATATTCTGAAAGGACAGGTCCAAATTTTTTGTTAATAAAGTATCTACTATTCATTGTGAGCACTCAACATTGTCCAGCCAATGTTTTAAAGAAAATAAAGTATTTCCCATGTCACAGGTCAAGCAAACATTTACTCAATATCATATACAATAAATTCATAATATATAATAAATCCAGCATTTATTATTCAAAAAGTATTTTATTGAATGTGTTTTTAATAACACTTAAATTCTGTTACTTCTTTTATATGGATGTCGATAAGCAATCATTCGTCCTAGTACGTCTATATTATGTAGCATTAATAATTTGGTACATATTTTATTTAAAATGTTACTTTTTGTTGGCAACATCGATTGTGAATACATTAGTTATAATAATCGCAAAACTATAAAACCAACAGGACTATTTAATATAAAATCGATTTTGAGTAACGTAGAGAATAAAATAGCTGCTTACGTGGTTTGAGATTGCCCTACTTCGCCGCTCCGTGATTCAAATAAATCAGTCTAATTTGTGGCTTGTTACAACGTTGCTAATTTGAAATTTAAAACAGGGAAATGTCCGCTATTTTTAGAATTTCTTTATACGAAAATCCAATATGAGATTTTATTCTGATATTGCTTTGCATAAAATTGCTGTGTAGTTTTCGTTATAAAAGTGACAAACATGGTATAATACCATTTTCTGTGAGACAATTCGTTAAAATTATAAGTAGGACAATTTTCTGTGTATGGCAATTTAAATCCATATACAGGAAATAAATTTTTAGTTTCAGGTGTTAAAATACAGATTGATGAAATCAATACTTTGCAAAAGTAATTAAAAAAGTTAAAAATTTATCTATATGAGAGAGCAACGATTTCTGCGGATCAAGAGATTTTTTTAACACATCTTTTATCAGATTTTTTAAAACATTTTTTTAACACATCAAGAGGACACTCATTAGCAAGTTAGGTAAGTTGTGTCATAAGTAAATTTAGTGTTGAACTAAGGGGTCTACTAATATTGGTCAGTTGTAGTTGCAAAATATATTTAGCAGTCATTTGGTTGTAAATAGTTGCGGTTATGTTTATTTTGTGTCAATGCCAAGCCTTTAACTACTCCTATTTAGGTAATTGATCCATATTAATAAACTTTCCTCATACCTATATCAATTAACCGATATTAAATTCGATGAAAAATATTAATGATATTTATAATATAAGAGAAATTTTCGAAAATTGACAGTAAAATGTCCTTTAACCCGGAATAAATGTGAAAGCTTGTCAGCCGTACCTCCTTTGATCACCGATCGCAGATTATTGCTTTGACAAACTCCCTGGACATATATTGTTTGAGCGCTGCACGGTTGAATAGTCAGTATGACAATACAAACCACTTGTTGGAAAGGGTTGATCAAATACAAATATGTGATGTATTTGTTACACTGTAACAGTCACGCAAAAGTAATTATTTACGAAATAAATACAATTATCTTATATTAAACTTTATATTAACGTTTTGTTACAACGACTTATTATGTACTATTGGTTTAAATTTTCTCACAGAAAATGGCGTCCTAAATACTCGGTTCAATTGTTTGATTTGTTGGTTTGTTTTTATGGAAAAGATCATAAAGTGTGAAATTTTTATATTTTAATCAATGTTGGTAAGATTTTTCATGTTGGTTCTAAGTCGATGACCAATTTGGTTAATAAATGAAAATTGAATATTTTTATATCTGTGTATACTATAAAATATACAATACGCCTAATATAAATAAAGTTCAAACAATACAACTATTAGTTTTTTAATCTACATATTTTAAAAACTAATACAACTAACTTGTAGGCTGTAGCGAGAAATTAAAACTAAAAGTGACTAATTGAAAAATTAGAGCCTCGTGAAATGAATCATTTTGAGAAGATAAAAGTAATCTTAATGCTAATATAAATGTCTATATTACCCTTTACCTATTAATAAAATAGAATGTGCAACCTCTATATCTAACAGTTATCAGTGTTGGATTTCCCTTACTCTTAAAGACAACATGGAAGAATTTGCGATTACAACTTACTTGGGGGAAATCAGTTAAAATTATACACAAAATTTTCATTCATAAAATTATACAGGTACATAGAAAGTTGTATAGTTTATTTAAGCGAACGGACTAAAATGTGCACAAAAATATTTATTAAATTATTTATTAATTATTGAATATTTATTAAATATTTCACAATTTTTAAATTGAAATTTAAGTTTTTTAATCTAAAAAGATTAAAAAATAAGATTTGTATAAAGATTATGCATAAGATTGGTATAAAAATACCAATCTTAATAAATCTTTTAATAACAAACAGTGATTAGACTTGTGTTTTACAATTGAAACTAAGCATAATAAAATATACCATAAAGGGTGTACAAAACTTAGGTGCTTTGGGTACAGGAGTGATGGAGTAACAAATTTTGAAAATGTGACTTCTTTACACTCTTTTCACAATTGTTTTGCTTACATACTTCAGTCAAAATTTATGTTATATTGAGTATCAACTCCATCAAATAGCGAAGCGTGTAAAAGGTAGTCGCTGGCGTGTTCAACCTTTACATTGACTGTTGACCCTGGAAGCCATAGTCTTTCGCACATCGGTTGCGCGACACTCATTCATCAATAACATTAACTTAACGATTTTTTTTAATAAAGCTTTAAATTAATACGTTTATAAGCCATAAATTTTGTTGGCATCATTATTTTTTTGGATTAAAAGATTATTACACGAAAATAAGGCGTGTTAAAATAAAATATCGAGAATATGGTTAAAGGGGTGATAATAAATAGAAAAATTTGTTTGGTTGTTTCCTCATAACTGTCTGTTACGCCAAAGGAAACGGATATCATGATCCGTATTGCTGAACCTCACTATACAAACACAGATGGGAAATTCGAGTTTTGCTAAATAGCCCACCTACATTATCTATTCTTATTTAATTTTCTGTTTATTTTTGTAATTGAAACTCCTCCAATTTACAACCGATTTTCCAGTTTTTTGTATCGTTGGATATGGTTGGTTGTGTTTCCGCAAAAAATTCATGAAAATAGTACTTAATATAAAGGCTCTATCCGTCATTTAAATTTGAAACTGAGCCATTATAATAACATTCAGATTGGGTTGAGCATTTTAAATACTGTTGATGTACAGCTGTAAATAAGTGTATTTTTGGGTGATTACTGATCATCAAGTTATCAGATTGTTCCTGCGTAATTATTTAGAACTAGACGTAACGTTTCTAGCAAAGATATGTGATAGTCCAAATTAAATTTTTCGATTTCAATTGTACACTGGTAATTCCTAATTTCGCTACATATCCAATCTCACTCAAACTATATGCCTATAAACATAGTCTAAAAACTTAAGTGTTAAAAAACGCTTGTATGGATTTCATTATAAAAACAATAAGAACATTGTAAATTATAATCGACATCAGTACAGTATTTCGTTTGATAGGCGAACTCACATAACAGAAATAGGAGTTTATTTTGTAAATACTGACTACATTTGTCATAAATCACACTTTTATGTGATGGTATAAAGTTGGATAATATCGTGTATAAATAATTTTTTATTATGGTAAAGCACCCAAATATTGTAACGATATTTTTTATAAATGGTGTAGCTTAAGCTACGAGCCAACCAAGGCAGATAATCACAGCACTAAATCATTATTGACAGGTCATTAATATTGGCAGTGATGACGTGCGATCGGTGGATTGCATTGCGTGTTAACCTCTTAACGCTGCACGCCGCCGCCGGATAAGGGTAATTGGTGATCAACTTAGATTTTAGTAATAGAGATCAAATTTTCGTGGCGACTGAGCTAAAGGGGTTTTCCTTAAAAGAGTAAAAATAAAATGTGTATCTATGAAAAGGAGTGTATGTAACTTTGTATCTTGGTGTCTTTGCGTCTTTATAATATGTCTGTTATAAGCGCGAAATCTACTCAACCAAATACAACTTTAGTAAATATATCTGGGAGAACAGGCATATTACTGTTCATCAAATCATTTAGGACTCTGCCCCAGTGGCGTTGTAAGTTGATATCAAGATACCAACACACACAAGATACTGTGTGTGATAAGATAAGATACTGTGACACAAGATGTGTCACAGGTGAACTACATTCTATAAGACCAATAGTGCCAATTTCTGCTACAACTGTGGTTGTTACCACCACAATGATTACAAATGTGTTAAAAAACAACATTTTACTCTTTGTTACCTGTTAAAGTGTTGCCAATGCTGCAGGAAAAAAAACTATTCTCGTTTGCGTTGGAGATTGTCTCAACTATTACTAAACGACGGAATTTCAAAGTAACCTAGGGTAGAATTTATAGTTGTATACTTGATTGATAATTTTTAATTTGATAACCATCTAATGGTTTGTTATTTAGTAATAATTCAAATTTAAACTAGAGTAATATGGCTTAATTATGCTAATATTGTACCCGTAGAAACACTGCTTCATTCACTTATTCAATCAGCTGTGTAATGGTCAATATTATAATGTCACTTTATTTCCGTTTTAGTTTTCCCACTTCACATCCGGAACCCAAAAAATTGTTATACAACAGACTTTTATAAAGCAGTTAGGCTTTTCCTCCACTGACCTTAGTTCCTATGTTATTATGGAACTAAATATGTTAAATATGTCAGAGTATTACACAACGAAATGGTTTATAATTCGAATGTTATAACAGTGTAATTATAAACCTCTTACTCTGCCTGTTAGTGCAGAATGTGGATTCGCCGTTCCAAAGTTGACTGCAAGGCAGTTTAGATTATCACCTTATTTATTGTTTCTTGCTGAATTTTGTGAATTTTTTGCCAGACTGTTGAGGGTTATGTGTCACCGTGAAGGACTTTATTGCCTTCACATACCACGGTGCTTAATTAAATAGTTTTCTTCAGCTTTTTGGATTACTATTTCGGAATGGTTTCGATGATTGATGAAGCCTCTGTTCCCCATGTAGCTGCAGACTGTAGGTCCAAACGTATTTCAATATATCTTTATATAATAGCAAAATATTTTGAACTGGATATTTTAAATTATGAAAACAGAGAATGGAGTATTTATGGTTTGACGGAATTATATTCAATGAGCAGGCCAGATTTATCCAAGAATGGCCATGCTCATAGATTTTTTCTAACATTAAATATTAAGTAAAGATTTAAAATATAATTATAATTCAAAAATATTTTTTATATTTCTGGGATTAAGGTCTAGAACACAATTCAGTACCACTAAAAGTAAAACAATAATTTTCTTTAGACCTCCAAGTAAACTAAGATAATAACAAATTCAGATGCAATATGTTTTTGCTATAATGTTTTAAGTATTAATGTGTTTTGAGCTTGCAGCAACAAGAAACAAGATATTAATTTCAATTATTGGGCACTACCCACCTCCAGGTTTATGGCGACCGTCAGAAGAGCGAAGATACAGCCAGATATCCTCTTGTCAGAAAAATAAAATTGTTTTGAATTTACACAAGACACAAACACAAACACTAACATTGACGCCACAAAATTGATACCCGACGTTTCGAGAAACCGCACAACGTTTCCCGTTATCTAGGGCGAACTTACGGTTAAAAATTCACGCGATTACGCAACCTTGCCGAGCGCCGGACCACGACTCACGACTCACGACTCAGTCGTGGTCCGGCGCTCGGCAAGGTTGCGTAATCGCGTGAATTTTTAACCTCAAGTTCGCCCTAGATAACGGGAAACGTTGTGCGGTTTCTCGAAACGTCGGGTATCAATTTTGTGGCGTCAATGTTAGTATTTGTGTTTGTGTCTTGTGTAAATTCAAAACAATTTTATTTTTCTGACAAGAGGATATCTGGCTGTATCTTCGCTCTTCTGACGGTCGCCATAAACCTGGAGGTGGGTAGTGCCCAATAATTGAAATTAATATCAAATACCCCACCAATAATGTCCTTCAGAACAAGAAGAAACAAGATAGCAATGCAAAGTGATGAAGAATTTTATGAAAGTACCGTGGTATGTGAAGCATATGAAGTTCTTCACTGTGACACATAAACCCCAAGAGTCTTTTTCAAATCAATATGTCCAGCAGTAAACAAGAAATAAACAAAGTGATCATCAGTAACCTGCCAGGTAACGGTGAACTCTGTTCAAAAAAACACATTGTAAGTTATTTGGTATATAATTATTACACTATTCAAATTATAAACCATTTTTTTGTGTTATAACATGTTTGTATAATCTAGTATGTTAAAAATATTTAGCTTAATAAAAATAACATTAAAGCTTGCAATGCCACTGGAGTAGATTAAATAAAGATTTATAGAAGGAAAATAGAAAGATAGGCCTTTCTTTCAAACATATAAACTAAACTTGTACAAATTTGATTTGAACTGTCCAGTAGTTTTCGCGTGCATAGAAAACATATAGAGACACAAATATGCAAAGATAAAATGCATTCATTAGTTTTTAGCGAATTTCCCTATAGGGAATACGCTATTATAGATATAGTTGCTACTTCTACTATTCCAATAAACAGAATATATAACATTGAAATTTATATTTTATCTACGGAATTGGGAAATTATGTTTGATAATAACTCGTTAAAATCCTTCATTTTCAAAGAGACACTATCTTGAAACGGTCTCTTGTGAACATTTTTAGCACGCCTCAGTAAGGCCGTCCCTGCAGGGGCTGCATGATGCCGGGTGATGTACCGCCTATCAATTCCATTGTAATTGCGGCATCCACGGCGCAGTGGCCCACACTATAATAGCGACCACGTGGCAGAATGAATTTAAACCATAAATTTACAAGCCCCAGTAGACAGATATACTATGGGCCTATTGCGATGTCTGGCTCCTCTGTGACTTTGTTTTCCCTGATGTTATAGATGGGACGACCCTTAAATAGATTATAGTAGAATTCATCTTAAAACTCTTATTTACCTTTCACTGAGAAATTTTTTAACCTTTTCAGCCACTCAACCATGGTCCAGGGAATGAGAAAAATGTTTTGAAGCGATCAAACATAAGTACTAACACTTGCTGAAAAGTACCGTATTCAAATATTTTTAAATCAAAGAGTTACATTGAACGGACGTTCTATGCTCAAGCAAGCAACAAACAGTTTGAAGTACTGTTTCTCTTGGAACTAATACACCATAGAATTGAGAGCAGCACTTAGAAAGCTTTAGGATGTAGCCTGACTGACCCTTGCCCTTAAGCATCTAATGGACGACGAACGGAGCTTTCTGCTGTGAAGTTTTCTGGCGCCGAAACTTGCCGTGTTGCTGCTGAATGTTACATCTTTAAATCACGATAAGCTATAGATTTAGCTGTTTCATTTGGATCATGTTTGATCTCAATGCTCATAAAACTGTTTAAAAATAAAAATATTTAATTCAAACTTAAATTTTGGTTATATTTATTAACTATTGTGTAATTCTAACCTAATCTAATATTGTATATAATTTATTATTTTTAAAACTATTTCGAACGGTTTAATATAAATGTTTTGGTAGGAAAATTCGAAAAATTTAAAGATTACAGGCAAATATATTTTGAGTGAAATAGATGCACTTATTTAATGGATGTGCAGCAAATATCATTGAAAGGTTCCAATTGAATTCACACTTTGAGTAAATGTAAATATAACAACAAGTTACAAGCTTTCTTGTTAGACATAAGATCCTTATCGAAAGGCATTGAGGCGGATCTATTCCAGGAATCAAGTCTTTGATAAGCTCAAACTAAACATATTTTTAGCAAAATCCAATTATTTTATTATAGAGTGAATAACGTTTCACACGAATATATTGTAACCAAGACTTTCCCGGCATTTATATTACCGAGAATATTTTAGTGTCTAGTAGGCTGGGTTTTCCTTAAACTTTAATGCAAAGCCTCTGGTTAGGGCTTGCGCTAGAAATATAATGCTAGTCTTGAATGTATTTAAAGCTCATTTATCCATTCTCCAAGTGTAAAGAAATAATAAGATAAATTGTGTAGTGAGGAGCATCTGATTCAATGTATGTTAAAATTTACTGTTTCAAGCCTTTTTTACCGTAACATACTTGTATGCACTCCACGAAAGGGGGTCATTCAGACTTTTGTATGGTTTTTGAATATTTGATAAGACTGCAAATGTCCTCCACAATGTGAAGAAACTCTATAGTTGTAAATTAATTTGAATTATCTATTGTGATTTTGTGTATCTTATATAGTAAAAGAGTGCATTTAAGGGTCTAGATAACAAAAATAGCGGTCAAAATGTATTTTACTGAACCGATGAAAGCCATTTTGGTGTCAATGGATTTTTTATATCCCCTAGATGATAGGAAAAATATGGTATCCCTGTGAAAATGCCTTATAACGCTGCAAACTGAAAATTAAACCTTATTTAGACCAATCTAAGACGTTATTTTGTTGATTTGTTTACTGCTCCAGGAGATCCATGCCCTACACTAATATTTCACAACTCTACTGATTTTCAAAATACACTTTGTAAACAAAGCAGAAAACTGAGCAATTCTACGACCATTGACAGATAGCAAATGAAAAGAATGATTAAGATTGCAGTTATTTTGAGAGCGGTAAAATCTTGTGCTGCCATCCCTGCCTTCCCTCCCGGTACCTCCGTGCCCTTCTGTGCCCCCCGCCATTTCTCCTATTTCCCCATGTCTCCCCCGTGCCCCCATGCCCGTTACACTCCGTGCCTCCGACATCCCTCGTACTTTGATTGTAGTCTATTTTGTCTGTTAGTCAATGAAGTAGAACACTGATACAAAAAAAATTCGGTCATATTGTTAGTTTTCGCACATTATCATTTACATGAAAATCTCTCCGTTCTTATCGATTAAAATAGGTTTATTGTTTCCCTACAACCTACGTAAAGAAAGAAGCATACAATAGATAAAGCAAAAACAAAATATTTCTCATATGGAGGTTATCCAATGTTAGTAGTTTACATATAATTATTCAGTCGAAAATAAACAAACACTCAACAACGATTTAAACTCTTTCATTCTGACTACTAAATAGCCAATATTTAAAGCAGTGACGTAATCACTAAACGACATTCAATGAGTAAAAGACAACTAAGTATTATATCAACCATGTCCAAGCCAATTTAAACTTTTTTTATATTCAGCATAAAAAATTATTATACTGTACTCCTCTTTCCTTAGTAACATAGATGGGGCCACGAAGATAAAATCTCCAGTGGATCCATAATCCGTTCATGACTATTAGTTTTCACCTTTTTTTATAGTGCAAGCCAAATTTAAAAATTTATAACTATGCGGTTATTTTAACTCAAAATATCTGCTCAATAACCAGTAGATTCCCATGTAATATTTGATAAAACACTGGAACATCTGCTTAATCACACGTGTAGATCTAAAAGTCTGCTTCCCATCAAATTAACATTGGAACTTCAAGGTCCAACGGGGCGAAGCCTAGGTAACTTTCTGGTATTTTTCCTTGTGTTCTTGGCCCTTAAACTTTAAAATGAACCATCATACGTTACCCTATCTTCCTTCTAACTCGAGATATTTCTTGGGGACCGATTCGCTTACGGAATTATATATAGAGATAAAGGACCATTTTAATATGGGCCTACTATTAAAGATGTAGATTTACCTTGCCTTATTGTGTACCGTAATTTCAATACTTACCTGACAATTAAATTTTAAAATATTATTTCACTATTTCTGTTTCTTTGATTAACTCTGCAACTCTCACGTCCCATTACATTCCCATTCAGTAAAATCATCACGTGTCCTTGTAAAAGAGTGGAGTTTACAAAGAACAAATCCCTGTAGTAGACATGTAACTTTTGTTTTGCTGCGAGAAAGAGAACAGGTAGGGGAGGTTGAGAGAGTCTGGGGGAGGGATGAAGGGTTTCAAGTGCCCAGAATATTTGACTTCATTAGTCCCTGTGGTTTTGTTGCTTAACTAAATGTATTTCTCCTAGTGGCGAGTACGTTTTTACAAAACAAAACATGGATTATGAGTAATATTTTCACAGTTCCATTAACATTTTTCCATTGATGTAACAGTTCATATTAACAGTAATTTTGTATTATTTTTCATATCTATATATAAAGTAATGTGATGTAACACAAAACTGTTTCAATACACAAAACTTTCTTTATTTGACAGATAGGAAAGACAATTTTAATAACTTTTTTATGGAGATTCTATATTTTATTGACCATGTAATTTTTAATATACAAAACAATAATATAATATACAACTTTGGCAAGTCTTTTACATTGCGTTGAAACAATTTCTAAGATATTTTATAAAAATATTTGGCAATTTAAACAAATTACTATGTTGTGAACGATGATACATGACGCTTTGAAATTATCTAACATATTGTATCTCTGAAGTATGTACTATTAACTCAAAATCTCAAACCTTATGCGCACTAGGAAATTTAAAGTTATTTTCATACTGTAGGTAAATAGTGTGAGGGTTGAAAAATCTATTATCTGTATTTGTTTAAACATCATACTTTAACGTCATGTGTTTATGGCCTTTAACAGCCACATCTTAGGAAAAAAAAACACACACACACACGTATTAACAAGGTTTTAATACAAGAATTCAATATTTAGGTATCGAAGCAGGCTTTTGAGACAAGTCCGGAACTCCGCTCAAGTGAGGTTGTCAACAACACACAACACGGCAGCAAGTCAGTGTATTGGCCGCTCCCAAACACACCAGCTGCGTAAACAAAGCCGAGACCGTCATTTGGATCTGTGACCATTTCCATAAGAATATTTTTCGTAAAAATACGTTTGGTGAAAATTCAACACTTACTCTATTCAGGTGCTATTTCTTAAAACAAGTTTAAAAACAATGTAGGTTATTTTTTATTAAGAATCTATTATATTTTGTACAAAACGTGAATAATAAAATTATCAAACCACAAAATTAAAATTTTGGATTCATTCAGAGTGGTTGAAAAAAAACTAGTTTAGTGATTTGGCAAATGAATAACCAACATCTTAAGCAAAAAAAAAAAACACTGTTCGCTCAAAAAATGTTTTTTTCTGTCCAAGGATTTTTTATTTATTTGTTGAATATAGGTAGGTGTTTCACCCACAAGAAATCGATTGGAACTGGTCCAATAGCTGGGAAAAACCAGTTTTCATCTTAGAGCCCTTTTAAGTGCCGATGTTGGAGATTTTTTGTAGTTCCTACATTGAATAAAAATCATAAGACATAAATTGTCAATTGTGGATATAAACCACTGTGTTACATGTTTAACTGGGGTTCAACCAATTTATAAAAAAGCGCAACACTCTTTGGCCTGACGAGTGAGTGAAGCGAGCGATCTCGCCTTAAAAAAGTAAGAGGTCGAGTGAGCGGAGCGAACGAGCATTGTCTGTGGAAGGAAAGTGACTCTTAATTATTTTACAAGCACCTGGTACTGTATAGAAAACTCAAAGTAATCCATCCGATAGGCCTACAACATAATAAAAACACCCATTATTACTCCATGTTGCTGCAACATATACTACGTGCTCAGCTATATGCCTACTAAACAGAGAACTATATAAACAAACGGGGTGCATCAGAAACAACTTCTAATAGGAGTAAAATAATAATATACACAAAAATTGAATGGAAATGGCCAATATTTTACACGGTAGAAAGCATTTTTATGATAATTGATCAATTTATTTTATGTTGACTAAGATAGGTTGCATATGTATCATAGAACTAATCTTATTCTTTAACAACAATCAGTCATCAACAATTGCGTGTGGCCCGGGTTGACTCAAGACTTCTGGAAGAAACTCAAGGTAAACTTCCATTGTTAATGATTCACTATTAACTTTGTAACATCCTACTGTTCCCTTACATCATCTCTCTTCCGATATTGAGGACGTTATAAAAATGTTTTACTTTTACATCATTTTGTCGTAGTATGTATAAAATCTATTTCATAACGGTATGAAAAAAATACAAAATTAATACATTTTTACACACATGATTAAAGAATTTTACTTTTCTCTAAGACTATCTAATTTAGTTTATTGCTCTGCATTTTATATTCGCCATTTTATGAAATATGGAGAGTATTCATTTTGAAATTAGTCCATTAGTACAAAGTAACATGACAAATGAGAAATGAGCTACAGTATTAATACTTTAATATGGATGAATTAAACAAATATATTCAGTAATCGACAATCAGGTATCTTGGTTGAGTCTAAAGTAAACTCATTGAATTTTTTACAACTATCAATAATTTATTTGATCGCCTATATGCGAAATAGTAAAGAAACATTAAATTTAATAGCATGACCAAATGTTTAAAAACTTCTCGAAGAAAGATTTAAGAAACGTTGCAGCTATAAGGAGATAAAGTAGAATCAAACGAATCCACGTGAAATGCAAATCAGTCGAGATATTATCAGAGCCCGTGGGAGCGAAGGGCACGGCGACATCCCCTTTGATTTCCACCATCGCTTTAAATGAAATCAGTCCAACATTTATCATTGTTTTTAAAAAAATTACTTATTTTATTTACATATTCTGAATTAAAATTTAATTAGTTATATTTGATAGAAGAGAAACTATATGTAAGCCAGGCTACACGTATAAGATTACAATTAATTTAAACATGTCGTGGTAATGTTTGTAATTTTCTACAGTAGTAATGCCTTTCAATTGATAAATTTTTATCATAAACCATCCTTAGAATATTTTTATAAAAATTAACTTTTTCAAAAATTTGTTAGATATTAAATTAAAACTTTAACTATTAAAGTTTGAACTATTATAATTTTTTAAATTCAATATTTAAAAAATACATTGATAAAAGTTGTAATATACTGTATTACATATAATATGTTATTTTTATAAAGTTCATAAAACTCTTTCACTACCTCTATAACAGCTGTACAGTACTAAATTATGACTACATTATTTAATTTAATATAAGATTAAATCATATAAAAATATTAAATACTCGTCCCAGTTACCTGAAATATAGGTATCCTACTATTTTGTTTGGTAAAGTATACAACATTCCTCTTTTAAATATAAATGGAGTACTACCCGGAACGTCAGTTTAAGAAATATGTCTTATTATTATATTTTATAAACTGTCGTTTTTTGTTGTTTTTAACTGTTATCAAACATCCTTAAATATTAAAGAACGGTTTATTCATCCTAAAATCAATAAATATTAATAGTCGAGTTTACCAAACCATCGTTCTGTAAGACGTAGTTAACACGTAGACGTAGTTACGCCTATTTTATTGTCTTATTGACTGATTGAAATAAATTGAATAATTATGATTGCAAACGTGAGGTGGTGAAGCATTCAATGTTTTCAAAATTTCAACAACCGGTAACCAAAGTCTGCAAATATCCCTTTTTCCGTCAAACACCAAAGCTCTTTTGTCAGTTACACACAACCGCGTTTATGGAAAACAGACAAAACTAAAGTTTAATGGCTACTATGAAATTGATGCCGTAATTTAAAGGAACAATGTTTACCCATGACCCTAACTGTCAAGCTCTCAAGGCATTACAAAAACCCTATAGACTTCCAAAAGTCACTTAAGTAAATTTTGTTTTACTTTAAAAAGTCTAGGGTTTACTTAAAATTTGAGTACAGTAAATCAACTGAAGGTCATCTTGCCTGATGAAATAATGTAATGAGCCAAAACTTATATTAATTAATTATTTAGGGCGCATAATCGGTTTAATGTTGGTCAATATAGGTTATGGTCGTAACTTAAAACATAAACAACGTTGATACTCTATAGGAGAGTGAGTTTCGTGTGGGTCCATATGATATACTGTCACTTTTTTTGGTGGCTCACCATTACTGACTTGTTTTTGTACTTCATTGTAAGTAGCCACATTGTTGTCAATCAACTGAGTTTAGGTGTTACAAACTTAATGAAGAACAAAACTAGATTTATTTCACTTTAAACAAGAAGTGCAAAATACATGTGGCTCTGGTGGTTTCCGTATACCAAAGCTATAAAATCAGGACAAGACTTTATAGACACACTATAAATATCCTTTACAATTAAGTCTGATATTGTGATTGTTGTATTTATTATGCATTATTTTAATGATCAAACACATCATTTACTATTTATTTAGGTTTGTTTTTCAATCCATATTTTAAAAGCACTGAATGGAAAAATAATACTTTTTTGTCAAAAGATTTTAAACTGTTGTTTTTAAATATTGTTCTTGATCATGCAAAATCTATTGCAACCTATCATAAGACTGATATAAATAAATTTTCCGTTCTACAGCCCTTCAAAGAGCCCATGTTATTTTTACTGAAATGTTTGTAATTCAACTGCAATTCAACCAAAAAGTAGCTGAAAAGTGAAGGGATTAAATTTTCATAATGTGTGTCTAAAATTTTCATTATTTTAAAAAGCATTATTATTTCACAATGTAATGTTTTATAAATTTACGAAACAAATGCCAGGTCACCCAGTTAGTAATAATATTTTGATATTTAATAATGTGACGTCTTTTAATATTTTAATGTTTTTAATGAGTGAATCTACATACATGTTTCCTTCATGTGCAAAACCACAGTGAAAAATGCTAGTTCTACAAATCCAAAAACAAAATAGAGTTTAATGTACGACGTAGCTATTTAGATTTTAAGTGATTTGAAACTGAAACCAAAATGGAGTAATGTTTATTATTAAAGTCACAAGGAACCTTGGATGAAATGAAACATATCACGCGGTCTGTTGCGCGCCATGTTGCGTGTTGACCCGCTCGACAGCTATGACGTCACTAAGACACATTACCGTAAAAACAATATGGAAATTCATTACAAGGGTGGACATTTTAATAATATTTTGACTAAACATACAATGATTATTATACCATCAATTTGGATTTTTTTACAACCAGTTAGATTTACTGAAGGGGGAAAAATTTTGCTATACATCCCTGTCTTAAAATAGTGATTTAGTGAACTAAAACTGTAAATCTCTTTATAACCCCTGGATGGAAAGCTGGATATACAGTAGAGCTTGCCTTTGGATCCATAGGTTGCTAGTTCAATCCTGAGAAAAAACATGAAGAAGGTTCGAAACTTTATCCAAAAACGTCTATTAGTTAATTAATTACTATTAATTGATTATCCTGACAAATGAATCAGCTGGCCTATGTCAGAAACAAATCTACACCTCTATAATCCATTTAATTTATAATAATCACCTCTTAATCATATTCACCTTAAAAATGCACAAATTGCTTTGATGTCGTAATTTGAGTATCAAAGTTAAAAATTTTAATGTTCTAAGAATAAAACACCGATAAATAAGTTATATCTCGATATTTGATTAAACTCACAAAAACACATATTTCACTTCAAAGGGTTTATAAATTTCAAAAATTATGTGGGATAACCGGGAATTAAGTTATCGGATTCACTTGAAACACGTGTAACACACTAACACATCAGCAAGATTAGCGATGTATTAGTTTGGTCCTATAGTTCCCATTTAATATTGTGTATTACGTATATTTAATATTATGTATTATTGAAAATATATATTATGCTATAACAACATTAAAACACAAAATTTGATAGCTCTAAATGAAATGGTTGTAATAATCATGAAGCTTACCTATAATGTATCACAGACTGTAGCGGCAGAGGGTAACTACACTGTAACTAATAATTAGGACACAATACTGTGCTGCCAGTGTACCCCGTCACAACAATGGTTCTTGTTATTGGACACACACTACACACCAACTTGCGTTAGTCTAAAATGCTAATTGGTTTGACAGTGTACGTGGGTAAAAGGGGTTACCCTTTCAAGTAGTTTTTATGCGTAATTTGTTTACTTATTCCGTTGTTAAAGTCATTATCTTCATTAATTAACTAATGAATGATCCATAGTAAAATGCTCAATGAGAAATGAATTGGACTCTGTTTTAATGGTGATTGTTTTGTTTTTAATCAACGTCTATATGTCAGGCAAAGACTAAGGATTTTAAAAGTATTTTCTGGTCACTGTGATACCACTACGAAACACAAGTTGTAATTTTACAACTTTGTAAAAAATAACATCCGAATACATAATCTTATATTTTTGAGATTTTATATTTGTTCTTATTATTAATCTTATTATTAATATTTGATAACAAAAAAGGTGATTAAGAAGGAACAATAATAATAAAACTTTGTATTAATTGAAACCGACACATCCATTCTAAAGGGGGGGAAATATTATCAATTAACGATCACCTGATTGCTGCGAAAGTAGACAAATGTCCGATGTAAAATAGTAAACAAACATTTCGTGACAAAATTTATATTTTCTTACAATTGCGCAGTGTCTGACTCTAAAATATAACAAAGTATCTAAATAAATAGCCTATCACTTTGGACAGTAAGTAGTTTCAATAGCTTTTAAGCTATTTAATTTATCATAAATCTTCAAGGGTCAATAAAAAACCTATTGCAATTGTTAGTTGGTGTACGATTTTGTGTGTGTCTGAATATCATTAGAATCTGTTAAATTTTATCTTTTTAAAAATAAACTAATATGTACGGTTCCTACCTTTAGTCCGTTCATTTACATACGAGCAGAATTAGCGTACAATTTAAGTATAAAATATTTTTTTAACTAATAAAAATATTAAGAAATGTATAGGCCTATCATAGTTACAGACGATAATAACGACAAGCAGACAACGCTTCAACTGTTAAATTCTCGGGAATTGTAGTATTTTATATTTCATAAATTAACTTAAATTAAATTAATTAAATATTATGATTACCCAAATGATACTTTATTTTGCTCACTGATCCCTGATCTTCAACTATTTATTTACTAAGGTGATACGATTTTTTTGGGTGGGGGGGGGGGGGTTGTAACGACTTATTTTTAAAAGTTAATGATAGGAAGTTTCTCTCTCATTAAATTTGAGACATAAATGTAAAGTACCGCTGGAAAGAATATTTAAAGGCAAAGCATTAGCAATTACTATACCACTGAATAACGAGGTATAAAATATTTATTGACACTATATTACGTGGTCGACAAATTCAGTTACTTTTATAGACCTGAGGCAAAGTGGCTAATAGGCCCTGTTGAATATTTATCATAATATTCAGTTGGAATAGCATTTTTGCCACTAAAATCGAAGAAAATCGCTGCCAATGTGAAAAAAGTAAGGCTATTATTTTTATCTTTGTTATCATCTTACACTGTGTGGTGTGTTTGCATATGGCATTGAGGTAATTAATTTTAAAAAGTACTGCATTTGTAAACCTTATATTTGAATACTGCAATGAAGACGTAAAAAATTGACAAAAAAACTTTCTCCAACATGTTTTTGTTATGTAATAAACTTAAATTAACAGCTCAAAGCAAACCATAAATCAAAACGCATGAACTTTGACCTAAGCGCCCACCAATCGTTGTAACCCGATGAACTTCACTGTCAATCTGCCCACTCATTTAAACCAGTTACCTAAAACTCGATTGCATTGAACTGATACAAATGAATCAATACAATATCACCTGTATTCCTTTCAATCTAGGCTTGGAATAGATGTTGATTCAACTTTAAATTTTTAGAAGTTGTAATCGGAAACTGTATAGGCTTTTTAATGTTTTATCAGACCTTTATTGCCATAATATGAAGAGGTAAGGTAAAGTCTCTTACCTGAATTTTATTTTATATGACCTTAGTTCCTAACCACTTCTGATATAAATAGAGTATGTGACCGCATAAAAAACAAACATTCAGAAAAATTTAATGTATTACTTTTAATGGATGCACTGTACGAATTAGTGGCGTAAGAACTATGGTTCATAATAAAGAAGGGAAAATGTTTTACACAGAATCCTGGACATCAGGACGCTAAAATTATGGACTAAAATTATATTTTTCGTGAGCTTGATTAATCTGGCAATGAATGTACTATTTATTATCATTTAGCCATGTACTATTCATCCCCTCCCCTTCAATGATATAAGAATTATATCAGGAAGAATTATTACTCCTTTCACCTTAAAATAGTAAATTCATCATTTTATTTGGTTTTACTGTCTAGTAACTAAACTTTGTATAAAGCTATGTTTGTTTAAAAAAAAAAATTACCACCAAGAAAAAGCAGTATTTGCATTGAAAGCTACTGGTAGGTAACTATAATTTTTAACTTAAAACTTTAAACGAAATAACAAATATTATGTGACTATATGTATGTATAAATATATATATATATATTCACCGTACAATAAATATAGTGGCGTAACAGCAAACGATACTCACCTTGATGTAAAAGGAATATAAATGGAATTAGACACAGTTTTATTGGCATCATGGAGAGAAACAAAAACATTTTTTAATTACATTTTCCATTGAAAACTGGGTTTAGATCTATTATTGACCTCAATATCTAAAGTTTTTGTCAATATCTCCCCATGTTATAAACTAGAACACAATTATGATTTAGTTGTTGTATATAGTATTGAAAGTATTTATTGCACGAGGGTTTGTTGACTCTGTTAAAAATAGACCTTGGATGATTTTTTAGACAGATTCGTGACATCAAAATAAGCATGGAATGTTGCGTGCGGGGCGCGAAGTGCTCGGCCTTTCAGTCGCTGGATCGTCCGGGCCAACGCTACGTTAAAATGTTGCGATGAACCTTCGAATACATTCAATGCCAATTGATAAAATTCTGTCATTATAAAAACAGATGAATGTTATAAAGCACAAAAGTATTAAAAACGCATAAATCAAACGAGTCCTTTATGAGTCTATTCCTCTTTTGCTCATTTACATTAACCAGATGAAATGCAAATTACTATACCCATATTTGTAATTACCTTTTTCAAACCAAACATAAGTGGAAGACAGAAAGCCCACCCTGAATATTGTATTGATGATTTTTCTCTTAAATAAATTATCAAAATATTAACCATTCACAGTTATGGCCTCTTTTAATAATTTTAAGTTACAGTTGTTATTAAAATCTACACTCACAAAATTCACTTAAATTTACACCATTAATGTATGCATTGTAATGTAACATAATGAAAAATAAAAAAATATATTTCTGTTCATGGAGTGTAAAAAAAACTATACTTCTGTTCATGGAGTAAAAAAAAAAAATTAAAAAAAAGAAAGGATGTTTTTACTAGGCAATGATTGTTTCAGGAGCACATTTTCTATCAAGAAGGCAGAGGCCAGAAAGAACTTATTAGCATCTACTTATCAATAAGTCTCATAGGTAGTATAGCTATCATTATTGAAAGAAATAAATTTTTAGAAGTTTTACTTTACACAGTTTGATTAAAAAGCGAGTGCTTCATACATTAAACATAGTTTTAAAATTAATTTATTGTATATTGTTATATTTATTTTAGAAGAAGTATTGGTGGCACTAATGCTGTGGTCTGCACTACCGGTCAATAAACGCTTTGTTATAAGAACACGGAAAATGCAGTAGAAAGATTTTCGCTACACTACTGTGAAATTACCTGTGTCGATATATGTTTATCACATGCGAAAATTCATCATTACATTGTTTACTAATTTATGAGAATGTTTACAACCGAAAGTAATGTTTACTATATTTTTGTGTTTTACAAATAGGAAACAAACAAACCTTTGTTATTATTTCTTAAACTGAAGTGGAAGTACGGGTTAACCCCAACCTAAAAATTGTTATTAGTTTTGTAATTTGTCTGTTGTTTTAGTTATTAATTGAATAACTAAACATTCCAATGTCTGTTTTTCATAAAAACAATAATTAGTCTTTGTAGTGTAGCGAAAAGTATCGTTCAAAACACGAGCGAAAATTGTTAGCATATTCTCGGCCATATTTGAAGTGCTTGATAAATCTCGTACTTCAAACATATGGCCTTGAACATGCAATGACCCACTTTCAACTCTTGTCATAGAAAAAAAAGAAAAAAAACAACTATATGCACTACTTTGAAGTTCAGTTTGCTTCGTGACCAACTAACAATTTTGATGAAAGATTCAACAGAAAAAGTTTTGAAATTCATATCACCCATTCAAAACCTTTTTTGAATTCTATTATCTCCTACAATGGTAAACAGACTTGTTATAATAACTGTAAATGTTGCTAGTAAAACAGTCTTATTCGAACAATTTACAAGACACATGATAGGTAACATGTATCGTCGTGCGTGGTAAGATTTCTTAGCCGATTCCATAACACCAGTGATCCACTTGAATTATGGATGAGGATCAGCAACAGTATTTGATCCTTAAAGAAAATAAGCTTAAGAGAAGATGGAATCCATCATGGTTTGGAGCCAACCAGAAAAACGAGAGGGCTATGAAAATCTTGTAGTATGTTATTTGTACACAAGGAAACCATTTCAATTAATTTTAAAATTAATAAACCCACGTGATTCTCGTGAGTGTTCCAATTAATTTCCTTTGCGTCTTATGGCTCATGAACGGAAAATCCCCAAGTTACTAATTGATAGTATATATAACATAAGCTTATATTGCAATATGTAAACATAAAAACTATTTTGTAAACAATCATATGTAATCAATAAAAAGGACTTTAACAGCAGAATGATTGCAATAGAGTTAAGGGTGCGCTCTACCTCGGCGTCAAAATCGTCTAGCGAGACTGTTAACTGCCGCTATAAGCGGAAACTCACATTAAAAAAAATATATGACGGGTGATTTAAAATTTTGTTACTTTAATGTTTTTTATTTTTTAATTTTTTTGTTTCAGTGCGAAATCGATCGGTGGTCTAATAACGATGTTTTTGAAATTGCAGACCTCTCGCATCTCCCTTCTCGCATCGTTATCTATAAAAGTTTTACCAATATTTTTCCAGATTCTTGTTTTTAAGATTATATTGTACTCGTGTATCGTCTTATTTTTCTTAAAAAATTGTTTTTATTACGTTAAAACTTGATACAAAACCGCTTATTTCAACATTATTAGCAAGCACCCTGCTTAGTAATTTAAATTAATATCGAAATTTTGAGACGATAGTGGAGTACAAAATTATATTACGAAAAGAATGACACCAAAATATTTTAAATAAGTTTACAACTGGGGCGACAAACACGGAGATTCTAAACCCTTGCATCCGCGCGCGGCAGATGGGTAGAGCGCACCCTTAACTCACTAATGCTGTGAACTCAATGCAATACCATTTTACTATCCAACGTTTGGGCGCGAAGAGTAATAAACAGATGGCGTGCATACAGACTTATCTATCACTTTGGGGTCTTCGAGGGAAGTGTTCCTAATTCAGTAAAATAGATATCACAGGCAAGGTGCAGCATACTATATAATTTTCTTCAAAAAATATCTGTCTATGCATGAAAGTTCTAGGATAGATTAATAATGAAAAATTAAAACATCGCGACTAAAACACAGGTGTTTTCTATTAAAGGTATTTTTACTTTTTATTTTACGTAAAATAGAACTCATGTATTCAAAAGAAGACACTCTCCGAGTGTGTCTTCTGTGAGTAACAGATTTATCCTTTTGGATTTTTTACCGTCAGTGAATTTTTACAGATTAAAGTTCAATGTTCTGTTCGCTAAATTAAAGTTCACTTATTTTTTACTGATACAAAGTAAATTAAAAAAAAAGGTAAACTAGTACACCACATTTCCAAACATCATTATTTAATGGAAGATCCGTCAACAGTTTTAAACCAAGTAACACAAATTTCCTTTAATGCAAGGACGAATATGACAAATGAAGTCTGATCCAAAATGTTAAAAATATCTTGATGTTTGGGAAATAATGCAGACTTCCGGACCTTTATCTGGCCACAAAAGGCAACCGCAAGCCACAATACAGGAAATGGGCCTGGTGGCTTTGTCCGCCTGGGAAGCACATCGACCGCGGCGCCTCCATACGACTCATTAATAGACTTTCAATAACAGCCATAACGCCTTGCTCAAAACGCAGACGCTAAATAGCAACGACACACGTGGCAGCGTAGGGGATTGTGGCTGTACTACAATACTTTAATGAACACTTTAAAACTATCCAAACCACTCTTTTACAATTCAGATTTGACTATACTATAGTGTATCTAACTAAACAAATTATTTACTATTGTAAACCAAACTCTAGCCCGTCTTAGTAAACTCGATCCTTCGTGGGAGAGGCCAGAAATAGGGGTGGGAAGTGTTTGTTTATCCTTGCTATTATTGCTAATTGGCTAAAGCCTTTTTTGTTGGTTTATTTGTTTGATTTTATTTGATTTCACTGTTTCATAGCAGCTGGTAATTTCACATGACAAAATAATGAGTAGGAGTTTTACAATATAATTTGTAAAAGTAGATTTTAAATCAGTTTACTCTACAACTGTTAAATTTTAACAAGGCATAGGCATAGGCTTAAAAATATAATAGTTAAAGATGAGTTTCTGAAAGGCATCATAAGTTATTTAAAAACGTTATTTAAGGAAATCTGTAACTCTAACATGTTTGTCACAAGTTTAAAATTTTGTTTACAGTTTTAATATCTCCCACTTCAAAATTCTCGAGAAAATTAAGTTTAAAAAATCGACACAAAAAGACTGACAAAAATTATTATTTATTGTGAAAAGTTATATACTAAGCAAATTTAGCATCATATTAAGAATATGTTTCAGCACAATAACTTAATGTGACTGTAACATTCGGTGTTGTTCAAACTGAAATACAGTATAAACTTATTTACTCCATCATCAAGAGTCATTCGGAAATATGTGGGTTAAAAAGCTATTTAAAACACTTTATGTGATAATTAGAACTAACCTTTGAAGATCGGCTTTGAACGTCTTCGACTTCAAGATGTCTAAAACGTTCAGTATCCATTAAAAAAAATGTACCTCACGATTCTTTGTTATTATAAATCCAGTCGATACATAATCAGACGAAAAATATTTTTAAGGGATGAATAAGTACATAAATCTAAAATTGGAACCTCCATTTAACTATCTTGATTGATCAATTGAATCTTAAAAATGTTCAAAACTAACAAAATTGATAAAATTTGAACGTTTATCTCCACCGATCATTGGGTAGTAGAAAAAAACATTTCAAATAAATTAAATAGCTGATACAATGGCATGTTGATTCTCATAAAAGTACAGCGGAAAGTTAGGAGAATTAATAGCAATGTTAGCGTGTTGTTGCTAATGTGTTCGCCGGTGAGATGGCCGGTGTGTGGTGCGAGGGGGCGGGTAGCGACCTCACCCCCTCCCCTCACTCACTTCCGTCATTACTACCGTTTAATACTAATGTTTACAGGTGGGACCGAAGTATCATTCTGTTAGACAAACAAATATTCTGTTCATTCATCCATTAATGGAGTGTGTGTTTTTTTATTTGTCTTACTTGGTTTGCGAAATAAAGAAATTTTTGAGTTTCAGTTTTTGAGTTTGAGTAAAATAATATCCAACACAAGTCAAATTTGTATGTACAAAAGTTCTGCTTGACGCAGAAAATAATTGCAAACTTTATTTATTGTAAACTTTAATTTAAATCCAATTTTTCGCATATTTACTGTACTTTAACAAAGATTAAATTGATGTGCTCTTGTTACATTCCAGATATTACCTGATACCATTAAGTCTCGAACTTTTAAACGTAGATTATGTGACTTTTTTATCTATGCATGTAAATTTTATATTCGTAAAACAAATATAAGATAACAGTAATTTTAAGTTTAGGGCAATCATATAAAAATAAGTTCCATGTAACAAATCGCAATCTAGTCATGTTTCAAAAATTTAAAGAAATCGTTATGAGTATCATAATTTAGAATCAGAAATTTAAATTTTGTATACATAGGATAAACTTGATCATCGAGTGAGCTATTGTGAAATAATCAGGAAAAAAATAAAAAAACTTTCAGGAGATCCCTGTCGCTTTTCACATATTCCTCCTAACGACTTGTAAACCTAAGAGAGTGTTACTTTCAAGACAATACAGAGAATAACAGCGCCAAGTAGTTCCAGAAGTAAATTATGTAACCGTTGCACCTTTGAAGCCCACGCAAAACGCCGGCGACACACAGGCCTCTGCATCGACGAGGCACGCAGCCCGGTGTTGTAATTACCAGTCCCTACCTCAGCTACTTAGTGTCCCAACATGTTATACACTTGCGACACACAGGCCTCTGCATCGACGAGGCACGCAGCCCGGCGTTGTAATTACGAGTCCCTACCTCAGCTACTTAGCGTCCCAACATGTTATACACTTGCGACACACAGGCCTCTGCATCGACGAGGCACGCAGCCCGGCTTTGTAATTACCAGTCCCTACCTCAGCTACTTAGTGTCCCAACATGTTATACACTTGCGACACACAGGCCTCTGCATCGACGAGGCACGCAGCCCGGTGTTGTAATTACCAGTCCCTACCTCAGCTACTCAGTGTCCCAACATGTTATACACTTGCGACACACAGGCCTCTGCATCGACGAGGCACGCAGCCCGGCGTTGTAATTACCTGTCCCTACCTCAGCTACTTAGCGTCCCAACATGTTATACACTTGCGACACACAGGCCTCTGCATCGACGAGGCACGCAGCCCGGCTTTGTAATTACCAAACCCTACCTCAGCTACTTAGTGTCCCAACATGTTATACACTTGCGACACACAGGCCTCTGCATCGACGAGGCACGCAGCCCGGCTTTGTAATTACCAAACCCTACCTCAGCTACTCAGGGTCCCAAGATGTTATACACTTGCGACACCCAGGCCTCTGCATCGACGAGGTACGCAGCCCGGCTTTGCAATTACCAGTCCCTACCTCAGATACTTAGTGTCCCAACATGTTATACACTTGCGACACACAGACCTCTGCATCTACGAGGCACGCAGCCCGGCTTTCTAATTACCAAACCCTACCTCAGCTACTCAGGGTCCCAAGATGTTATACACTTGCGACACACAGGCCTCTGCATCGACGAGGCACGCAGCCCGGCTTTGTAATTACCAGAGAGGCTTTGTAATTACCGGCTTTGTAAATTACCAGTCCCTACCTCAGCTACTTAGTGTCCCAACATGTTATACACTTGGGACACACATGCCTCTGCATCGACGAGGCACGCAGCCCGGCTTTGTAATTACCAAACCCTACCTCAGCTACTCAGTGTCCCAACTTATTATACACTTGCGACACACAGGCCTCTGCATCGACGAGGCACGCAGCCCGGCTTTCTAATTACCAATCCCTACCTCAGCTACTCAGGGTCCCAAGATGTCATACACTTGCGACACACAGGCCTCTGCATCGACGAGGCACGCAGCCCTGCTTTGTAATTACCAGTCCCTACCTCAGCTACTCAGTGTCCCAAATAGTTATACACTTGCGACACACAGGCCTCTGCATCGACGAGGCACGCAGCCCGGCTTTGTAATTACCAGTCCCTACCTCAGCTACTCAGTGTCCCAAATAGTTATACACTTGCGACACACAGGCCTCTGCATCGACGAGGCACTCAGTCCGGCTTTGTAATTACCAGTCCCTACCTCAGCTACTCAGGGTCCCAAATAGTTATACACTTGCGACACACAGGCCTCTGCATCGACGAGGCACGCAGCCCTGCTTTGTAATCATCAGTCCCTACCTCAGCTACTCAGGGTCCCAAATAGTTATACACTTGCGACACACAGGCCTCTGCATCGACGAGGCACGCAGCCCTGCTTTGTAATTACCAGTCCCTACCTCAGCTACTCAGTGTCCCAAATAGTTATACACTTGCGACACACAGGCCTCTGCATCGACGAGGCACGCAGCCCGGCTTTGTAATTACCAAACCCTACCTCAGCTACTCAGGGTCCCAAGATGTTATACACTTGCGACACACAGGCCTCTGCATCGACGAGGCACGCAGCCCTGCTTTGTAATTACCAGTCTCTACCTCAGCTACTCAGTGTCCCAAATAGTTATACACTTGCGACACACAGGCCTCTGCATTGACGAGGCACGCAGCCCGGCTTAGTAATTACCAGTCCCTACCTCAGCTACCCAGTGTCCCAAATAGTTATACACTTGCGACACACAGGCCTCTGCATCGACGAGGCACGCAGCCCGGCTTTGTAATTACCAGTCCCTACCTCAGCTACTCAGTGTCCCAAATAGTTATACACTTGCGACACACAGGCCTCTGCATCGACGAGGCACTCAGTCCGGCTTTGTAATTACCAGTCCCTACCTCAGCTACTCAGGGTCCCAAATAGTTATACACTTGCGACACACAGGCCTCTGCATCGACGTGGCACGCAGCCCTGCTTTGTAATCATCAGTCCCTACCTCAGCTACTCAGGGTCCCAAATAGTTATACACTTGCGACACACAGGCCTCTGCATCGACGTGGCACGCAGCCCTGCTTTGTAATCATCAGTCCCTACCTCAGCTACTCAGGGTCCCAAATAGTTATACACTTGCGACACACAGGCCTCTGCATCGACGTGGCACGCAGCCCTGCTTTGTAATCATCAGTCCCTACCTCAGCTACTCAGGGTCCCAAATAGTTATACACTTGCGACACACAGGCCTCTGCATCGACGTGGCACGCAGCCCTGCTTTGTAATCATCAGTCCCTACCTCAGCTACTCAGGGTCCCAAATAGTTATACACTTGCGACACACAGGCCTCTGCATCGACGTGGCACGCAGCCCTGCTTTGTAATCATCAGTCCCTACCTCAGCTACTCAGGGTCCCAAATAGTTATACACTTGCGACACACAGGCCTCTGCATCGACGAGGCACGCAGCCCTGCTTTGTAATCATCAGTCCCTACCTCAGCTACTCAGGGTCCCAAATAGTTATACACTTGCGACACACAGGCCTCTGCATCGACGAGGCACGCAGCCCGGCTTTGTAATTACCAAACCCTACCTCAGCTACTCAGTGTCCCAACAAGTTACTCCAACGTATAACTTCCAATGCTGTGTTAAAAATAATTGCTCTTTTAAAATTGGAGAGAGGAAAACAATCACCTTCGACTTTCTGTGTTCTTTAGTAGTATGAGAACGAGCCGTACTACAAAAAAAAAAAAAAATAAAAAAAAACAAAAACATTAACATCAATTATGACCGTTCAGTGAGTTTTATAGTAAGTTCTCAACGTTTTATATATCGTTTAGATCCAAGGTGAAGCTTGAAACACTTCATTGAATTCCTTATTTATATATGTGCCATCCCTCTGTATTCTTAAGGTGGTATAACAATAGTTAAAGCAGGCTTAAACCAAGGAAAATGTTTTGAAGAATATGATATTTACTCAAGTACGTTTCGTTAAGGTCTTAAAAGTAAAATAAAAGAACAACATTAACTCTTTACAGTTTAAAGAGTTACATAATAACGCTCACTTGCTTTATAAAATCCTCACAAGACAAACTATTCTTGATAGAGTTAACATTTTAAAAACCACTCCATACAGTGTGTTTCATGTGTGGTTTTTCATTGTTTACATGCTGGGATACAGAATTAAGAAAAGTGCATTATAAGATTTGCTATCGTAGAAGAAAATGCATTAGAATACTATATTTTCCTAAGGAACTATTATTATGTAAATTTAAATAATAATGCAGATTAAACATTATAATGAATTTTTCACACTCAAGCGAACATTAACACCAACAACTTGAATTTATATCCATTGTCAAATCAGATAATATATTTCGCAACCAACAAAATAGAATAAAAGGGTTTGAAATTCTATGAAAGTGTTTTTATTCAACCTATAAAAAGTATCTATGGAGTAACACGACATCCATTACGGAGCGAGATTAAGTGAACCGAGCCTTACTTTATCATTGTTATCAACCCCACCCCTCCCCCCCCCCCTTCCCCCAAGCTGACGTGAATAATAAACTCACTTTTTACACGAGTTAAACAAAGGCAACTAGTAATCTTTCTGATCTCACCGTTTCACTTGCACTGACAGGTTGTTATTAAAGTACTTTTTTAAAATCTTGCATATTAATTAATCTGGCATTTTAATTCTACCGTACACAAATTAGGCTGGGTAGCTAAAGTGGTTATAGAGCTGGCCTTTAGATCTGAAGGTTACAGATTCGATCCTGAGAAAAGTTAGTTATTTTGGGTTGTTTGATACTGGAGCAGCTACCATTGGTCATTGGGCTATTAATTAATGATCCTGACAAATTAAACAGCTGCTCTTTGTTATTAACAAAGCTACACCTCATCTGATTTAATCACAATCATCACACTCACCCTTCAGTCATACTCACATTTTAAAAACCCACCGCAGATTGCGTCGGTGTTTCAAATAAAAGTATAAAAAAGTACCAAAGTGTATGTAATATCCCTACGCTAGGTCTTATTGAAATTAACTTCATGATTACTGTAACAACCAATTGTGATAATTATATACCAAGGTTAGCAATTGATTTCTTTACTAATTTAAACGATAAAACGGTTAAAGAAAAGCCTACTTTTAGTTTTTTTTGTAAATTTATCTAAATTTAAGATTGATTTTATCCTTATAAATATATATGGTGTAAACCGTAAATGGGTTTCTAGTGAAACTTGTTTTGGATCTATTTACTTCTTTATTTAACATAACGGAACAAAATTAATTTATGGATATGACATCCATCCTTAAAATAGATATCCTATCAACAAAACAGAAGTCTTAAAATATACTTTTATTTTCCGGAATTTGTTTAAGTACTTTACCATAAAAAAATACATAACGAGACAAAAGGTCAAATACTGATTGATTTCCATTTTTCAGTTTAACATTTTTATACACACATTGCAAAAGAAACTGCCATAAAAGAGTAGAACAGATTTTAATCAAGTTAAAGGACATTCCGCTTAGTTTCTTAATAAGTTTAGTGGACGCGATTAAATGGAAGGTGTACCAGGGGAACATGTTGTCGGAGGGACTCGGTATACTGTAGGAGTGGCGACCCTTCTAAGTTGATTACAATCCGTTGAGTCGGCACGGAAAACGTGTCCGTTCTCAATCCACATGTATATAGTATCGTACCGATATTGAGTGTTTTCTATCTCCTCCCTGAAGTCTCAATCTGGTTTTAAATCTGCAACCCATAGAAATCGATATTCCGTCTTTCTTTTGGTACCATTTACACCCATAATTTAATGTTAATTTATTGTTGATTTCTTATAAGTGTGTTGGAACGATTATGTGCTGGTGTTACGATATTAGAATTTTTTTACTCAAACCATTACCGGAGGAGTGGTGCGACCGTGACTTGACTCGGTTAAATCAGAGTATCTCGCTTATTAATAAACAGATTTCCATAATTTTTACATTGTTTTTGTTATGCCATAGATTAAAAAAAATAAAAAAACAAAAACAGCAATTTTCAATTATATGAATGGTAAAATATTAATATTTTTCCTCAACTAAGACCTTATACCTCAAAAAGTTGTATACTAAGCTTTAAATTATCTCAACAAGCCGTTGTCAAATTAAAAATATTTCAAAAAAAAATTGTGGCTGTGTGATTAACCATGGTGCTTTGAAAATTTATATATGGTATTTTGGCTAGTTTTTAGGCCATGCATTACCTGAAAACGTCAGCAGAGATCAGAGACACCCTGCATATTAAAAACTTTTTTAACTTGATGTTTTTAAAAATTACCTGTAACTGTTTTATTGAACACTTTTAAAAATTTAATCATAACCAGATGTATTGAAATGTAAGGTAAGCCGATTTCATGCTTTTATTGGGCCGTACACCTCCGGTAAGGGAATAACCCTAAGCTTATAATTAATTAGTCTAATCTCGAAAAGAATATCATATGCCTTTACTATATAAATAATTATTTAAGGTAAAACATGAAGGCTGTAACTTTAACACTATGTTTTTACCTCAGCAGGGACGTTATTGAGAAAACGCAAGAAAGTGTTGTAAGCAGAAGCCGCTTACCCTCACACGTGAATCAACAATTCGGTTACAACCCTTTGTTTCCCCCCCCCCCCCCCACCCAGCAACCTGCTTACAATAAATGTCACGCAAAATCTTGTCAAGTATAGCAACAGTAAGGGGAATATGACGAGGATCCAATGGTAACTGGGGATTTTCCTTTCGAATTTGCATTGTAACCTTAATAGTTAACATATTTTTATTAAATGGTAATGGGAAAAGTTTTTATTCAATTCAATAAATTCTTTAAATGAGTTAGTTACACCCTTTTTAAGTGAGGTAAGTAGTAATGTGGAAAGGCATTTCAGAAATGTATATGTGACATCCACACACCCTTTCAAGATCCATCCAAGTCATCAGCGTTTAGCTTCATACTCAATAACCATCTTGTCTCTGTTATTGCAAATATTTATATTCAATCCCATTTGATAAGCAATAATATATACTCAAAATTAGACATGCGAGCTATGCAGGATTTTTTGTAGAATCTTCGTATTTAGGTTACTTTGGTTAGATAATTAAATAAATGTCACATCAATTTTTTCTCTTTTATCAAAAGTTTTATCAAATTTATAGTTTTTTTTTGTTTCTAATATTTAGATATTTTGTTTTGAAAGTTTAAAAATTACTGCCACTTAAAAAGTTTAAAATGTTCAACTCCTATGCACTTGCGTTTTGGTATATGCAGTGGATATGCCAAGTTTTAATTGCTGCCTTAAAGATATATGAGATTATTCCTGTGGCATTGTCTCAAAACTTTGGTATGACAAAGTATTTGGTATTCCAAAAACACGAATTGTTGAGGGGTCGCCAAGTATTACAATTAAGCAAACTAAGGGATAGGTGTTTCTAAATATTTCATTTTAATTTTATTGTGTTACTTATATGATGTAGAAGCTTCTTGTTTATGTGTTTTAATATCACATATTTACACAGTGACAATTATTTTTAAAGGTTATTTTATGGTCAAACTATCAACAGATAGGAACACCTAAAACAGAATAAAATTGTAATCGAAAAAACTTTTATTTGATAAAAACAAATAATGCTAAATTTTACTTTATTTATTAGAAAATTAGGCGGTTGGTCTTTCACATTTTTCAGTTAATTATACCTTTTATAGCAAATTTACAGTGGAATAAGATAAATCTCGAAGCAACTCTTCTTAAAAAATCCAATAATTATAAATATTTCGGACTAAATTAAATAAAAAACTGTGAATAAATCAAATACAATCCTACATGAAATACTGCTACCATAACAAACGCACTCGGTGAACTCCCAACATAATTTGTTGATTTTTTAATTCCCACCACAATGAAAATACATGGAATGAATATGTAGATTTTTTACGTAGGTCTATATAGCTCGGGGAAGTTTTAAGCAAATATTAGATTCTTTATAAAATATTTTATCATTATCCATAGAAATTTGTAGATAATTTTAAATTATCTATATATTAATACGCAAGCATGTTTCGTTTCCTCCTTTTTTCTCAGCTCGTGTGCATAGTAGGAGAAATCCGAGCATACCGTTAGAAAGGTATAGTCCTGTAGATGAGCAGAATTACATTCTAATTCACATTGGACTCCAGGTCTACACCCTACAGGCTTTCAAAGTTCCAATGTTAATCTTATGGAGGAAGGAGAATTAAATGAATCATTAGACAGCTGTTGTAAAAACAACTGCTAGAAAATTAGGAAGAACAGATGTTTTAGTTCTATACTGTTTTTGAGCTTCTTGAGTCCAGATCAACTGAAATTTTAATCGAATTTCGATCAGGAGGCGATCTCTAGTTTTAATAATACTATGATGTAAAAATAGTTTGTCGAAATAACTATAGTAAATATTTATTATAACCAATATAAACCATTATAAATATTTATTTTAATCTTAAGTTCTCAAGACAATCTTTAATGAAAAGTTTTATCTGATGATTAAAGACTAAAGTAAACTATAAAATAATATACTTCCAAGATGAATAAGTAATGGTCTCATTCTTTACTCAAAAACCAGAGGAGGAGCAGAGGTTGGAAGAAAGAAAGGGAAAGAGAGAGACAGATGGAGGGTTTTATTGACTGCTGGCTTGAAGCCACAGTTTCCTGAAGATATTATAGCCTCTAAAGACTTCGTATCAAGTGGTAAATCGTGTAGCAAAATCTACCTACAGCAATAAATTGACTTAAAGGAACTATTATGATAGCAAAATATATAGCATAAACTGCTTCACTGAGCAATATTTAATTTCAAAATGTAATGACTCTCCTTGAAAACGACCCCATTTTGTTTAGGGCCTATTGAAAGAAGTAGACCCGCCTTTTTAATCAATTGAATTTTCAAATGAATATTTTGGTTTTATATGAAAAATCAAACACTTACTGAGCAAGAGGTATTCTTTACTCTACTATTTTTTATTTAGTTGTAGATAACAAGTCAGTACATGTTTGTTACAAAGCAGAAGGTTTAGTTAGATGATTATTTTTGAGGATGGAAAAAATTGTCTCAATACTGTTTATGTTTGCGCTTTCTTTAATGTGGAGAAAGTAACACGGACTACAACATCTATCATCCACGGACTAAGCAATAAGGACCAGACCACTTTATCATTGCTATCACACTTTTCTCCTGGCAAGAAAACCCTTCAATAACAATTGTTTTTAGAAATAAATATATAATAGACCTCTCAGGTGCACTATACATTATTTTGGCATTAAGTAAAGTCAAACATTGAGAAACATTGTATTCAGTTTAGTTCCCCTGCCTGAATAGTGTGGTATTCGGAAATAATGTTAGCGGTTAGAAGTTATACAACTGTTAAATATACTTATTTAATTCCCAGGACAACTTTAAATCTGTTTTATACTAGTTGCTAAGTTGACATTGGGTACAGCAAACGAAGTTGTTATAACATGTGGTACTAAGTCTTTTGGCTGTAAAATAAGACAATTTCTCTTCCCTCATGATACATTTATGTTCTAGGCATCGGGGGAAAAATGCTGTATGCATGGAAACCCCTAGCTGGACCGCCTGTTAGAGCCTGAAAATCAGTTGTCACAGGAACACTGGAGTTGGCCCTCTGAAAGGTCCAACAGCCGTCTGACGTCCTGTCTCTCACCCCTTCTCTTCCTTCAATACGCCGTCCTTCCGGGGGCATGTTCAAAATGACCGTTAGAGGCAGACGTGCTTAACCGTTTGGCCGGGGGCTTATCCACAAACAACAACAGCATACTCCTGTATATAGTAAAACATATTATTGTTGAATTAAAATCATAAAATCAAAAGAGTATTGGGACTGGCGGTGCTTCGGCAGTGTTCGGCAACACTCGGGTAAACCCGCTGTTTTAATCAGCTGTTAATGGAAAATTCGGCTCATCTGGCGAATTGATTCATTTGAATCGATCTTTTTCCCGAATAGAATTTTGAACCTATTCTTTTTTCCGTATGATACAGCTGTTTTTCTACACCCATCTTGATGCGATAAAATCGAATTTCATCGATTATTTGACGTTAATATCCTGTGACGTAGTTTTGGGTCACTTGAATATTTAATTAATTTTAAGTTTTACGTAACAGTAAAAAAAAGTTAAGTTGCCAGGGATACACTCAGTTTGAAAAAGAGGTTAATTACAGGGTTCGCGTGACGTAAATGCCTATAATTTCTTAACACAATTGAATTACGATTGATGAATTATACCATTTGATTTTGTACGTTGGTTTCTCACTAATGTGATGTACTGATTGAATAATTAGGCAGTGGATGAAAGCTAATCAATTTAGTTACGGTATATTGTTTCTTCACCCAGGTAAGGTAGTCGATTATTAATTTTAATAGTTGAAGTAGAATATTTCATATATAAATTATTTATGAAACCTTTATTAATAAATTGTAGTAATAATAAATAGTAATGGTTTCTTCAACCAAGGTAAGACGACGTCGAATGACTGACCACCTCTGTCGGGGTCATTCGGCTTTACCCCTACTGAGGCGCCTCCCCTCCCATCACGTGACCCGTCCTCCCACTACTCTAAAGTGTAAAATGCCCCGCTTTTCAAATGTGGCTTTCAAATTCTTTCAATGTAGGCCTACGTCAGACATCATGGTTCCATTTTGTGAACCGATTGCGTCCGCCTTGTCCGCCGCGTGTGTGCGGCGCTTGGTCTGTGGCTAGGACGATCACTGACGTTCCTGGCCAGTTGGCAACTCTTGTGGACAGATTATATTGATTCCATTCGTAGTCTGTGGCGTAAGACACAGCCACTAGGGCTGGTCTACAGGAGGTCCATGATTTTGTTGGTGGACTGAGGGAGTAGCCTGAATGCCGCATATATGCTGCGGCTGGTAGCGAACGTGGTAACCTATATGGTCAAAGGTGCTCACCATCACCAATACCGTGTCGGGGTCGTGCATTTATTGTGTCGTCAAATGTAAAGGCGTAAATTGAGGGTTTAAATTTCTATTTATAGTTTCTTGGCCATTTTAATAAGCCTCATTCACAATTGTAAAATAGATGAAATAGCTTGACAAAAAAAAACTCTACAAGGTTATAAGCAATTATCTTAATTTTTTTATATTTATGTAACAAAATAGAGAATAAATAAGTTAGTATGAAGAGGGAACTATATAGGTACTTGTGAGTACCTACGTAGGTACTTGTGAGATCCATCAAATAACGCTAACCTTTGTATGATAAAAAGGATATGAAACCTTGTAAACAAAACCGATGAAACATCTGCCTGGTTCTCAGATCGCGATCGAAACAAAGTTATCATTTTACAATCGATAATAATCGGCGAACAAAGAATTCTCTGTGGTCGCTGATTCAAATGACTCTTTTAGAAAATGACATATGATTCATTCAATTCACTTGATTGATTCGTTCATTTGAACAACTCGGTAGTTGTTTACTTACAGGAGCCGACTAGTCCCGAACGTACCCGAACACTGCCGAAGCACCGAGAGTCCCAATACTCTTTTGATTTTAATTCATAATTAGTCTCGTCAAATTATGGTTTAACCTGTAAGTAATTGCAAACTGAAATATTTTTTGTAAAATTATCTGAGAAAAACGATGGTGAAAAGTCTACCACTCTCCGACGCTGCATTCGTATGCTATGGCCAAATTTTCAAAATGGCGGCTGTAGTTTTATAAGTTTTTGCTGAATACCTTTTGAACAGTTAAAGACAGCTAAATTAAGTAAATTAGTGAAATTTACAAAATAACATTTTGCACATTTTGATACATAATATTGGTTGTTATACTTAATAAGGGTGATATTGCTCTTTAAAGCTACTTTCGATATTGGCCTTTTGAGCGAATTTCTTTTTTTGGCAAAACCCTATTATGGTGATGCCAAAGGTTAGATATAAGCCATTAACCGTGTATTTTTTATTAACTATTGAATCTTAACATTGAAATAGTGTAATGTTTTTTGTGTTGTTTTCTATACTATTTTAAAATGGGTTTCTACAGTTATTAACTTTGTAGGAATTGAATAATTAGTGCAATGTCCGAAAATTTATCTAGAGAAGTAAGAGAGCCCTTGTGTTTCTGTCTCGGCCTCTCTGAGAGGCACTGTGGGAGGGGGAGGGGAGGGGTGGAGGACGACTGGTGAATGTACTGTTAAATGTCACTCACATATTACGTTTGACACTTTCTGACAGTTTTATCATGAGAGTTTATTCACTTTTACTCGTTATTTAACACTACCATAAATAAATGCATTATAATTAACAAATTATTATTTCTGTTAAAGACTTCAAAATAATACATTGAAAATATAAATCGTGAATAAACTGTCATGGATCTTGCTGTATTTTAGGTATTGTCTTATTGAAATTAAATAATGGTACTCTATAATTAATAGTTAAATTGCAATGTGTTGTTTAAAAAATAATACTCAAAGAAATATGCGTAGGTTTAAAATTTTTTACACTTAAGCGTATAATATAATTCTATATTATTACGATAATGTATCACAAAAATAATACCCGGAAACAAAATATGAGTTTTAACTTGAAACTTCGAAAGAAAACTATAAAATAAAAATTAATATTGCACAAAATTAATTTGTGAAATTTTTTTATGCCTGTGCAACCAAGCCAAAAGCTATAAAAATATAGAGTAAGGTAACAATAACTGTGATGGCGAACCATTAGTACTTATTGACTCACAATTTTAATAGTTGTGTTTCTATAGTAATATCCGTGATAAAAATTATGAGTTAAAAATTCAAACTAATCCTAATCAAATGGTTGAAATCTAATTTTCATATACTGTAACAATGTTCAGGTCAACTGTTACGGATGGGTGAATGCGGAGAAGATAATGTCTAGATCGAGAATATATAAGAGAGAGGGTAGTGGCCCTTATCTCATGATGGATGTGCCGCACCCTGTGAATAACTTTTACATTATTGCTCCGTTTGTGCGGTCAAGAGATGTAACCTAGATTAAATTGTTAATTGACAGTTAATTTACTATTTTAATGCTACAAATTTGGCAGAGATATATTTTGATTTATACATGAACAATACATCAAAATAGTTTACGTATGATATTGTTTTTCTGGACAGGTTTTTTAGATGATTAGTTAGTGTTTAGTAAGTATTGGTAAGTATTCTTTTGTTGACACTTTATAACTTTAATTTGTTAAAAAATTTTGTATTATAACTGGATGTTTGTAACAGTTCTGAAATGAACAGCATTAACGATGGCGAACTACCCAGTTAATTAAGAGCACTACTGAGGTGCGTAGGTATGGGGGTTGAAGAGTCGTTCAACCACAATCAGTAGGCTTCAAATGTTGTACTTCACAGTTTCTGTACTCGAGTGTTCAGTTTACGATTTACAATACAAGTTGAAATCATTGTCAGGTTTTGCATTAATTAGAGTCGTCTTCAACACTGTATATACTAAAAACATTCTTTAGTATTCTTCAGTATTCCTGTATATTAGTGTTTTTAATATTTATTAGAAATTATTTTCTTATATATAAAAGCTGGGTAAGCAGCCCTATTACCTAATTAAATTGCTAATAAATAATAATCTAATAATAATATTACTAGTAAATAGTTTACTGGGAACTGTTTTTATGTGTATGTTCAAACCTATGGTATGAAAGATTTACGTAACTATTCATAGCGGAATGATTGTTGTTTAAACAAAATAGGTTGAAAGCGGTGTCTGAAACAAGAGAATATATGATACCATATTTTGCCCACACATCGACTTTTGCACCACTAGCCTTAAAGTTAAGAAAAGTAATTTATTATGTAATTTTTCAAGCAATTTTCAATCATCACATTGAAATAATTAGAGGAACAGATGATGAGTAGTTATTTGACAATCAAGTACATTTCTGATCAACTTACTTATTCCCCATTATTCTACATGTTAAATTCAAAGTAATGACGAAATAGAAAACATTAATAATTAATCAAAATTCATTTTTATTTTTATAAAACCGCACTAAATATAAAAAGTAAATAAAAAATATATTACTGGTATAAGAATCAATCTCTATATCTAAAAAATGAATGATCCTTGAAACTCTATGAACCTCTATGAGCCAGCTTTATGATACATACTTTTTACTGATTTATTTTAATTCAATAGACATTAAAAGTTTATATAAAGTGAAAGATACGAGTTGGAGAGCACCGAATAATCGAGTGGTCGGTCGGTGGCCGGGCCCGGAGGAGTTTGATTAAATTACCCTCTTGATGCTTAATTGACGTAAAAGAGTTAAGAACTCGTTCAATCTTCTTTTCAATTTCAAACTGTTAACCCACATTTACAAACAAACGAGTGAAAGCCAGTCGCTTGATCTATTTTGAGTCAATGGCATGCTTATAAATTGTTTCATTATCCAGTTTGTTTTAGATTTCAGTATTGTTTTAATAAACATTTGCAACAGTGATGTAAACCGTTCCACCGGTTTCATCCGTACATTGAATTCAACCAAAAGAGACAAATTTTAGCAATAATTATTGCTGTCGATGTGAAGTATGCTCTTGTGTCCACGTCTATACCACATACTGTGAGCATACACAGGAAAACATATTAAACTTTCATTATTTTCCTCAACATTAGCTTAAATTATTATCACTCAATTAGTTTGTCATGATTACTAATTATTTGTTAAATTATTTTTCTTGACTGATATAATCTTTTGACATTTACGTTGCCAAAGAAGTATTATTACACTTTGACAAGTATTTTTTCACAACCCTTTTTGAATATTTTGTTCATTAAAATTTTTTGTATCAAACTCAATTGCATTTTCAGTTTGAGCAGTTTTTAAAAACTGTCTATTTCCATTATTTGAATTTTGTTCTTTTTTGTAAGGAAAATAAATTTAACAAAGAATCAAATAAATCTTACATTTTAGTTATGATTATTTATTGTTTTATTTAAAAAATTAATAAATGTTATGACTATTCTGGAACGATATTAAAAGTTTTAGAGAATTTATTATAAATTAATTTCAGTTTTTAGTGCGGATTTTTCGCAAGGAAAGAGACTTCACGATCAGGTGGCTTAGCTTCTATGGGGTGTTCTGAGGCGAGGTGTAGAGCCTTGCAGTAAGAGGGAAGTGTATTCAGCGGTGCCTGAAGGAGCTATCAGCTGCTAGCAGGCGTCAATGAGGCGGCAAATGTCGCCAGATAATTTTCCACATGAGTCGATAAAGTGTTTCTGGGGCAGTTAGAGCGTGAGGAGGTGAGTTTCAGATGGTTGGTTGTTATCAGTGCGTCACCCTGTGATCCCCCTCCCCCCCTCCACACCTCACCTCAGCAGCCCTACCCCACCATCATCCCCTCCTTTGAGAGACTGTTCAAAAGTCAATTATATGCTATCTTCGCTTGTATTGGGATCAGGTTGAAGAATTAACGTATCATTTCTTTGAGTACATCAGTACTATACAAGTATGGATTTTTCGTCTAAAAACTAAAAGAACTCAGAAAGTTTTCAATGTAATAAAGGAATTTATTTGTTTTCTTGTATTTGAGTCGAATTTAACAGGTTTGAGTAAGCAGATTTTTGCAACAAGATTTCTATGCAAATATTGGTTGATTAAAACTCGTCAAAGGTTCATTCCAAAGATTATATATTTTGTAATTAAATAAAACTGGTTAAAAAAAATAAATAAATGGAGGACACCATAAAAGGGTTTTCTACAATCATAAATAGTTTTATATATGTGTAGAGGGCTAAAATATTAAATTTTAACAAATTTTATCCATTAATAATTTTGATTTTCTGTAACTAATATATTGATACATTTGATTTATTGTAAAAAAATCATTGTAATTTGATTGTAAAAAATCAAATAACCATTTGTTTGACTTTTTTAACACATATAATTCTACATTTAATCCTTTAGCAAATGTTTGATGATTATCATTCATGAACATAGATATGGTCCTAAAGAAAATGAGCACATATACAAAAATATAAATAGTAGGCTAATTTAAACATAGTCGATCTTCATGAAATCAGGGTATACAAAGTTCAGAATACAGTAAAAGTGTGTTTTCCACAGTTAAAATTGGCTGATATTTTAAATTACTGTTTTATTTGAAGTATGTTACTACTTGGGATTACTTGAAATTAAGCATTCTAAGGTTCTGATATAGTTTAAAAAAGATTTATACTTCTCGTTAATTATTTATATGTTAGTTACTATCTAAAATAAATCATGATTGGCAATGTGATATTATATTAATTATAATGCCTTTTTAAATTGTATTAAGAATATCATACGCTTTTCGTTTTCGTGAACATTTTATGTGATGTTAATTTATTTTGTTAATCCGCTTTTACTGTAAGTAAGGTACACGAACATAATTTACAACCCAGTTTTTAACCTTCTTCAATTGTAGGATTTCGGACTGAAAGCATAAATGTAGATATTGTAAGTCAGTAAAACCATAGTATGTGTGAGTATGTAGTGATAGTGTGAGTATGTAGTGAGTAGTATGTGTGAGTACACTTCACAATTGAAGCACAGAGAAGTAAAATTGATGGGGTAAAATGGTTTTACTTAATCTAAGACTTTGCTTAACCTACCAATAGCGCGTCGTAATTTTCATATCGTTCAGAATAATAAAAGTTTGCCGGTTATTATAATTGAAATGACTAACGGCACTGCTTTCTAGCAGATGCAGTAGACTTCCTAAAAATTAATTTACGTTTTAATTATTAATTTTAGTTTGGAAATCCTTGAATGGATTTAATAATCCTTTTTTCCAAACAATGCTGCAGTTGAAAAGCTATTTTCAGGCTATCAGACAAAAGTATAGTGAATACTGTAGTCCCCGACTGCGAGTCACCGCCCGCGGCGGAAGGGTGGCGAGGGGCTGAACTCCCTCCAAACCAACCCCTCCCACCGTCCCACCATCCCACCATCCCCCCCCCACCACCTGGGGGTTGTAGCGTGGTTGTGAGTTTACAACCGGTAGTTATCAGCTGATTGTGTCAATCACACACGGGTTTATCAGCTCCACTAACTAACTGACACTTTCTTCCCCTCCTTTCTATAACTCGAATGCCAATATGTTTATGTAATAGTGGAATATTTTGATGGTGCAATTTTTATTTATCGTTCTAACCACAGCCAATTTTGTAATCATGGGACCCTTACGAAACATTAATTTTAGCTTGATCTATGACCAGTATTTATGTAATTAAACATTAGTTTCTTGTGAAACTATCAATCTTTTGTTTAGTAACATTTAGTAGAGTTCGATACTAAAGCAAACGAAAATTTAGAAGGTTTGACAGAGAAAAAGAATATACAATTGTTCATACTCTGAGACAAGTCATCAAGTCAAACATATTTTCGGGCAGAATAGGGTATATCTATAATTGAACAGTTGATTTTGATGTACTTAATACTTTTCGTATACCATTAAAGATAAGAAAGTTAAAGATAAAGATAAGAAGTGGATAAAATATACATGTAAAAATCTTTAAAGTCTCAAGGTATAAAACTTTTACTGTGCCATGAGGTAAAAGTATGAAATACGAAGGAATTCTTTGTTTTAAATAACTAGTTTACAGCCGGTCTTAATTTGTCTGTCGATTTCAACCATAACAAAAAAAGAATTATCTTTGTTAATACTTCAATGGTTATTTATAAATAGTGTAGTTATTAAAAACTCTTGGGGAAACACAAACAAGTTTTCTTACTGATGTAGGATTTAAAATTAATTTAAATAATATTAAAATATTTTCACATTCTCCAAACATTTGTTTATTGTATATGTACCGCTTTCACCGATCAAATATTAAAATTTTCAGACCAGTGGAGTAGCCAATGAATGCTCAGTAAAGTTTCCAAAAAGGATGATCGGGAGATGAATGGTTTTTAATCAGGGGACGAGAGACATGCAGTCGCCGCAGGCGCCGCCGCCCCGGCCCCATGTATACACTCCAGGCCCCAGGACTAATGTCAGTCCACCCGCCCAGCTGGCAACGCTGCTGTTGAAACTTTAAAATGGACAAGACGACACGACCGTTACGTTTGTTTTATAAGAAGTTTGAAACAAGTTAAAACTTGTTTAGATTGATTTATTTATTTAACTTACATTATGATGTCATCATAAGAAAAACTATACATTTAAATTCGCTGTCAACTTATACCTTGTATCAAAATTAAATAAAATATATTTGTTAACTGTTATAACCTACAAGTGAATCAAAGTGTATCAAAGTGAAATTGTAACAAATTTTTACATATAAGAGTTGTTAACTATTAAAAAATCTTTTGATGTATTATTTAAACACCTGAAAATGGTTAATTTGTAAGTTACTTCGAAATAAAAGTCTACTTTTGACATTCCGAATCTTTTCACTTGTAACTCTTTCAAGTGCACTAGTGAAAGCCAAACTGTAAATGTATAAGTAGTAATTATGAGTAAATAGTTATGAGTCATCTTCACTTTTGGGCTAGTAGCGCGGTCAGTAATGTTGACCACATAGCTTTAATGCAAAACATGGTATTTTATTCCCCCGTTTCGAACGCCGTTTTCCATTCGATTTTCTTTAAACTTGGTAAGTGTTTAGTTGAATAGTTATATTAGGTCTCTCATACCTAAAAATTTTGACAATTAAAAAATATTACTCTCTGTGACGTTGCAAAAAACTCGATTTTCCTTACTTTTAAGATTACTTTTTCTACTTATACCATTTATTTTTACTGATATATCAGATACGAGTGACCTAAATCTGACCTTAATCTATAAGAAAAAATATATTTGACCAATAAATATTAAAAAACACCGTCTGAAAAGGGGAATAAGGAGGTGTGTTTTCAGTGTTTCTACAAGGGTGAAGATGACATTAAGCATTCCAAGTAGCCCAGTTCGTAAAGACATCAATACAGTAAGTGAAAGGTATCTGGTTCATGACCTGGGGATGGCACATAATTTTGGATCGATTAGCCTATATTTGTTTTTTTTTAACATTTGGCTAAAATAAATTTACTCTGTTATAAATATAAAAAAATATTATTTTCATTTTATAAAACTTTTTCCCAAATTGTTTTGAAACAATTTTATATTTGTTTCAAAATTGTTTTAAGCGATTTTAAGCTCAAATTGCATAAAACAACCTTGTTTTAAGTCAATTTGAAATTAATTCAAACTTGTTTTGAAACCTACATTAAACTTGTTAAACTTACATTAAAATAGTTTAGAAGCAAGATAAAACTTTGTAAATTAATTGTTTTGATATATTTTAAATGCTACTTGTATACAATAATTTTTTTCAATACTGTTTATTTAGTCATTACAAATATAGGTTTAATGAAACAAGAATTCAATGCCATAAATTGTGTAACTCAAACTAAAATTAGAAAGCCATGATACGGAATATGAATTATTCTGTTTATGACAATGGTGCATAAAACGTAAAATTGGAGGTAAAGATATGTGAAGGATTACAAGATGAATTTATGGCAACGTGTCAAAAAAAATAAGTTACTTAAAAATATTTGTAGTTGTCATTGAGGCTATTACAAGTGAAACTACTAGTCAGTTGTCAGCGGAAAGGCTGCATGGAACATAATTAATGGTTGTAATTTATCAACGGTTTATAATATTGTAGGTACAGTTGTTCTCGACACAAACCTATTACCTGTGAATGGAAACTTGACGTATGAAAAATTGCCTATCAACAAGGAATTTTAATACAAAGGTATTGATTGATTTGATAGTTGGAAACAATTTTTAGTCATGTAAATACATTAGTTTTGCAATATTTATTAAAACATTCACGTATGTTTGGTCATTTGTTTATTTATTTGCATAACAAAAGTAAAATATCGGAAGTAAATATAAACCCATACTTTGTTCTTAGTATACGTTTTGGAGATAAAGTTCAAATCGAGCATATGAAGACTTCCTGTGTTGTTAAATAAACAAAGATTTTTTTATAAAATAAAAGTATTAATTTAAATAAGTAGTAAAAGTAGTTAAAAATACAAGAATAAAAAGTAAAATAAAAAATTAATCACTTTAATTCCCAGTTAAGAAAATGTCTGCTTATATTGTGAAATTCAATAATTTATTTATTGGCAACCATGAAGTATAATAATTTTAACTAGCCTAATATATTGATATATAGGAAACCCACATTTGGCTTAAATTAGTTTAAAATATTGGAACATTTATGTAGAATTTTTTTCTATGAAGGTTTATAAATAAATAAATATTTCGTGAAGGGCTTTCGTAGGTTTATAATTTTAAAAAGCGCAATTTACGAATTTTTTTTAATTCAATGATATTAAGTTTAATTTTATGGCTGATAAAACTTAATATATTGTGGCTTTTAAAACCCCTATTCTTTTTTCAACTGTCACATTTGATTACTCAAATAGTTTATAATTGGTGCAACATAATAATATTATTCAATTTTAAAAGTAAAACTTAAAGTTACTAGATGTGATTGTCGTACTAATTGTTTTGGATTGAACTGTCACAGGCTCGACCGTTGGCAGAGGTGGAGGTGCCAGTTACATAAAACATGTAATCGGCTGTGGGATCTGCAAGGAGTAATGTGTTTTCCCCAACTGATTTGTAATTGGGAAAGCTCCATCCGACAGACCGTTGTAAACATATCGTATTTTGTCAACAACCTCGAACCTCCCCTACGTCATCGGCATCACAAAAAGAAAAAAAACTACATTTGTGAGAACTATTCTGGTATAAATCAATACTCCACTCTATGATTTTATCAGCAATTTTTATTTTAAAATACCGAAAAACATCATTTAGGTGATTTGAGGGGTTAAATTGTTTATTTTACGTGAATGGGAGAAAATCAGTTGGCGTCGAGCCCATCAGAAAAAATTATATCAACAATGCAGTGAAACTGCCGTGATAGGAGACAATCATCTGATAACAAAATAAAATATAAAAAACCTATTTCTTTTTTGTGTGAATAAGTTAAACAAGTAGTGAAATCCTGGTTTTGAAATTTAACATGTTAAGTATGTTATGCGGTACGAAAAAATAATTTAATAACAGGGGTCTAATGTAGCTTTTCAAAAATATGAAATTTTACGATCGGCTGGATTAAAACTTAACTTTGAATGAAAAGCGAGGTGAATTACTATTTTTATAACAAACAGCAGTGCAAGGTAATCGGTGACAAGAAAAACATTTTCCAATCAAGCTCTTAAATTAGTTTTAAACTCTTAACTCTACTTACTGTTTACTTTTAAATTAGCTACTCTTAAAACCGGGATAGTTATATAGCAATTTGTCTTTCTTTGACGAAGAAAACTCTCCGTCCTTTTTATAAAAATTCATTACACCTACATTATTTATAAAGGTATTAAAATGTCATTTTTACAAAGAAAACTTATTGTTATTTAATATTTGGTGATGTGGATTGATATTTTAGAAATAATTTTCTACAGACGCCAAACATAAGAAACTCTTTGCAACATCGTATAAATCATCAGACTAATAGACTCGGAAATTACTAATTAAAATTATTTCCGAATATTCAAAAAAGCAAAACTAAAATCAGTGACAGACGAGGACCTAGCATTTACATGCGAGGGCGTTTGATAGAGGTTAGGTTACTTGGCAAAGACAATATTCATTATATCCGATGTGATTATTCTTGGTTGAGCATTTACAACAGAAAATTCATAATACTTTTTGTCTATTAAAAAAAATTGGCCATTAGAAAATCCTTTAAACTCATTTTCATAGTAATGAGTATTATAGTTTTTAAGGACTTCATTCAAAACATTTTTTACATCCTCTTAGCCATCTAAACAATAAAGATAAATAAGTAGAGGCATTTTAAGAGATTCAGGACAAACGCAAATTCAGCGGTTTTTAATCAGTGGTTACGTAATAGTGACGTGTGATGACGTATGTGTGACGTCATACGGTGAGGAGGTGGAGTGTGTGTGTGAGGTGAGGGGTGTGACGTGGTGGTGTGACGTCACGGTTGTGACGTCACGGGTGTGACGTGTGATGACGTCATACGGTGACGTCACGGGTGTGACGTGGTGGTGTGACGTTACTAATACGCTGTTGAACTTTTAGCGGAGCCCAGAGAGTCTTGATTTTCCTGTTAATTTGTGTTTATGACCAAACGTTACCCCGGCTGTCAGGCCGATCACGCTCTTTGCATTGCAATGCTAGATACCAAATTTATTTACTTACAAAGGCCGGCACATAAAGATTACTGTATGTTCTTAAAAAAATATATATTTAAGAGTATTTATATTCACCCGGTAAAATCCATTAATTTTTATCCGATTTATACAACCGGAGTTTTGCTTCAGATAACTGACAGAAAACTTCTTAAATTCCCGGTCAAAACTACGGATTTTATTCCCCTTATACTTTTACACAACTAACACTCGACCACGATTATATTTGGCGGGAATATGTAATAATTATTACACACCGGTCTCTTTATTCTATCATACACCTTAGTTTCACACTTTTTAAACAATATTATTAATTTTTAAACGTTTATTTCCGTGGCCTTTAGAAAGGCCGTTTCGTCTAAATCTTAATTTTTTGAACTGCGGGCTTCATTCGTGTAACCCTAATATATTGGGCTATAATTATATTGTTTATTCGGGTTTTAACAAATATTTTTACGCCTGAGCAGGTTCAAACAGGTTCAAGGTCAAATTGAATGTAGAAAAAAAGGAACTTGGCTGTAGCGGACAAGCCTGCCAACCAACCAAGTTTAGGGGGCAGTTCCTCGTAGCTGGGCAGGCCAACCGACCGAGTGAACCAAGGTGTGGGGGACCGCAGAAAACGCTCTGCGCGAACCACCCGGGTATGTTTTGTGGGGGGTGTGATAGGAAATAGGTAAGGGACATAGTTTAAGTACACTAGAGTGTTAGTTTGCCAAAAAAAAATAAGAAAGAACCCACGCAAAGCCATGCAAAGAAAAGACAGTAAAGAAGGAAGTCGCCGACTAAGTGCAAACGAGGGAAGGGACCTAACGGTCCCGTGATCAAACTGATCCAGACGCCCAAGGATCTTCTCACAGCGAGTCCGAGTCTCCTCGCATAAGTCCGGAGTAGTCTGACCCAGGCACGGCGACATTCCTCGGGACGTAGGCGGCGCATGCCCCAGTGACTCGTCGGCGACCCTCGTAGACATCGAGCGGCGTAAGCGAGGTGACCTCAAGGGTATCACGCTTGGCGTAGACTCCGAGGCGGTGTACCACGCAGGGCTTGCGCTTCTCCCAAGACATCGCCGAATGCCCGGTGTCTCCGATGGTATCCGCCGAGTCCCGGTAGCTTGCGGGGAGAGGTCGGAGTTGCTTCTTGGCTGGTCCCGTGACGGCTCGATGCAGAGTGATACAGTGGCCCGAGCAGGTCCCGGTTTTATCCCGACTCAGCGAGGAACGGATGTCTCTCATTGGCTCAGCGGCCGGGCCAATCAGAAGCGAGCTACAGTTAATGACTTCACCACGGGGCCATGCAGCGAGATTGTACTCGACTCAAGTCAAGATCCCGATGATGTCGGCATTACAGAAAACTCCAGTCGTTTTTCGGAGGAAACCTACTCGGCTAAAGATGGTGGTTATGCCTCAGAAAAATCCAACCGAGCTGTAATATTGTCTTGTGTTAGAATTAATAAACTTAACAAAACATTATAATTTGACTCGCAACTTCATTTAATAATAATAACGTTAGAAAATAGTTTAATCGTTTGAAGTCGTCACTGTCATACCATTTTAATGTACTGACCTAAATATTCACGTTGTTTAAACATTTCATTTTGCTCTGCTGAGTCCCTATCGTAAAGAAAACACTTATTTATTGAAGGAAAACCCACTTTTTATAAATTCCATACATTAGACAAACATAATTATTTACTGAGATAAAGCAAGAATAATAACAATATTTTAAGTAACGCAAAACATAATATAAATAGTTTGCTCGATTATAGTCGAAAGAAACATTATAATTACAGCTAAAAATATATAACAGACACAAGGATGAAGCCCGTAGTACAAAACTAGACTTTTAGACGAAAATAAATTAACTTAACTAAACATTATAATTTAACTCGCGATTTCACGTAACAATATCGTTAGAAAATTATTTAATCATTTTTTGTACAAGTAAGTAATCATATCCCACAGTCATGAAACATACTCCAGTCGTCCCCTCTAGGTGTGCAGGGCAATGCGACAATCGGCTGACCCAGCGGAGGGCTTACCGCCGGCGTTAACAACTCGAGACGTCCCCTCTACCTGTGCACGGGTATGCAACAATCTGTTGACGGAGCGGAGATGTCTCGCCGCCGTCTACATTTAATTACGCGCGGGGACACACATCAGCTCCCGGCAACCTCCCGGCAACAGCGCTGAAACTTGTCCGGTGGAATTTCTAAGCGTATTCTGTACGGTACGCAGACAGCGGAAGCAACTCAAATGTTTTGACCGAGATGTTTTAAATTTTTCCGCCAAACGTTGTCTAGTAGACGCGCTTGTTATTAGGCGAATAAATTCAAGCTCCTTGACGGCGGTATTTATAACGTTTCCGCCAACTTTTGTTCAGTGATGCCGGGAACAGTTAGGCCAGTAAAATAAAATGGTTTGACCGAGATCTTTCAATTTTTTCCGCCAAACATTGTCGAGTAAGAGAGGTTGTACCAGGGGGGAATAAAGTTGCTTGAAAGCGATGTTTAACACTTTTCGGTCAAGTTTTGTTCACTAATGGCGGAAATTATTAGACCAGTAAAATATAATTCTTTGACAGTGACAAGGAATAAATCGTATAACCACATGTTCTAAAAAATACTTTGATAATCCGCTAGCCACCATTTTCTTTCTACACATATTACTATTTTTAATTCCGTGAGTAATTGGTAAACTTTAACAAATTTGGTATTGAGAAAATCATATTTAACATCTCTATAACTTTCCAATTGATAATTAAAATTACTTCAATTCATTCTGATAGACGTATCTTTCGTGTATATATGTAACATTTAAAGATATTTTATACAGTTTTTTTCAAGCCTTCAACTTTCAGTGAATATACTTCTTTCTTTACACGATAAAATATATATATATATATATATATATATATATATATATATATATATATATATATATATATATATATATATATATATATATAGAAATGATGTTTCTACATATCACTGTCGTCCGATGACGTATGAGTGACGTCACACATACGTCATCACACGATAACATAACTTATTTTAAAATTGAAGACATCTTAAATTATACACATATTTGGTATTTTTATTTATATATTATTCAGGATGACACACCATAAAAAATGTTCCATAACTTTGGGATATGATTACTTGCTTGTACAGAATTAAAAAAATTAAATAAACACATGTCCAAAAAATGCTTTTTATCATTCTGCACGAAATCAGCCGGTTTTTTGCTCTCTCAATAGTACCAAAACCGATTCTTTTTTGTCCTAGGACTGAAAAATCACCTGGAGAATTTTTTGAGTCCTAGGATTGAAAAGTCAGCTGTTTGCTAAGTATATTATTATTGATTTATTACTGTTGATGAGTAGAATTTTGAAATTCAAACGTTATGAAAAGCATTGTTTGTAAATAACAGAAATGTAAACACTGCATATTACTTACTTTGTAAATATAACCTCGAAAATACAGTTTTATAGTTAATATTTTTAACGATCAAAAGTCTAATTTCGCATTATGATAAAAAAACGGTGTTCATCACTCGGAGCAAAAGTGTCTTTTTTTATGCATAATCGTTTTTAAAAACTCGGCTGCGGCCCGTTTTTTGATACACGATTGCACACCAAAAAGACCCACTTTTGTTGGCGCGTAATCGTGTTTTAAAACGATTAAGCATAAATAAGACACTTTTGGTCTGAGTGATAAACAACGTTATCTATCGTTAATGAAGAATTAGACTTTTTATCTTACAGTACTAACTAAGTTAACTGAAGTTGTATTTTTGAGGTTATATTTACAATGTAATTTATATGCAGTGTTTACATTTATGTTATTTACAAACACTGTTCCTCATAACGTTTGAACTTCAAACTTCTGCACCTCAAAATCAATAAATGAATAATAATAATATACCTACTAACCAAACAGTAGCCTTTTCAGTCCTAGGACCTAAAAAATATTCCAGCTGATTCAAAAACCGCTCCCAGACCGAGCGGCATTACAGAAAACTCCAGTCGTTTTTCGGAGGAAACCTACTCGGCTAAACATGGTGGTCAAAACAAGTAATTAAAGAGGGACCCAATTTAATGGGGGAATCGTGTAATGGGGGAATTTAGCAGTACCATGGAGCGCATGGGGAGTATCGTGTACACTCTTGCCCTCGCCCGCTCTCGTCCTGTCTCGGCGAGAGTGTACTGCTAGCGTGAAAGGGGCCGCCGCAGGCTCGCGGCTCGCTCCATGGGAAGTGCCGACGAGGGCACGCTACATCAGCTGACACGCCAACACCGCGGCGCAGCGGGCGGCCAGGCGGGCCTGACAAGGCAACGACACGCCGTCGCCGCGCATCGATACACCGCGACATTTAAACGTTTTCTGCCAAACGTTATTGAGGATATTCGGCCATTGTTAAGGGGGAAAAATAAAGTAGTTTGACGGCGATGTTTAATTTCTTTTCACCAAATGTTAAGGGAGCCAGATGCCGGAGTTTTACCGCAATGTTTAAAAATGTTTGGTCTAATTTTTACAGCTAAAATTCAGTTGTATTTAGTTTATTAAACTAAAGTGTTTTGATTGCAAGATTTATTATTATTATTATTATTATTATATTACAATGAAATAAAAACGTAATTAAAGTTTGCAAAAGCATATTTGTTTCCATAGAACAAACTTTAAATAGAATAATCAAACCTAACAAAAGATTAACTGTCATACGTTTAACGGTGAAAATTAAAGAATGTCACAGATTAAAATAAATTGTTTAACGAATTACTAACGAAATTATCTTAATCGTTCCCGAACTGTTGTTTTTGTACTGACCGCACTGAAAGACGCCACTGATCCGGCGAAAATAACTTTATATTATTCCACTGACTGTACTGTACGGTATAAGGCTTGACAAATTTCGCCGGGCCGGACTTAAAACTGTTGACGGGGGACAAGGCTAGGCCAGGTGTGTGGTGCAGTCCCGTCCACACGTAGCGGGGAAGTCACGATTCTGTTGGCGGAAAGATTTTAAACGTCGCGGTCAAAACAACTTGATATTGTTCCCCTGACTACGTACCGTACGGAAGACGGTTCGAGAAATCTCGCCGGGTAGGACTCAATACTGTTGTCGGCGGGCAAGGCTATCCGTCGAGTGATGCAGCTGCCGTGTGCATCTTGCACAACACACGGGATACAGTCATTATTGTTGCCGGTGTAGAGGCTAATTCCACTGGGCCAAGCGTTTGATGCATTCCGGTCCGCTCATAGCGGGGAAGTCTCGAGTGTGTTGACCACATTATAATATTAAATTAAACGATTTATCGAGCTCCCAAACAAACTCACATTTATAACTTCTTTTTTAAGGAAGTTATAAAATAAGTTTCTGTGTTTTGTTTCCCAATGAATTATTTTATTAAAAAATATTTGCCCAAACCAAATATTAGTTATCTGAGTATGTCAGCAAAGTAAAATGATGAATCAGCATAGCTTATGTGATTTAAGAAGCTACCAGTGTATTCTGTACGGTACGTTGGGTCGCACTTAAGCGTACCATTGGAATGAAATTGCATGATATGAAAATGGTCTACGAGATCGTTCACTATCAGACGGCGAGGAGCCACTACATCGCCCAATGGCCATGGAGCCAGCGCGCCAAATCGAGGAGAGAAGTCCGGGACCGATCGGACATCGCTCTGGTCGCCAAGGACCTCGACAGCATCGCGGCAGACCCCCGCGGGAAGACAGTCCGGCTCCAGCTGCTGGAACCTGGGGTGTGGGTCCCGCCAACTCCTCTTGAGGATGACATGCCTCTAAAGTCCGCGGTGCTGAAGGACCTTCGGCGTCTACTTAAGATCAGCGGCCGGGTCATCGTCATCATCAGATGCCCGTAAGAGCACAGTCTGCGGACCGACGGCACCACCTCACACAACATCTGAGGGCGGACACAAACGGCCTTTCTCAAGGCCACCATTACACTCAATCGTTTAAAGACTTTGCTGAGCTAACTTATATTGTATTTTTATTTAATTTTATATTTGTCTTTTGGACACTATAACAACCATTTCTCGTTTTGACATTATCAGTGCAGCCTCTTTTAGTCTTTGAGCAACAAAGTATATTATGATATTAAATTAAAAGATTTAACGAACTCAAAACAAACTAACATTCATAACTTCTATTTTTAACAGTTTCTGTGTTCTGTTTCCCAATGAATTGTTTTAATGAGAGATATTTGCTCAAACCAAATATTAGTTATTTTAGTAGGTCAGCAAAATAAAATGGTATGCGATTTAAGAAGCTACCAGTATATTCTGTACGGTACGTTGGGTCGCACTTAAGCGCATGTTGTGGTCCATTGTCATTCTCATCCTACTCACCATGGCACCACTTGACATGCCTCCCACCTGGAAGCGACTACAAGACACGATGGAAGATGTACTAGATGAAGAGTTTGCTGCGGTCGTTGAGGAAGTAATTGCTATGCCAGAAGATCCTCATGTTAACATGGAAGTTTTCAGCAACTTCGATGAAGCTGAAACATCATCTTTCGCATCGGACATTGATGAATTCATTGATTTGACCGTTGCCTACCATGTCACAGAGTCCGAAGCCGACAGCATTGAATATTTCCTTCCGATCGAAGATGGCGAGGGAGACACGACCCCTGTTCTACCTGATGCTCCTGATGCCAGACGGAGACTATTTGATGGTTGCAGCGATGAGGAGGATGATGATGGTGTCGCATACTTAAGCGATAGTTAGACTTTTAGTCTACTTCAAAACGGCCTTTCTAAAGGCCACCATTACACTCAATCGTTTAAAGACTTTGCAGAGCTAACTTATTTTGTATTTTTATTTAATTTTATATTTGCTACAAGCTGCTGCTACAAACGAGTGAAAAATTGGTAGCCGTGAAAACGGCTGTTTTGTATAGGTTTTACACAGTAAACCCTTATGGAGCGTAACTACTCTGCGTTGGCATCTTCATCGGATAAATAATCTGCTCCCACTAATCTTTCCAACGCAGCGATCACTTCTCTTGATGTTATACTAGTTCTGCTTGTTACAGAATGAACTTTTACGGGTTGATTTTCACCGGTGACTTGCCTCCCCGTAGGCAATATTTGAAAAGGTGGTGTAGTAGAGGATATTTCAGGGACCTGTACAGGCTGCTCCATTACGATGTTGTCGCTAGAAAGGTTCGTGCAATAATGATTTTAAAATACATTCATGTTCACAGGTTAATTTGATGAGTCAATGAGATTAAAGGTGCTGATGTCAGCAAAAAATGAACCAATAGGAATTTAGTGCTGAGGTAAGCATTTGATATATAAGTAGAAAATTCAAGCATTGGTTCTCATTCCTACTTCTGGAACTGCATACAGCGCATGGAACAGCAATTCAACTACGATGTATTACTGCCATCGTTGTAATGAAGATTTCTCTAACGAAGATTTGTATGTATTGCATTGTGAAATTTATCATAATGCTATGGAAAATACACCGTGTGACTGTGAAGACCATCCGGATTTTGTGCGCTTCCTTGCCGAAAATTCTACGGAGCAGAACAGGCCAAGTGTCATCGCATATGCACCCCCAAGAGAAGATGTGGTGGATCCTATTGATGAATCGTCTCAACCTTCGACTACAAGAACTCCGAGTCAAGATTCTACGTTGGGAGTTGAAGTTTTAGTGGAAGCATTTGAGAGAGCTGTTGTCCGACATTATAGAATAAACAATATAAATTCGCTCGATCTACAAAATTTCCTGACTATTGTAAAAGATGTCATTGTTGAAAAACTAAATTATGAACTCCACCGATTGAATTTCATAAAATTTGGTTTGCTATTAGATACAACTTTTAATAATGTTGAAGGAGAACTGTCCAACAGAGGGTTTCTCTCTAGAAACCGCAGTATCATGGTGACCTCAAATATCGATGAAATTGTTGAGGAATGTTTGCAGGAACTGGTACTCAAAATAACGGAACATGAAGCTCGAGGATCTGGATGGTCCTTGCTCAACATTAACAGTCTGGATTTACGCGTTCATAAACGTGGATACGGAGATCGTGGCAGCAGTTATATTCCACTGCCAGCAAAGATAAAAAATACTTTGTCATGTATCAATGTTCAAAACAATGACAATGAATGCTTCAGATATTCTATGTTAGCAAAACATCTAGTGAATGAAGGTGTCCAACATCCGGAACGACCAAATAGAAGATATCAAGAACTAATCTGTAGGTATAATTTTAATGGACTAAACTACCCAGTGTCATTGGCTGAGATAGGACGTTTTGAAAAACGCAATCCAGGTGTATCTATTAATGTTTTTGGACTCGACAGTAGAAACAATGTCTACCCTTTGAAAGTAGTGACTCGGGAACTTGCAGATCATACAGATTTATTGCTACTAACAGATGGTGATGTTTCACATTATGTGTATATAAAAGATTTTACTAAACTGATTCACAAACAGCTTACCAAAAACAATAATCATATAACGGTGTGCAAAAGATGTTTCTGTTTTAAAAATATCCCTTTTATTAGAGGAGGTCATCGTTGGCTGATGGAACACTCTAAGCTTTGTGGAGATCATGCGGCAGTAAAGGTTATCCTGCCTACCCCGAGGAATTCCGTTCTGAAGTTCAAGAATATACATCACCAATATCGAATACCAATAGTCATTTACGCAGATTTTGAATCTTCGTTGATACCAGTAGAAAATATAGATCCTGATGCACCCGACAGTGGAAAATATCAAAGACATGAACCAAACAGCTATTGTCTTTTGGTAAAATCGACACTTTCCGAAGAACATCTTCAGCACTATGGTATTCCAACATCTCCAAAACTTTACCGAGGAGAGGAAGCTGCAAAACGTTTTGTTGACGACCTGTACATTATTGCTGAAAACGTATCAACCCTTTATAGTTACATCGTTCCAATGGAAACTCTGAGCCCACTTCAAGAACTTTGTCATCTAATGGAGAACGTTTGTTACTTGTGTAAAAACGAGTTTACCGAAGACAACATCAAAGTGCGTGACCATGATCATTTGACAGGCGCTTACCGAGGAGCTGCATGCAACGCCTGCAACATCAACTTCAAGCTACCTAATTTTGTACCCGTTGTATTACACAACCTAAGTGGTTATGACGCACACTTTATCATCCCAGAGCTCGGTCGAGACAAAGGTCAAATTGACGTATTGGCACAAACAACCGAAAAATTCATCAGTTTTTCGAAGAAAGTAAAAAATATAAAATTAAGGTTCATAGATTCATTAAGGTTCATGCCTTTCAGTTTGATGACACTTTCAAAGAATTTAGAAAGAGGAGACTTGATTGAAACGAGGAAGCTTGTTTCAGAAGATAAGTTGGAGCTTGTATTAAGGAAAGGAGTATTTCCCTACGACTACATAGACTCCATTGCCCGATTCGACGAGACTGAACTACCTCCACCAGAAATGTTTTATAGCAAACTCAATGAATCACCGGTAGATCCGGAGGATTATGATCATGCTGTTAAGGTATGGACAGAACTTAACATGTCTACGCTCGGAGATTACAATGATTTTTATGTTAAACTTGATGTAACTCTCCTTTGTGATGTAATGGAGGAGTTTAGAAATTCATGTTTAAACGCTTATGGACTTGACTGTTTTTATTATTTCACATCTCCGGGATTAGCCTGGCAAGCAATGATGAAAGAGACTAAATGTGAACTCCAACTTTTGACAGACATTGACATGGTTCTTATGATTGAAGATGGTGTTCGAGGAGGGCTGACACAATCAGTTACACGCTATGCCAAAGCCAATAACAAACATCTTCCAAATTATAATCCAAGAGAAGAATCTGTATATCTAGGCTACTTTGACGCAAATAACCTTTACGGATATGCTATGTCGATGCCATTGCCCTATGGTGGTTTTTGCTGGGTAGAATCAACTGTCTTAGGAGACATCGTAAACATCCCAAAATTCAATGATATTGGATACATTTTGGACTTTGACTTTGAGTATCCGCAAAATCTTCACGACCACCATTATGATCTTCCTCTCTTACCAAGGACCGAGATTCCTCCAGGAGGCAAACATCCCAAGTTGATGACAACACTTGAAAATAAAACAAATTATATAGCACATTACTGGGTTGTACAACAAGCCATTGAACTAGGCTTAAAAATTGTTAGAATCAATCGGGTCCTTCAATTTACACAAAAGCCTTGGTTGAAACAGTATATTGATTCTAATACTGCAAGGAGAGCAGCTGCCACATCAAGTTTTCATAAAGAATTTTATAAATTGATGAATAACGCAGTCTATGGGAAATGTCTCGAAAACAAAAGAAATCACATGAATCTTAAACTGGTCTCTGAAGCGAAGAAAATGTTAAAATTAGTTCAAAAGCCTAACTTCAAAACTTCTATTGTAATTAATGAAAATCTTGTAGCAGTGTGTATGAACAAAACCAATGTTGTCATGGATCGGCCTCTATATGTAGGAATGTGTATACTTGACATTTCAAAGACCCATATGTATGACTTCCATTACAACAAGATGGTTTCCTATTACGGACGGGATAAAATTGGAATATGCTACATTGACACTGATGGGATTGTGTACTGGATCAAGACACTCGACATGTATGAAGACCTCAGAGTGTTTCCTCACAGGAATTCCTTTGACTTCTCAGACTACCCCATTGACCATCCAACCTATGACAACTGCGTAAACAAAAAGGTGTTAGGAAAGTTTAAAGATGAAACTTCTAGTGTGCCCCTAGAAGAAATTGTAGCCCTTATGTCAAAGATGTACGCCTTAAGGATGTTTACAGGCAGAACAGGAAATGACACGGCGGATGAAAACGAAGCCGGAATCATTAAAAAGGCAAAAGGAATTAAAAAAAATTATATAATGAAGAAAATGAGATTCGAACATTACTATAATTGTTTATTTAGAGGAGCTGAGTACAATGCAACTTTCAACACCATCCGGAGTTTTAAGCATAATTTGTACAGTTTGACAGTAAAAAAGAAGTCATTGTCAGCCAGAGACGACAAGCGTGTGATCCTTCAAAATAAGATCCACACACTCCCTTATGGGCACTATTCATTAACAGAAATGGATTGAATAAGACATTCAAAAAAGTAAGGAACATCCACAAAATCTGTATTGTAGTGTAAAGAATAACTGTAAAGTTTTTTAAAACTTAAATTGAATGACCTTGAACTCATGTTTTTATATCAAATTGACTTAAAATTGTAAAGTTTTTTAAAACTTAAATTGAATGACCTTGAACTCATCTTTTTTATATCAATTTGACTTCTGAAATGCATACAAGTATAATTGAATAAATTATCGTTATCGTTCAGTTGTATAATGGACGAAGAATGAAGCAGACCAATGGACGAGAGAAAAATTATAGTTCAAGAACTTCACAAACCAGTTCGAAGAAATTTTCCCAGAAGATCAACGGTCGTGAAGGGTATTAATGACTTATATCAAGCTGACCTTGTAGAAATGAAACCATACAGTAGAATAAACAAAGGTTTCAAATACATTTTAACAGTTATTGACTGTTTTACAAAAGTTGCCAGTGCTATTCCCCTTAAAAACAAAAATGGGCCTTCGGTTACTGAAGCAATGACAAAGGTACTGCAGGCAATAGGAAAACGTATAAAGCATCTACATACAGACGACGGCAAAGAATTTTTTAACAAAGATTTTTCTAATCTGATGAAGAAAAATAAAATAAATCACTATTCTACTTTTAGTGAAAAGAAAGCCTCCATTGTAGAACGTTTCAATCGCACATTGAAAACAATGATGTACAAGAAATTTTCAGAAAGAGGAAGTTATGTGTGGTTTGATATTCTTCCAACTCTAATCAAAGATTACAACAATACAAAACATCGTACTATAGGTATGAAACCAAATCAGGTGAACAAAGAAAATGAATCTTTAGTTTTGAAACGCATAAAGGGAAATACTACGCCGCGGTTAGATAAAAAGCCTCCTCTTAAATTTTCCATTGGAGACCATGTGAGAATAAGTAAATATAAACAGATATTCACCAAAGGATATCTACCCAATTGGACGAATGAAGTTTTCACAGTGCATCGAGTGCAACGTACCTTTCCAGAAACATACATTTTAAAGGATAGTAAAGGAGAAATATTACAGGGAGGATTTTATGGCCATGAATTGTTAAAATCTAAAACTGGTAGTGTTTATTTGGTTGAGAAGATTTTAAGGAAAAGAGGTAATAAGCTTTTAGTGAGATGGTTGGGATTTGATAAGACCGAAGATACTTGGATAGATCAAAAGGACTTACTTTGAAATGGAAAAACCAGTAAGGTCGCAGCATTCGGATAGACTGCTCAAGTATAACTAACATAATGGAAGTAATCTATCAAAAGGATAGACTTGACGTCAATGACATTGATTGTTTGACACCGGATATCTTTGATAAGGAAGTAAGTAAGCATGGCACTTTATTGCCCAATACAATGAGATGTATTATTAGTGGACCTTCAAACTGTGGGAAAACCAACGCTGTTTTCAATTTAATAACAAAGCCAAACGGATTAAGTTTTAACAATGTATATATTTTTTCCAAGTCTCTCAATCAACCAAAATATCTGTTATTGGAAAAGATTATGAATGATGTGCCCGATGTCTCATTGTATAAATTTGACGCAAGTACTGAGATCATAGAGCCCAACAATGCCGAGCCGTATTCAATTTTTATTTTTGACGATGTTTCTTCTGAAAATCATGACCGAATAAGAACATACTTTTCTATGGGAAGGCATAATCATATCGACTCTATTTACATTGGTCAGACATACAGTAAAATCCCAAAACAGTTAATTAGGGACAATGTTAACTTCTTAATAGTTTTCAAACAGGATGCAAAAAATCTCAAACACATATACAACGACCACGTTGGTGCTGATATGACATTTGAAAAGTTTCGAGAATTGTGTGGGAAAGCATGGAAAGAAAAGTTTGGATTTTTAGTTGTGGATAAAGAAAGGGCTATGAGTAACGGTCGTTATAGAATAGGATTCGATAAATTTGTCTTATTACATTAACACCTACATGTATAGTCTTCAGTATTTATTGTGACACTGTAGAGAACACTCGGAACTAATAATGTCAAACCAGGAGGAGTTGCTTAGTGAAATAAAAGTTCTCAGTGACTCTATACGGAAGAAACACCTGTTACTAAAAGAAGGATTAGTGGATAGAAATAAATATTTAGAGGAAACATTCAAACCCATTGTCGATCCTCTGAATAAAATAAATGAAAAAATTAACAAATCAAATTTTACGGAACAAGTTGAAACAGAAAAAGACAAACCAGTGATTAAAACAAGCTCAACTTCAGAAACAGACAACTCAGAGTTTGAATCGGAATTATTTAGTAGGTCAACGCAGTCATTGGAAAAAGATGACGAAGATGAAGATGAAGATGAAGAAAGCAGTAAAACAGATGTAGAAACTCAAGATATAGGCAGTTTACAAGAAACAGATTCCCCTACAAATATCAGCATTTTAAGTAAAGAAATCGGCAACAAAGGACCTCTTTCACGGAAATATATTTTAAAAATGCTACATGGGGCAAGGAAATCGTCAAGATACCATGTATATGGAGCTCGCATGGATAGAGATGGTCTTCGAATGGGAGACAGCGTGATACAGGTGGATGACAAAGATAATATTAAAGTTAAAGATCAAACTTTTAAAGGTACTGCTGGACTGTTTGAGTTGATCTTTAAGTCGTCTCCTAATAAATATTCCAAGAAGGATTTAAATAATTTTAAAAATATATGTTTGTTGACTAACTCCCATAGAAAAGGTTATTCATCTAATGCACCTATTCATAGAAATAAATCAGATATGTACAAGGATGTAATTGCAAAGCTGTTTTCTAATATTAGAGGAAAACCCTCGAAGGCTAAAGGTAAAGGAATGTCTATGAAATCTGCCTATGATACAAACATCATATATTATAATAATGTGAATAAGCTCGTTGACAGAATGCGGTTAATATATGAATCTATTCAGGCTGGACACAACGGGCTGGATAATGAAATGATTGCTTTAACTGAAGAATTAAAAAGTAGAGGATACATAGCTTAAGGGTTCAGTCTAAACATGAGTGTTGACAAGTTCGGTCGTCATGAAAGCTCTTTGGCCCGAGAGGTTTGGAGGGGTCCACCTGGTGAAGGTTTTTTATTGACTAGAGATGGAAACTATGATATAAGAGGGAAACGTTTGTGCAACATTGCAAATCCCATTTCTAAGGATGAAGCAGTAAATCTTGGAATTATTCATACATTAACATTACATTGCAAGAATGATGAAGAAATGTTTGATGCTAAATATAAAAAAATTATAAATGTGGCGAATGCAGAAAATGAAACTGATGTTGCAAATAAAATATTTGTTTTGGAAGAGATATACAAACTAAAGAAAGATATTTACGAAAAATTAGATAAATTACAGTCTGGAAGGAATCCTTTCACCTTTTCACGAAGAGGCAGCAATGAAGCCCCTACAAACAGTGTGAATTCAATATATAATACGAAGAGCGATCTAGACAAACCATTACCATTGTTGATCACTAAGGAACTAACACGTTAAAACTATCATGCATAGGAGGAAGCCATTTAGTAGTGATTCATCACTCATGAGAAGAGGAGGAGGACTCACTAGTTCAGCAGTGAGTCTTTTTAAGAAAGCGTTTGCGACTTTACCTACAGGTGCATTAATAAACACAGCTATCGACGCACTTCCAATAGAGCTACATTTACCTGGAGGTTATCAATACTGTGGACCGGGTACGAAATTACGGAAGCGTTTAGCCCGAGGAGATCCTGGAATAAACAAATTGGACGAAGCCTGCAAAGCGCATGACATTGCATATTCAAATTACTCAGATTCGGAAAGAAGATCAATCGCAGATAGAGCTCTTGCTGAAAAAGCTTGGCAGAGAGTAAAATCAAGTGACGCAAGTGTTGGGGAACGAGCAGCTGCATTAGCAGTGACAGCAGCTATGAAAGCCAAAACAGCAGTTGGAGGAGGGTCGAGGAGGAGGAAAAGAAAGACAACACGAAGGAAAAATACATCCGGTGGAGGCACAAGGAAGAGAAGTAGCACTACTAAGAAAATAAATCGTAAAAGGAAAAGGTGTTCAACATGTTCTAAAAAAAAGTCAAACGGAAAAGGATTATACCTAAGACCATACCGTGCATATTAAATAACAACAAATTAATTTTGCCAAATAAAGCCTTGAACAACGAGGAGCTTGAACGCTATGCATCATGTTTGAAAATACCTTTTTTCAGAGGTGTGTTTATGCGGAACGGGTTGCCAAGAAAAATCTGGAAAAATGAAGCCGCAATCGTAAACCTTGATGATATTCATGGTGCTGGTACCCATTGGGTTTGTTACAAGAAATTATCCGATTCTGTGTTTTATTTTGACAGTTTTGGGAACCTTCCACCTCCAAAAGAATTGCGCGAGTATTTCGGATCAGTGCCTAAAGTGTATTTTAATAACAATAGAAGACAAAAAGAAGAAACATCAATATGCGGCCATTTATGTTTGGAATTCCTAGCCACAAGCGTCAGTCAACTTTAAGATGTCTTCCTGTACTGTAACAATTACAGGCACATCTTCAACTTTGAGGAGTTCACTATTTCCACCATTACACCTAAGAGAAGATAAACAGTGGGAGATTGCACTTTTGGATTTTACAACTTATAACTCAATTCCAAACATAATAGAAGGTGTCAACAACAAATTACACTATACAAAAAATAAAACGGCTAAGGATCTCACTGAGCTACCTGAGTTTGTTGCGATTGAAACTGGTGCTTATGAAATAGCTGACATAAATAGAGAGCTCCAAAATAAGTTGGGAAAGGATGCAATTGAACTAAGGGCTAATAACAACAATTTAAAGTGTGAAATAAAATGTAAATTTTATATGGATCTAACTCAACCTGCATCGATTGGCCCTTTACTTGGTTTTCCATCCCAAGACACAATCCTTGAACCAAATATGTCCCACACGAGTCCAAAAACTGTAAACATTATCAAGGTTAATACTATTAATATTACATGTAATATTGTTCAAGGGGCCTACAGAGATGGGTCAAACCAACATATTTTACATTCATTCTATCCAACCGTTCCGCCTGGATTTAAGATAGTTGAAAAACCTCATAATCTGATATATCTTCCATTAAACACCACTCACATTTCAGACATCGTATTGAACGTACTAGATCAAGACGGTGACGCTGTGGATTTTAGAGGAGAAGTTATTACCTTGCGCTTACACATTAGACAGGCACCATAAAAGAAAGATGGGACTTGAATTTGGATATAGCACCAAACAACCTTCAAACAGTTTCAGTGTATCTCCTAACGCGGAGAGGTTAACCAGAGAGAACACTAAATTCTTAGAAGGACTCGGTTTTAAAGTTAATGAAAATGGACATACTGGATATAAAACATGGACCGGTTTTCGACGAAACACTATGGGAGAAAGAGTTTCACACACACAACCCCTACGCTTCATCGAAATTAGGAAATAATGATGAGATACGAATTCCAATACAACATCAAGATGCTTATACCTTACCATCTGAAAGTTATATTTATATTGAAGGAAGGGTTTTGGCAAGAAATGGATCTACGCCATCTAAAGTGCCATTTATTAACAATGCAATGGCCTTTTTGTTTGAAGAAATTCGCTATGAAATATCAGGCATTGTAGTGGATTCGACTAAAAAAGTCGGTGTGAGCAGTACGCTTAAAGGTTTGGTATCCTTATCACCCAATGAAATAAACGCATTAAAAACAGCCGGGTGGATATTACCTAATGCAACCAAAGTAAAACCTAATGCAAGTGGTTATTTTGACTTTTGCATTCCGTTGCGGCTATTACTAGGATTCGCTGAGGACTACAGAAGAATAATCATTAATGTCAAACAAGAATTGGTCTTATTGAGATCGTCTCATGATACAGATGTTATAGAAGCCGATAGTGAAACAACACCTGACAAACTTGAATGGAAATTGAATTTGGATAAAATAGTTTGGAGGGTACCTCATGTACGGTTGGCCGATGAAAGGCGAGTAAGCCTATTGCGGATGTTGGATTCTGATAGGGATATTGTGGTTCCATTTAGAAGCTGGGAAATGCATGAATGGCCAGTTTTGCCAATAACTCAACGTCAAACGTGGGCTGTGAAAACATCGAGTAACCTAGAAAAACCAAGATATGTTATTTTCGCTCTACAAACAAATAAAAGATCTAACATTACGGCTAACGCAAGCAAATTTGACCACTGTCAACTTACAAACATTAAACTGTTTTTAAATTCACAGTTCTTTCCATATGACAACCTCAATGTTATGTTTTCTAAGGACAGATTTGGGATTCTATATGATATGTATGCAAGATTTCAATCATCTTACTATGGAAGGACAAACTCACCTCTCCTCCAACCTGATTCATTCAAGAATATTGCACCTATAGCAGTCATAGATTGTTCGAAACAAAACGAATCAATAAAGTCGTCAACAGTAGACATTCGCATCGAGTTTGAGTTGGAAGAAAATATCCCTGACCAAACTACAGCTTATTGTTTGATACTTCATGATACAATTGTAACCTACACACCACTAACAGGCGTGGTTAGAAGAATAATTTAGGGTTTTTACGACAGCATGCAGCTCTTACACATATTTACCCCCACCACAGATTATAAAAGAGAGATTGCTCGGTGAAAAAACATCAGTATTCATCCTGACACCAGCAAGTCAACATTGATGGTTAACATGGACAGTGTACTATCTACTATTCCTGACGATGAATCAACGACAGGATATGAAGCGCTCGAGACCACACCACCAGCTATGACATCTGAATCTGAAATATCGGCACATGATTTACCAGCATCCTCACAAACTAGCGAGAACTCTACTAAAACAACTGAAGATGTTTCTTTTGAAACTGACAACAACTCACTAGAATCTCCATCTTCGTCAACAATAGTTCAAGACTTACCTACTAATCCAACAGAACATATTCCACTACCGGTTGACAAAGTACCGATTACTAACACAAAGCCAGCACAAAACGAAGAACAACCGACTGAAAACTCCAAAAAATCTACCGACAAGATTAAGAAAGAACTGTCTGAGTTTTTATCTTTGGAAGGAAACGATCAAAGAAAAAGGAAACGATGTGACAATGAAGATGATGATGAAGAAAATATGGATGTCTTGATGGATGTGTTTTTACGCTTAATGTACCCGTTGAATCAAAACATGGATAAATCTGTCACCGTTGGGGTTTTCAAATCGTTAAACTTCAATCCTGCAGTGCTTATTAATCACTGCGGAAAAGCCTCGTTGCTGCTCACGTTGGATATGTGGGATAAATTTACTAAATATGTATCTATCATTGAAGCCTATTTATTCAACAAGTTGACAGGAAGAAAAACTGCAATTGGATTCGAAGATTCTAATTTGGAAATCGATAATATAAGACTTCGAGGTACCCAATTTGTGAGGTTTAGAGATCTTTCCAAACACAACAAGAAGATCCTCATGACTTTGGAAGAATTTCAAGCTCTGTCAAACCTAACACCTGTAATAATCAGGTACATCCAGCAACTTACTACATATTCCCCTCTCATATTTGATTATCTGAACACTTCGGTAAACACAAATCCAGCTGTGCCACTGCTATATGGACCGATAGACCAGTCTATATACAACAGATTACCTCAAGAGGTGTCGTACTACAGAAAAACTGTATTCTTCTTTAATAATCGTCGAAGTGAAGAAACCACAGTGAAAGTTTCTCCAACAAATAACCAGCAGGAAAACATTGTAAATCAAGAAAAGTAGTAAAAATGATTTCAATTATTGTGTCGTAAAGTGCTCTCATTAGTAGCACTTATACTTTTTTAAAAACAAAATGACGTGACCTTGAAACAGTTCAGGTTTGCACATATTTGTAGCGCTTACACTTTTTTTAAAAACAAAATTATATGACCTTGAAAAAGCTCGGTTTTGCAAAGGTGCTAATGTAGGTATTACTTATACTTTTTTAAAAAACATAATTACGTGACCTTGAAACAGCTCCAGTTTACACATGTTATTGTTCTTTTCACTAACTATATATTAAACAAATGTTTCTACATGGATGCAGTTGATTGTAAGATTCACATTGAAGAACACTCGCAAAATGAATAATTATTGCTGCAGCGAAAAATGTTTTATACGTCCAAATTTACAAGTTGACGGAATAGCATGTAGAACATGTGAGTGCTTCAGTTACTGTAGATGCAATTGCAAATCATTTACAATCTCACCCCCAACCCGGCAGATGTTAAAAATCTACAAGACTGGACACTACTTCACCTGTTGTATGGACATGTGTTACAAGTTTAATGTACACGATTTTACCCGCTCATGTTCAATGTGCTACCCTAAAGCATTCTGTGAATGTGTATTGAAGTTTTGTAAAAACAGAAAAGATTGGGAATCTTAAAAAACACCCCTCCCCCACCACCAACACATACAAACGGAAACTAAGGATTGACATGATCATAAAAGTCAAGCAACCTAATATTTTCTCTCAGTTACCTTTAGTTACTTACGAACAATGGACCGAACAGTTCGTTTTGTTGATAATGTTTCCATGTCTAAGAAGTGTGTGGTGGAATTCCAAGCTTTCAGAAACAACGATGACAGATTTATCATCAAAGAACTAGCCTTTTTTGACATAAATACAAATGTTGTTAACTACTTTCTTTTTAAACCACCGTTTTCTTTTAAGAAACTAAACCGAAAAAGTGCTAGAACAAATTCGTGGCTAACGAAATACCTTCATCACATCACATGGAACGAAGGATTTACACAATACAAAGAGCTGGATAACATAATGTATCATTATTGTCAACAGTATGACGAAATTTTTACTGCTGGTGAAGAAAAATCTAATTGGATCAGAATGTACATTACGTCTGATATAACAAACGTTAGTTTGGATAAAACTTATGCTACGGACTTAAGTGGTCTTTGTATCGGTGTGAAAAATCCTCAACACAAAATCTCCAACTGCGCATTGTCGCGAGCATACAGGATTGGTCGACTTATATCAAGTGGAGGGGGAAATCCTTATATACCGGTGTAGATCCATCCTACTATCATTCTAACACAGGATCTCATCCAGTAAACATCATCTCCACTATGGCTTCAAGTTCTCCATTGCAAGCTCTTGCGGACAGATTCAACCAACATTCCAAATCTGACCTTCTAACAACAAAGAAATGCAGCGAACTTCAAGAGAAGAAGCATTATGCAGTACATTCAATGAAAAAAATGGACACATCGGTTGGTGAAGCTGTCGTCGCTGTTCTTGGAGATTCGCCCTACAAGGAAGGTGACAAACCCAAGTTCCAAGTATACCTTCCGAGACGATTTGTCAATGTGCTCATGAACGAAGACCTGGACTCTATCAAACCCGGAATTTTTTATATAGTTTCCCATGGACCGTCTGGGAACAACTCTACAGAAATTACGATCCATTTGAACACACCTTTGTAAAATTATCTAAGTTCATAGCTTTGTAAATATTCTTTATTATTTAGCATTGTTAGTTCTAATATGTATGTCTTACGTTTTACTGTTATTTGTAAATAAATCTTTTTTTTTAAAACTCCAACCAATGACCTTGACATAGTTTCTTCAAGACATTATAGCCCCCCCTCCCACTTAAATTTATTCATCATAAGTAATCAGCCCATCACCGCAACCTTACAAAAAAATACACGTCTTCTGTACGGTACGTAGGTAGGGGACGTTATAGATTGTATATGTAGTACTGACTACAAACTTCATTCGTATACTCCGCTATCCTACAACCACATCAACATGAAGTTTCATCTAGTTCTGTTGGACGAAGTGGATTTGGGAATGTTTCATGAAACACTGTTTCGTCTGATGAGTGGTGATCCACCTCTCCGTTTAAACATTACAATTGAGTTTGACGATATAACGGTTGAAGAACCAAATTCATCACGGTCACCCCCAGGATCTCCGATAGCATCATCTTCACCCTATGTTTCCAGTGATCAGCTACCTGTGAAGACAGAGCCAGAGTCCCCGAAGTCCGGGGATGACGTATCTCCATGATGTTATGTTAAACTGGAAAACCACTAAATAATTTCTAACTACTAAAGTGTCTAATAATTAAAAAATGTTTTTTAAAACTTCTTTTCAATGGCCTTGAACATGTTTGAACTTGTTTTATTTTATAACTCTCGTCCCACCGTATTCTGTGCAGTACGTAGGTAGGGTACGTTAACGGTTCATGGTATTTTACTAGATAAATCCACTCTACCTCTACAACAACATACTCCACAGGACCATGAAGTTCCAACTTGACGTCTCGGACACTCTGGATACAGTAATATGCTATCAACAACTTTATCGTCTGCTAAGTGGTGATGATCCGCAAGATTTATATATAACACTCGAATTTGTCAATGAAACTTTAGGTCAGTCCGATTCCACCCATCCTTCACAAGAAATTCAAATGGTTCTGTCAAACACGGCTGATTTGGAAAACTTCCGTGGATTACTGTCTCGACTCGTAAGTCGTGATCCTCCGCGGCATTTGAAGATAACAGTCGAGAATGAATATGGAGTTTCTAACGAGTCCAATTAATTCCAACCTTTTGTTTAATATTCGTAAGTTATGATTAAAAATATTTTTTAAAATTTCTTTTGAGTGACCTTGAACATGTTTGGACATGTTTGAAGTCGCCGTCAAATTTAGCTAGCCGGGGCCAACTCAAAACAATGCGGTTTTCAATCAGGATAACGTAGTATTGGCGTCCGATTACGAATCAGTGACGTCACACCCGTGACGTCACAACCGTGACGTCACCGTATGACGTCATCACACGTCACACCCATGACGTCACAACCGTGACGTCACAACTGTGACGTCACACCCCTCACCTCACACACACACTCCACCTCCTCACCGTATGACGTCACACATACGTCATCACACGTCACTATTACGTAACCACTGATTAAAAACCGCTGAATTTGCGTTTGTCCTGAATCTCTTAAAATGCCTCTACTTAAATAATATAGTAACAAATTCTTCAAATAATCAAATACTTAATATACGTGATAAAAAATCATTTATGAAGAGTGAAATGGATAAAAATTTCATTTTAGACGAGGCAAAGGAATTTTAAAAATAGTTGAGCAGTGTCATTAGAGCTGGGAGCTTCATATGGGTCGACAATGGAATTCTTATCGAACTGTTGATGACGCTGACAGCGACTTGCCCATCCTCGTCGTGTCGACGCTACATTCCACACTACCACCACATACCCATCAGTCGTATCGACTAAAAACGCTTTTTTTTTTTTTTTTTTTTTTTTAGGAAGAAAGACGACTTTTACACATTAGATTTTTCTCTTTGATGATTAGGTACCACAAAACCAGAGACCCTACTATTACATAGCACATTATACACAAATGGGCATAAAACTGTATTTAAAAATTATAAATTTTTAATAAAGCACAGTATTATTTACTATTTTTTTTTTTTTTTTTTTTTTTTTTGGATTTCTATGGTGAGATGCATAATATCATAAAAAAACTAGCCAGATTATAATGTAAATTTTTTTCATTTAAATGGTATGGTGTCAATGAATTAAAATGTATAAAGGAGGACGCGGTAGTTTCTGAGTAGTAGAGCTGAGCGGAAAAGGGCTGACAGACCAGACAATGGTCATGATGTAGTCAGACTACAATAAGGTATTCGTCTAACGGCCTAGATACTGTTAGGAATGTTAAATATGATGACAATATTAACACTATACTCTACACCAATGGACGACATTTTTTAAACAGCAAAGATCATAAATCCAAAACCCGCTTTTAAGAGGGGCCTAATGGCAACAATTAGATCTTTAAAACCGAAGAAAACTACAGATTTACAATATATTTCACCCTGGATGATTAAACAATGCTCAAACATTATTGCTGAACCTCTTTGCAAATTAGTTAACTCATCCTTTGAAACAGGTGTCTTTCCTGACTTATTAAAGGTTGCTAGAGTTATTCCTATATTTAAAAAAGGAGATCCATCTTTAGCAACTAAATACAGACCTGTATCTATATTACCAATTTTTAGTAAAATTTTTGAAAAACTTTTTCTTGACAGACTATTAAATTTTCTCAATACACATAATATTTTATCAAAAAATCAATTCGGCTTTGTCCAAGGAAAATCTACAATTGATGCTATTGTTCATCTAATAAATTATATTACAGAAGGTCTAGAAAGCCACAATCCAACGATTGGAGTATTTCTAGACCTTTCAAAAGCGTTTGATTGTGTAGATCATGAAATACTACTTAATAAAGTATATAACCTAGGAGTACGAGGAATTCCTTTCATGTGGATAAAATCATATCTACAAAATAGAAATCAAAGGGTTGAAGTACAAAGTAAATTATCAAGTTCTATTAAGTTAAAATATGGTGTCCCTCAAGGATCCACTCTCGCCCCTATATTATTTTTAATTTATGTAAATGATTGCAGTTCATCTATAAATTTCTGCAATTTAACTCAATATGCTGATGATACAACACTATGTATCTCAACAGAACACAAAAATGATCTTGAGATAAAAATGTTTGAAGATATAAATTCGTGTATACAATTTTTTTCAGAAATTAATTTAAAAGTAAACTTGGGAAAAACTAATTTTGTCAATTTTAGTGCTAACTCAAGAATATACAGCAATATCTCTGTCATTATAGAAGATAATATAATAGAAGAAATTGAAAGTGTTAATTTCCTAGGAATACAAGTAGATAACAGACTGAATTGGAACAGTCATGTCGATAAAATTTGCTCCAAAATATCTTCTAACATATATTTATTAAGATATTTAGTTAAATTTTGCAATGAAAACACTCTGCTAATGGCATATTATGGACTTATAACAACACATTTGTCTTATGGCATCATAATCTGGGGAAAATGTGCTGACACTGAATTTAAAAGACTATTCAAACTACAAAAAAAAGCTTTAAGAATAATGTTTAAATTAAGAAAAAATCAGTCATGTAAAGACACCTTTAAAAGGGTGGGGTTGTTAACACTGCCCTGTATTTATATTTTGGAAACAACAATTTATACCAGATTTAAATGTAAATTAACTAAGGGCAGTGATATCCATCAATATAATACTCGATTTCATCAACATTTCAGACCTCAACAACTTAGATTGAATATCAGTCAAAATTTACCATGTAATGCTGGTGCTAAATATTTGAATATATTACCAGACTACATAATAAATGAACAAAACTTAAGACCATTTAAAAATAAATTAAAAATGTTTTTAGTTGAAAACGCCTTTTATAGTGTTGGTGAATTTATGGATCATTGTCAAAATACATAAACCAAATTTCTTTTTAAACTGGGTTAAAGTATATGGCAGGTATTTCGGAGTTATGGAATTAAACTAGGTTAAACACATAAATTACTAACTTATATTAGAAACATTTGAATTTGAGTTTGTCATAACAAAATTATTGTATCGTTAACATTGCTTCCAACTTATTAATTGTTGTAATAGCAATAACAAGATTATTATTATTATTATTATTATTATTATAGTCAGTCCTAGTACACATTGCTGAAACTACCTGAACACGTTTCGCATTGTTTACAAGCATACTGAGGGCGAAAAACAAAATCTTCTTTAGCCCCCCCCCCCCCCCAATAGTAACTATACAAAAAATATCCATAAGACCCAACAGTACTTTCCTAAAATTTTAAAACATGTGGACTATATAATTTTATGCAGTCCAAAACAATCATAAATCATATTTGAAAAAATTATTTAGATAATTTTACTAAAAGGAAAATTATGAATAGAACTCTTAAACAATCCAAGGAGTTTATGACACTTAATTAAAATCCAATTAAGTAGAAGAATTATTCTAACTGAAAGTCCTTGATCCCGGTATAAAACGTAATGGAATACGAATTTGTGAGTCCCTTTTCAGCGTATTGCTTTTTAATTCCTTAAATTATTTTATATGAGAAATAACTTTGATGAATTAAGGTCAATTTACACTTTAAAATGAGACTGGCAATTTATAAATAGAGTTTTTTTACGAGAAACCTATTTGTTACAATTTAATTAGGTGCTTGTACTGTTGGGATATATTGCATTGTCAACTAGGTTTGCATATCCGTGCATTAGGAGACGTATTAACTGTTGAAAGTTTAAACAGAAGTCAAGCTGTTAATCAATAACGTGGTTGTAGTGCACATTGACAAACTTTAGGACACATTGTTAGCTTAGCTTTGGTCCTTGTGATCTTTATCAATATAGCAATTTAAAATGAGGTTATCGGAAATTTAATTTTAAATCGCCTGAATATTTATAGAAACTAGATATCGCCTTGTGATGAAAATTCGACCAAAATTTCAGTTAATCGGTTCCCAAGAAGTTTAAAAACATTTTATAGCTGAAACATATGCTCTTCCTGTTTTTCTATATAGCAATCGTTTTTAAAACAGCTGTATAATTGCTCAATAAATTCTCCTTCCTCCATAAGATTAACATTGGAAATTTGAAAGCCTGTGGGGCGTAGTCCTATAGTCCAATGGGAATTAGAATGGGATTCTGCACATCTACATCATACTACCTTTCAAACGGTATGCGCAGGTTTCTCCTACGATGCACACAAACTTAAAAAAAGGAGGAAATGAAACATGCTGGCCTATTAATATATAGTTTTAAATTGCCAGTCTATAATTTATTTTTTTAATACTTGTAAAACTGAAAAAGAAAATATTTCTTGATATGAAATTTTATTTCAAGCAAGTAGTTAGCTTTAAACTAAGCCATAATTTCAGCTCAAATCCGTTAATTATTTTTAAAAACTGGCAATGCTCTACTGAATCTGTACAGCTTCATAAATCCTACAACACCGATAGTGCGCAGTTCTTAACAATAATTAATATCATTGTTAGTTGAAATACCCTCTCAAAATTTCGAAACGAATTTTTTCATTTAGCAATTTTACTTAGCACTTCCCAAGTTAGAGCAAAGAGTTCGGTTTACTTAAGGATATCGGTAGTGAAGTTCGGAGGGAAGTCCGTGAGGCGAAACCCTACAGCGACACCGACCCCGCCGCTTGACTCGCACGCTGCTCCACGTAACTACAAGTACCTTAGCCCCAGCAGGCCTACCATCGCCTTGGCCGTGTTGCAGTTCGAACAGTAAAGGTAACAGTTAACCGCCAGGCAATAAAAGTCACTTTTGTTTCAAGTACACAAATAATTTCCTACAGTGTAAGAAAATCATGCATATACAGCGGTACTTGTAGTGACAACCTACTCTTCCAAGTGTTATATTTAACATAAAAAATCATACGTTTTTTATTTATAATTCTTTGTTAGTTAGCATTTACTTTGGGTAATGGAGTTTCAATATAGCCGCATTGAATGTGGCTAAAGAAACTAAAATTAATTTAAGTAGCTTGGCCTTTTATTACTTTACTATTTAAGTATCTAAGGTCATAACAGCTACATAATCTATATTAGGATGTGGGCTATACCAGATTTTAATTTTGATTAACAAAGAATAACTTAAAAAAGACTTATGATTTAACCTCATTTAAATGCTGCGATATAAATTTTTATTATTTTACATTATATGATATATTTAAATTAGTATATATATTATAACATTATTAAAGGATATGTTCTTTGTTATGTTAATTTAATTATTAAATTAAAAAATCTTTTACAGTTAATAAAGTTTTACAGACCTTATAACAATAGACTGAATGAAACGAAATAGATGGCTCTTAAAACTTTGAATTAAGTCACGAGAAAATAGTAAAAAGTTATTTCTCAAAATAGTCAAGTTTTATTGTTTAGTTACCCACATACACACGATATCGTCATCAACTGGAACATCTGGCTTTTTCAACTCTTCTTTAGGTATGAACTCAAATCTTCAACATCTAAGAATGTTGGCTTCCCCCAGATATTTTTTTTCTTGTTACATTCATAAACCTCTGTAAAATTTTGTATTTTATACCATTTACTCCTTTTTTGCTAACTATTCAAATCCAATTCTGAAATTGGACTGACCCCCAATTTTCTTTTGATATACATAAAACCACCAAAACAAATATGTTTATAGAGTTAATACTTATTTTTTTACTCAAACTAACATATGTATCCCATTTTTTTCTACTTGTAATATTCATTACAGAATTCCAAAAGCCAGAATTCCATTCTTTGGATGTCTTTCAATGTAGATTTACTTAGTAAATTTACACAACACCTCGAAACTCCTTTGTTTTTGCTGCATAGTTCTCTTATTTTTGCTGAGTACTTGCATTTACAACCTACATTAGATTTGACTGCCCCTCAAGCAACGTCTTTCAACCTAACTCATTGCAATAATTTGCACGCTCATGAAACCAAACACCCAAATTTAGGTTTTAAAATGTCAAAGTATTTTGTTGTTTTTAGACCATTTAAAAAAATTTCGATTTGGATATGCGGTATTAAAGATTATTAAGTTTTATTTTTTACCTACGCCAAACAATTCTTTTGTGTATAATAAGTGAACAAGTGTTTCAGATCTAAGCCATATGATAAGCGTGTTGTTTTCACATACACAATAAAGATGGTTCAACGCAGAAAAACGTTTTCGCTGATTGTGTACGTAAGTAGATAAATCTTCTAGATAATTTAACAATCCCATGCTACAATACAAATCAATATTAAATTATCAGTGCTGCGAATTGCACCTAACATTCTTTATAGTAGTCTTACTTAAACTTCATCAACGTTAAACTTAGTTTTAAAAGATCATTGAAGGAGTTTGTAATGTCTACTCTAAAATATAGACTTTTTACTTCAAAACATTTTGGAATCGTTTAACAAATAACGTTTAAACGTGTTAAAATATTATAAATTAATTTAAATGTTGCCAAAGGTAGGCTTACCATGAGTGTTTTATTACAACATTGCCGGACTCACTTAAGGTGGAATAAAATAATCAATCCCGAAATGTCATGAACTTCCTTTAACTATGATCGATGAAAAATGTCTACAAAAAGTTCTTGAATATCAACGTGAACTCACATTCACCAACCTTGAACTTAGAATAAAGTAGGCTATTACGGATTCGTCACAAAATATCTTTCAATGGATTTCAATTAGAAAATGCCACGATTTTCAAATAATTTACTTTACAATCTTAACATTATAAGGATAGGAATTTTACCTTTGAATAATAACAGTTACTTGTTGCAAGTACTTGAAACGTAAATGACTAACCTGTTACGCTGAGAAGCGACATTGCCTCGTCCTCCTTGGATCGGAAGTACAAAATAAATTCACAGTATACAAGTAGCACAAATATCACAGACTATTAAATCAACTATAGAAAATATAAAAAATTGTTCACGTAACAGGTCACTGGTAAGAAATAGAAAAACTCGGAATATATTCATACCGTAGTTAAATTGAATAAACTTGTCAGTTAAAAATATATAGTATCTTTAAACCTGTCCATAGGGGTCTTCCCAATGAAATGTTTTATGTTTAACAACGTATATCTCCACTGGCCATGATTTTAAAATATTTATAACAATTTTAATTAAAAAAAACGACTCTAGTGTATGAGTCTTCTACATTACGTAAAGTAAACAAAAATGCCCATCAATGCAGAAATTACTTTAAAATATCTAAAAATCTAAAAGGATTTACATGAACCTTTTTGAATGTAGAAAACAAAACATCTATCTTTCCAGTTTTTTAACCTAAAACTTAATTCACTATGTGCTTAATGTCTAACAATTTATATATTATACTGTATGTATTCCCAGTTTAGGCCAAATACACTTCTAAATATGCGAATACGTTTCTGTTTATTCCAAATACATTTGAATTGGCATTTTACAACGGTTGTACTGGGTTACATAACTTGAACACAAATTTATAGACTAATTAAATTAAATGCATGATTTATCTTAATTTTAATGACAAAAAAATCTGTCACTTTGTGGGTAAACCTCTAATTATATTATCCTATTTTTGTTACAAAATATTCTTTTGCAATAAGTGAAGGGCCACATAATTTCCCAACTACTATGAATCACGACTGTATTGGATGATAAAACCAATAAAACTCCACTCCTAAATAAGCCTGATCAGATTCTGCATGCAAAAGTCAAAGCAGGTTATTAATATGAAACTTTGCATTTAGGTTTTTGTCGTACAAATTATGCATGGGGCAGGCAGGATAAGCGGCAATCACTGTTTAGCTGGTATCGACCCCAACCGCTGGGCCGCCGTTTAGGTTAGGTTCCACAGCCTCCGACGTATTTTGAGGCAGGATTCGATCCTATGGCTGACGTAAAATTATACTAACATCATTGGAGCGAATAGTTTTACTTCCATATATTAGCCCTACATAAATAATCATAAAAATTTATTTATATCAGTAAGAACTTTTGAAATTACCCATAAATGTTTGTGTCCCACATTTTATAAGGTTTCTAAAACATATAAAATTATGTTTCTATAACATTATTGATTACGTTAATTTTTCGTTAAAAAAATCTAAAGATGGCCAGGGACGGTTCATGTTTATTGATTTGTTTTATAATATTGTTTTTAAAATGTGTAAATTGCTTTTTGATCAACTAAGCATTATGTATTATTATTATTTAGCTAAATTTAGAAAAAATAATACTATAGTAAGAAGTTATAATGAAGTAAATAATAGGCCTACCGTTAAAGTGACGTTTGTAAAACGTTTATAAATTGATTAGTCTAAACGTTTTAGATTTTAAAAGGAAGATTCGAACACATTTGCAGTTTTTATTTTGAATGGAGTAAACAGGCTACAATAGTATTTATTATTTATTTACATAACAAACAAAAGAAAATATAGTTTTTAAGTGTACGAGGGCAATAACCTAACCTAACCTCTAAAACGACAATCTTATTATCTCCTTTCCTTACCAGTGACTCTGTTAAATGTAGCCCTTTAAAAACGATGCAATCATATTGGAACAGTAGAAAAACTAACGCATTATCTACCCAACACTATCACTTTTATAAATAAAACAAACAAAAACTCTCTATAAAAAAGACACTTCACTATGGCACAAGGAGAGGTTGGACCGCGCGCGTAGAAAATATCACTAGTTATGTACAAGCTAACACTCAAAGATCGAAAAGGAAAACTAATGCGTGGTTATTACACGTTAACTTCCAGCTGAGGACTGACTAGCAGCCGCACACATGTGACCCGCCATTTTGTAACTGGGGGGGCGAGGGGGGCCTCTGACGTCACACCGTACCCAGACGAGGCGGCGTGAAAAATCATCGACCTTGATGGCCTATATACCCTCAAATACTCTACTCTATACCCAAGTATTATTTTCTTCCCAAAATGGTAGTTCAATTGATTCATGGGTACTTTGGATGAGTTTTTATTTATTTTTAAAGATCTGAAGGCCAGGGTTACGGGTTAAACGTGGAAATTCCGTGTAACCCCCCATTTCCACTCCCCGACCAAAGACCGGGGAATCAATAGTCCCGGATGACGTGTTGTGCCCAGCGGAGGTTTGCAGGCGCTTTAGTACTGGCACTGCGACCTGGCGGAGAGTACGAGAACTACCCTCAACACCAGCGCAGCGGCGGGGTGGATTGTTTGGCAACTAACTGTTAACACGGTAGATAACAAAACGTTATCACTCATGATAATCATTGAATCATTATATAAGATACAACTGAGGGCAAGAATAATATTGAATTATCTACTCATAGAACAAATTTATAAATAAAACAGTTATCGTGGATGAAAACAAGTTCATAAAATTCTACAGTTGGACGATTACTTGGCGATAAAAACTAAATTTTGCAATTAATTAAAAAAAAAAAAAAAAAAAAAAAAAAAAAAAAAAAAAAAAAAAAAAAAAAAAAACACGCAAAATTATACATGATGTCTATTCTCTAGTCGATTGGCATAGGAAATCTTAGTTGAATGTGTAATAATAATTTTTATAATACTCATAAGTTTGAAGTGCAATGCTGTGAGCCAGAGAAACTGTTTGAGGACAAATTACCAGACTGGAGTCAAAAATATGAAATTGAAATATGTGCGATAATTTGATTAGAAAGGGCAAGGAAAGAAAAGACGCATTCGATGGTTATCCAACATTAAATCGAGAAAGGATTGGCCAAAACATGATATAGTGCAATTATAAAATATAATTTTTTAGACATTTCTACCACTGTTAGGTTATCCGTTGAAGTAAATTTAATTTGTTCCACAGTTTAACCAATAAAGTTAGTTTAAATCAAATCCAAGTTCAATTCAATTACGTTTTACTGTTCACCTTTATCATCGGCTGATACCATGGTTGTTGTTGTTTCTGAATACCTAGTTCTGTTGAGGGATTTTAATGATGTTTTTGTCTTTTTCCCTGGTTCATTTTAACATCATAAAACTTTGTACTGCCCTTGCAAAGAAGTGCGCGAAGTGTACGCACACTGCCAGTGACTGTGCGTACATTGGTCAGGGCAGCCCTTTTAACACTGTAACTTATTCACTACTATGTGTATCCCTGGTGTGTGAGCATAGAGTGACTAGTTTTGACTACTGATTCTGCTAATTTTATGGGTCCCATTTGATGCAGACCGATTGGGACGTGAATGAATGTTACTTGAGAACTGTTTGGAATTATTGCCTTAACATTCAGAGGGAAAATGCCAATGTGTCTTGTGGTTTTTGTTGCAATAAAAGAATCACACGTGTCCATCGTTTGTGTCAAAACACGTATGTTTTTGAAGTCTATGAGGACTTCAATGTGGCCGGTATGGTTAGTACAAAAGAACAAATAATAAGTAAATCACAACTCAGCCAACATACTGCATATTTCGTTTTATTTATACAACACTTAATTTAGAACAGATGTAAAACGTTTTCAATAAACAGAACGGTCCATTATCTCTCATCAAACGCATTCATATTCAACACATTTAAATTTACTTGATCTATTGATTAAATTGTATACATAAATTGTTGCGTCATTACATACTATATGGACTCTATTCAACTCACTTACAGTCCAAAAGAATTCAGGAGGGAACATATACAGCCCAGAAACTTTAGGTAAAAAATAGACAAATGTTTTGTGTGGTCATAGTATATAATGAGATAATTATTTTTTGAAAGTTAACCTCATTTCCCTCGCTTGCTCAACTCGTTATACAAGTTATTTAACTGATCAAAAACACAAAATTATCAAGTGGGTACCACCTATGACACCAATTTAAGTGTTTTTGTTGCAGTTGTTATTGTTTAGGAAATCACTTTTTCATTCTGAAAAATTTAAGGCCATAATTACTTAAGTTGGTGTCATAGGTAGTTTACAAATTGATACACTTATTTTGTATTTTTGATAAATTAAATAATTTGTAACGTTGTAATGACAAGAGAGGGGAGTGAGGTAACTTTCAAAAAATAGTTATCTTATCATGTACTATGGTCTATCACCAAAAAAAAATCAGCTACTTATTAATTATGTCTATTTTAGGAAATTTTTTTATCCAAAGTTCCTGGACTAATAATTTATTTATGTAAAAGATGCCTAAGTACATTTACGAATATTTTTTTCTCGTTGCAGTATCTTCATTAAATCTCAAAAAATCTTCAATTTATGAAAAAAAAAATTATTTAACACTATACCATTGATTTAGTTGGAACTGACAGTAAAGAAATTTAAAAGAAACTACTTAAGAAAACATCATAAGATGTTGGAGATTGCCTATCTAAAGATTTTTGGAAATCATAGTTAAAATTAAAAAAATATTTAAGTTTCGTTAATTTTGTTATGTATCTTTTATGATACCTGTCAATAAACATACATATTAACTGTTGTATCATTTTTAATATCGTTTATTTGGTTGTCAGTTTATAGAATACCCTATTATTACTAAGGGTTTATTACTAAGTAACCCTATATACCAAATAAACACACTCTAGAACTATAGGTAATAGCTGAATAATTCATTTCAATATTTTACTAAAGCCAGTAGACAAAACTGTTAATTGAATGTTTTTCGAGATCTGTTGTGATAAACCCAGACCCAGCGATTTCCAGTATCACGTGTACTGTTTTGTTTTTGCTGAAACAGAAAAAAAATTGTATATTACTATACATAAATACCCAATCACTTATAATTTAATTTATTTCTTGGGAAACACATTAATTATTTTTATTTTTTATCATGCAGGTTATATTTGCCTAATTCTCCAAATTTAGTCATGAAATAATTACCCTTAATGTAATTGATGTAAAAATATAACAATATTATTTGACTGTTTTAGGAATTTAGCAAAAACAGTGAAAAAAAAACATAGCCTATCCACGTGGTGGCTTGGCAGAGAGAAATTAACGTAGCATATATTTGATACGGTTTCAATTGAACTTGAGCAAATTATAAAGTAATTTTTTAAATTATATTATAGTATAATGCTTAGAGTGTATTGGTAGAAAAAGACGGGTAATATTAGTCCTTATTTGGAAGGAATGCCCAAGGCTAAACGACCCACTATAAAAGGAGTGTAAATAGTCTGGCTTTATCTTAATCTGTCAATACACTGTGTACATTTATACCTTTTATATCAAACCGACTATTTTTTTCTAACTTAACAGTGTCCCTTATTTTAAATTAACTGGTTTCACGATTGCAAGTAAAAATTCAAGTACCCATGTATTAAATGTTTTATTCAATCTGGAAAGTACGGCATATAATTGAAAAATATAGTGTGATTGAAAAGTCCCGGAACGGTAAAATATATTTTTTACCATTATAGATGAAGTAATGAAACTTTTTATACCAATAATAGCCATAAATATCTATTCATTTAATCTATTATCACTTTTTTATCCCTTAAGGGGGATGGCCCACGAGGAGTCAGTCAAATTTCTTAAATAGCAGCATAGGTCAAATTTGGTATCAAATTAAACGTCTTACTTAGCAGAGTACAATGCCGCAAATCAGACTTCAAACGGATGACCGAGACCGTAATGGCAGGCATACAAAGTTTCCATTAAAATCATATGGGTAAAACTTAAAAATGCAATAACTTTCTTAATACTCAACCTTTTGACGTCGGGTTTGTGGTTTATTACTCCAAATACAAAGACGTTTAAAAAGGTGTATGATGTGACATGGGCCAAAGAAGTTTCAATTTATACTCCCTTTAAGAAATCAGAAATCAGAAATCAGAATCTTTATTGTCATCAGACATACAAAAAATATGTATTGACAATCGTCCAATGGTTATAATTATGACATAAACATTAAATACATTTCAATTCAAAAGACTATACAATGTAGGCTATGGTGAAACTTAAAAAACTAAAACAAGAATCATTGAGCTGACATCAAAACAGTAAGAGCTTACAATTTGTGAACATTCCAGTTTATGTTGAAAAAATCATCAGCTTTATATAAACATTCACCTATTAATATTTGCTCTAGTCTTAGTTTAAAACTATCATGAGACTGGAAGGTCTTAAAAGCTTGTGGAACAGAATTGAACAACTTAATTGCTATGTGATACCAATTTTTCTGTGAACTACTATATCTATATTGCTGAATTCTTAAACTATTTTTATTTCTGGTATCATGAGTATGAAAATCTGCATTTGTTTGAAATTGATCAATACTTTTATGGACATAAGAGAGTACATTAAACACATAAAGAGAATAAAAAGTTAAAACACCTAATTTGACAAACAATGGTTTACAAGAAGCTAAATTTGGTACACCACATATCAACCTAATGGCTTTTTTCTGTAAAATGAATACTTTATTACAATTGGTACTAGATCCCCAGAGTATAATTCCGTATGACAAAAAACTCTGGATCTGAGCATAATAGACAGTTAACAAAATATTCTTATCAACCACAACACTTAGTCGTCTTAACATGTATAAACCTTTAGCCATTTTCTTTCGTACCAATTCAACATGTGGATACCAAGATAAATTACTGTCCAATGTCATTCCAAGAAATTTTAATTCACTATGAAATAAAGAGTTGGTTTCAACAATAGTTCTAGAATAGGTGAAAGATATGTCACAAATTTTTTCTACATTAAGTGATAAATTGTTGGCAGCACACCAGTCCTGTATAGTACTTAAACTAGCTTCAAGTTTGTTTTGAACACCATCTTTGGTATGGCAGCTTACAGTTAAACCCAAGTCATCAGCAAACAAGAAACCATTTATTCCCTTTTTTTACACATTACTTGGCAAGTCATTAATATAAATATTGAAAAGTATAGGGCCTAGGATCGAGCCCTGAGGCACACCATATTCAACCAGCCTTCCATTAGAAAAATATCCATTATGGAATACAAACTGCTTTCTATTAGAGAGATAAGAAATAATTAGTTTGGTTGAATTTGAGTTAAAGCCATAGTGACCAAGTTTCTCACACAATATACTATGATTCACAGTGTCAAAAGTCTTAGACATACTAAGGCTCAATTAAAGGTTAACCTTTAACCTTTACAAAGGCTAACCATTAAGGGATGTCCCTCCTGGAAGTCTTACAGAAATATGCTTTGGCCCTTGTCACATCATACATAGTTTTAAACGTCTTTGCATTTGGAGTAATAAGCTCCAAATCCGACGTCAAAAGGTTGAGTGTTTAGAAAGTTATTGCATTTTTAAGTTTTACCCATATGATTTTAATGGAAACTTTGTATGCCTGCCATTACGGTCTCGGTCATCCGTTTGAAGTCTGATTTGCGGCATTGAACTCTACTAACCAAGACCTTTAATTTAATACCAAATTCGACCTATGCTGCTATTTGAGAATGTTGACTGACTCCTTGTAGGCCGTCCCCCTTAAAGGATAAAAAAGTGAAAATAGCTTAAAATAGTAGATATTTATAGCTATTATTGGTATACCAAGTTTCATTACTTTATCTAAAAAGGTAAAAAATATATTTCACCGTTCCGGGACTTTTCATACACACTGTACATATATACAGTATATATACAAAATTTGTATCCTTTAAACTGTGATGTACAGTATAAACCTAGTACTATACTTAAATTGGTCAAAAACTAATTAAAAAAGTATAAAAGTTCAAATGGTACAAAACTTTAAGTGTTGATTTTTGAAATGTTATTTTGTAACCACCAAAGGATTCAAAATATCAAATAAATACATATAACCACGTGTCTTGTTTATACATTAATATTTAGAAATAAAATAACTCGAGAAATAAAATACTAAATGCCACATTCTTCTCAATTTAGTTTAGACTAATGAAAATTAAAGTGTTTATTGTGAATACTTCAGACTGCCAAGTAAGATAACACAGATCTCTATGTATACTCTCACTAAAATCGAACAAAACCCCTGTTCAGAAGGGCAGGCAAATGACATCTCTCTATAAAGTAAACGGGTTTCTACTAACTGTCATTTATTGTGTAAGATCTATTTTCTATTTATTTTGTTTATATGGAGGATATTTACATATTCTCAGCACAAAGTTATCAATAATTTTTCTAATTATCAAGCATGGTGTTGCATAGCCTAGCCACCAATGCAGTAACGGTAGGAAAACGCTTTGCAGCTGTTATGTGGTTTATTGATGATCTATAAGTGTTATGAAAAAATGTTAAATGTTTTAAATCACCTAGCAATCTGAAAATTTGCCTCTGATTTGCCTCTAAATAATTATCCTAGGAAAATATAAGAATTAAAAACTTTTTCGCTTAGAAACTTTTTTATATCACATTTCAAAATTATTTCATGATATTTAATAAGCAAATATTATTATACCTTTGTAATCAGTCATTTATGCTCATTACAAATGAATAAGTTTCGCTCTATTTATTTATTTTATGGGCGAGGGACGAGCGTTTGAAGGAACAGCTCATGCTCTTCCAGAATCAGCAATTTGGCTGTTTTCGTCCAACCTTTTTTTCCATCTGTTGCAGGTTCTGAAAAAATGGTAGCCTTCCAGGTGCATATATAGCGTGCTATGGTGTAGACAAGACAGCAGCCATGTATGACTACTCCTATACAGTATAACGCTCACTTGTTGAACAGCACGACGGTGTAGCTGCCGTCAGAGTTGGCCGTGGCGAGGCAGGACACCACCGCCGGGGCCCGCACGGGGTAGCCCCTCTCAGGGCGTGGCCCCGGGGCCGGGCCCCTCACCAGCCGGGCCTCCACCCTCCTGGAGCCCGGGGGGATGAACTTGGAGAAGTGACCGAGGGCATAGAACATGGGCTGCTTGAAGAACTCGCCGCTGGTCACGTTGACGATGACGGGGGCGTCGACGGGGAAGGAGGAGTATGTGGGGCCGCCACCAGGGTCCAGGGCGAGGTTCCAGTCTATAAACCCGCTCACCCAGTGGTTCAGCGTCTAACATAGACAGCTCACTTGTAAAACCCTTTAAACCTTTTTTAAGAACTTAAAACTTAACTTGTTTAAGTCATAACTATAAATTGCAAACAAACAGTCCGTCCCTACCTCTATGATGTCGTTAATGTACAAAGCGGCTCGGTTCCAGGAACCAAGCGTCACTGCTTCTGACGATGGGTCTGAAAATACATTGTAATTTGAATGACCATTAGAACTTTACCATTTAACTTTACTGTTTGATATAAAAAAAGTGCCTATATTCAAATATTACATATAGTGATGATAAACTATTGGCTTTTTCAACACATGAATTTCAAGCAGCAAAAAAAGGATATAATTGATCCTAACGGAATAAAAGCTCAGATTACATAAGAGAGCGAATTGAAAATTTTATAAAAAATGAATTAATATTTGATCAATTGGTATTAATGAAGTAAATGTTATACTGTACATAGATATACATATCAATGAAGAATATTTATGTCATAGTTTCAACTGGGAGTGTACCTTATTTGTGTGTAAACTTTGAAAAGGAAAAAGGTTTAATCACTTACTAAATGCAACATTACTGCTACTCTCTGTATAAAGAATGGTCTTTTCAGGATATTTGCTGTGTATAAAATCCAGGAAATGAGAGTTTTCGCTCCAGTAGTCAGTGTACCAGTGTATCGCCACACCGTCTACTTTCTTGAAGGCTTCTGGGTCTAATGCAAACTAGAAAAAATAAGTACCTGATAACACATTTTTTCAATTTTTGAAATATTAAAAACGAATACAAATTTATAAATATATTTTTACAGAGTTAAAATATATTAATAATCACTTTATTTTTCATCCCGCTTAGGGACAAATGATTTTTTTCGGAGTTTACTACATTTTTCTAACAAATATATTTGTTAGAAGGTATGTAGGCCTAATTCATGAAACATTATTCTTCAAGAGTTCAAGTTGATTGTACAAAATCTGAACACCGAATATAGAACACCTTTATTTATGGAAAAGGACTAAAATTAAAGGGAAAACTTCATTGTGATGGATAAAAACTGACTGATGTAGTTCTTATTGAATGTAGTTGACTATATTTAAGTCATTACATTACACCAGATTTTAATGTATCAGAATAGAATAAAATAATATATATATATTACATAAGAATGCATACTAATCGTATGTAATATATAATTGTACATTATAATTTCACAACGGGAAAAGTGGTTATTTAATTACAACTCTCAGAACCTAAATTTACAAATCTCTTTTTTGCCATTTTACATTATTTGTAATCATTTGAGTTCTACCTTACATAGATATTCAAAGTTGTAGAACTCTAAATCAAACACTTTGCACTCGTTTAACTCAAGGGAAGAAGTGTCGGGAACTATTTTGTTTGTACAAAACGAGAATATATATTTGGGAACATTTATCAAACTGTATTGTGAATATTTAACGAACCTTGCTAACTTTAATTCTCATAAAAATTACGAATTCGCGTCTTAATAATGTTACCCAACCGTATCAGTCAGTTACATTAAATAACAAAACTCTTAGATACCTTTTGTATCGCATGATCTTCGTAGTTGAACACTCACTACCGATGTTTCAAATCGCAGGGGATGTGCATCACGTGTAAAGTACAGCTATCAAGTTTTAATTTATTCGAGCTCGCCAAGTCATTACAACTATTCTGTGACAAATTGACTACCAGGTACCTGATGGAAACTATGCAGATGAAACTGCGATAGTGTTAAACTACAATAGGATCACACGAAAGTTAAGGGATTGACTATAATATAATGGTAACTAAGCCCTTTAATTTGGTTTCAAAGTGTGGAATGGCGATATTGAAGAACCTCCCTACGTCAATGATAGAATTGTTTTCAAAGTAACTGTAGAGTACCCGGTCCATCCAATAGAGAAGGCGGTTTCTATTCTCTTCAAAGGTGAAGAACTTGATATTCGTCAGATTTTCGCGTTCCAGAGCTGGCACTAGGTAGTTCTTGAGCCAGACCCGCTGTTGGTGAGCCAGGGATATGGTGTTGTTTATGGATATCCCACTGTGCAGGGAGAAGGTAGGCTGGTTACCTCCAGAGATGGCCCACACGTCAATGCCGTTGTCTTTGTAACTTTGGATAAATCTGAAACCGTATTATGAAATAATTCATTTCTTATCAGTGTAAAGTGTACTTTCAGTAAGGAATAGTACAAAATAAGGTACATTATAAACTAGTGAAACTGATCTTTTCATTTATGTTAAATTTGCTTAATCGTAAAAACTCATTTTAAAGTGGGAAAAGCTTGTATCTATTTTAAGTTGTAATTTGAAGTTTTGTTCAAACATAATTAATTTTTATTACAAATTGACATTAAAAATATTATACTACATGTACTTATATTTCTAAGTATTTTTATACCTAGTCGTGAGTATGTACGAGTACGTGGGGGAAATATGGCAGTTTTGTTAAATAGTATTTTATATACAGGAATTAATGTCCAAGTGTTTTTGTCACGTTTTTAAATCTTTACGTGTTTATTTTATTATCGAAATATGATACACTAGTCCCAACGTTTTGAATACTGCAAACTTTTTTTCAATAAAATTAGGCATGTTGTAAGAAAGATATTATGAAGAATATCAATGTACTATTTTTTTTCATAATTTTTTGTAGTCATCAAAGAACAGTATAGTTAAGATGACTCTCTATATATATATATATATATATATATATATATATATATATATATATATATATAAATGTAGGTTTTAGTAACATTGACCACACTGAAAAGCAATTATCAGTTGCTTAACCACCATGGCAACTTCCGAAGCGAACTTGGAATAACCTCAATGATAGGGATAGAAAACATACTAATGGGAGAGCTTTTATTAAATATATAAAATACCCCCGTGGCAGCAGACCTGCGTACTCAGCGAATTTCCAATGGAATTATGGTATATTTTCTATTTCCCAAAAAACCCATGGGGATGAGAGTATGTAATTTGGCCACCATTAGGGTTTTTTTTTTGTAAATATAAGTTAAACCCTACCTATAGGGAATGTACATACCAAATTTTATCAAGTTGTGGTGTTATTTACATTTTTCCCATAAACCCCAGTAGTATGTAGTATGTAAACAGTAAGTATGTAGGATTGCCACCATATGGGTGTTGTAAGCAAAATATCAGTTAAACCCTACCTAGTGAATGTAGCCTACATAACAAGTTTTATCTAGTTATTCTAATAATAAGTGAGATACAGGGGTTTGTTTATTTCCCATAAGATTAACATTGGAAACCTATTTTTAGCTTTTCTCCGTAACATTTAATGCCAAGTTAAAAATTCAAAATACTAAATTGTTTGTTTTTTAAGCTCTTTTAAATGGTTTTAGTTAAAATTGTTGAATTTTAAAAACTAAGGTCTAAGTCTAACTAAGTCTAACTAACTAAGTCTAACTAAGTCTATTTTCATGAGTTCGCGAACCAGCATGATCAGGTTATGGGAACGGGGTTTTATGGGGTTTCAAAGGGGTCAAAAATGGGTTTTTGGCATTTTTGGACCTTAGTTTTTAAAATTCAACAATTTTAACTAAAACCATTTAAAAGAGCTTAAAAAACAAACAATTTAGTATTTTGAATTTTTAACTTGGCATTACATGTTACGGAGAAAAGCTAAAAATAGGTTTCCAATGTTAATCTTATGGGAAATAAACAAACCCTGTATCTCACTTATTATTAGAATAACTTGATAAAACTTGTTATGTAGGCTACATTCACTAGGTAGGGTTTAACTGATATTTTGCTTACAACACCCATATGGTGGCAATCCTACATACTTACTGTTTACATACTACATACTACTGGGGTTTATGGGAAAAATGTAAATAACACCACAACTTGATAAAATTTGGTATGTACATTCCCTATAGGTAGGGTTTAACTTATATTTACAAAAACACCCTAATGGTGGCCAAATTACATACTCTCATCCCCATGGGTTTTTTTGGAAAATAGAAAATATACCATAATTCCATTGGAAATTCGCTGAGTACGCAGGTCTGCTGCGACGGGGGTATTTTATATATTTAATAAAAGCTCTCCCATTAGTATGTTTTCTATCCTATCATTGAGGTTATTCCAAGTTCGCTTCGGAAGTTGCCATGGTGGTTAAGCAAATGATAATTGCTTTTCAGTGTGGTCAATGTTACTAAAACCTACATTTTGAATTAAATCCATGAAGATCATATATATGGTTTAGGAAATTTTTCTCTAGTATTACTCTTTTTTATGTTTAACATTCTCTAGGCATTTTCAACTAAATCTATGTAATTTTATTGATATTGTATATGCAACGAAATCACTAATTTATGTATTGATGTACTCGTAATTAATACTATAATTATAATACAAATAATGTGTTACATTTTATGAGCAGTTAGTTACCGTAAGTGATACTCTGCCCAAGTTTGGAAATGGTTAAATTTTAGGTAACCAGCAAGGTCTTTTGGATATAGGTGATTTTGTGTTTTCATCCAGTAAGGGGCTGTCCAAGCACAAGCGATTACCGAAATGCCTCTTTTGCTGACCAACTTTGCCTTTTTCACTATGGCAATCTGTAACAGGGGAAATTTATTAAATCCATGCTTTTTACTCTGTTAATTTGTAATCTGATAATTATAAAAATTATTATTCAGTTACTTCTCTTAGGGAAATAAAATCTTATAAAACAGTAACTAAAATTCGAAACTGTGCGTTTTGATTGGCACCAATAGTTAATTGATTTCCAATTATTTGTGTGTTGGCTTTCAGTGTTCTCCACTATTTTATTTTATTTTGTTTTGGGTTTGTCTACGCCAGTGATTTTTTTACGTTTTGACTGGAAACGGTTCAAACCCCAGTCTTGTTACTATCTAACATCGACCAGTTGTTAAATAACATCAATAATTAATAGCCCAATGACAAATGACAACTGGGTCCGGAATTGAACCGTTAAAAACTACTAACTTTTCTCAGGATCGAACCGGCAACCTTTGCATTCAAAGGTGAACACTATAACCACTCAGCTACCCAGCCAATTGAAAACCCTGTTATACACTATTATATGAAAACCCTTTCATTCAGAGTTATCTTTGGCAAGAGCAATAAAATATTCAACACTGAGGAGAAACTTTCCAGCTATTACCTTAAATATGTGATCCTCCTGTGTAAGGGAGAAGTGTGCAAGATCCAAATCATCCGGGACATCATCTAAGGTATATTGCCGTGGAGAAAAATCACTCCCTCCGATGGGCATTCTGCAGAGGTTATACTCTACACCAGTAATACCAAAGTAAGACCTATAAATACACATTCAATGTGTAAACGAATAATTCCTGTTATTTTATCAACGTTTTTAAAATATAATCATAAGATTCACAAGTTTATTTTTTCATAATTAAACATGTTGTATGGTAATTAATTAGCAATTTTTAAGGAGGTGATGGTTTTAAGTTTTTTGTTAAAGCAATGCTAAGTAGTTAAAAAAGTATTTAACATTGAGGTTTCATATACGATGTTTAATTACTTGCCGTTAGAAACTTACTCCATAAATTTATTCTGAGCATCTTCTGGCAAACTGCTTATTAAATATCCAGCAGTGTCAGTGAAAGCTCCGCCAAATCCCAGGATTTCTTGATACTGGATTGTATTGTTGATTTTGAACAAATAACCTAGAAAAAATATGGAGAATAACTGTTACCTTACTAAATCGTAGACCATAGGTATGTATATATCATACATAAGGATTATTAGGATAAGTAATATTTGGTTCGCTGGATCGTCTTAATCCTACAAACCAACTGCATTCATACATGAGTTGACACTGATTACTTATTATAAAACTACAAACAGCTATGTGGAAAAAGCAAAAACAAAATAAAAGAAATAAACGTTTAAAATTAGTAAGAAACAAAGAAGAGGAAGGGCATGATGATCCTTAAATACAATCATTTCGAATCCTCTGAAGCATATTTGCAGGTCTATCTTCGCCATTTGCTATTGAAAGCGGTGTGAAAATTGTTAGTCCTAGCAATATTATACTAAACGAAATTATTACCACCCCCCGCCCCAATCAAAGTGGATCAACTTTGAACCATTATAGCATAATATGGATTCAAAATATACAAAAATAAAAAATGGAATCAAATAGCGCGAGCGAATTTTTAGTTTAAAATCAATCCCACTTTTATCGGACTAAAGACACTGAACGGGAACAGGAAAAGAAATGCCTGACATTCTGAGAGGAGCCTGTTCGACTTCTATTAAAATTTACCTAAACGAGGCTATATACAACATTTATTACTTCCATCATCTTCCTCCTCAGGGGCATTTGTTGGTGTAAAGTGACCAGTTCTTCGAGAGAAACCAGGGCTGAGATGAGAAGTGGTGTATTGAAAGTAACTGCCTCCGGGTAGTTTAGGAGGGCGCTCCACTGTGTCACAGTAGAGGGCGCTGCAGACACACACGGCGCCCTCGCCTGGCGCCCCTGACCGTGGAAGGCAGGGCAGGTCACTGGAAACTGTAACATGGAAATGGCCTTGTGAATTTACTGAGTCACAGTAGAACTATAAATTCAACTTCCAGCTGGATGAAAGTTATAACTTATTTTTCAATATATTATATTTATACTGTATACATGGTGGCCTACAACTCTGTAGACAACGGTATATGGAATTGTTGCTTAGGTCAAAACAAATACATTTCGCCATCGGAACATGGTTCTCTGGGTGCCTAGTTTCCTGTCTATCTGAGTTAAAAAAAAAACCATAACTACTAAACGGTTTGAGGTACAAACTTGGAAATTTGGCCAATTGTTTGTTTGTAAAATATTTGTCTTTGTGATAAATTATAACTAAATATCATTAAACTATTAAACATGACTAAAATTTAAAGTATTTAATGCAAAACCCCATGAAAACTGTTGATTGTACAAAAACATTGCAAGGGACATAAAAGCTACTCCATTTAAAGTAGATTGTAATGATAACTTACTTGTTAAGATTAAATAAATAATAAAATAGAAATTTGTTCGTAAGGTAATGCAAGACAACTTTTTTTCCATTTAACGATGTTTTAAATGAAGAAAATTGGTAAATTCCATATAAACTGCAGATTTTACAAAAAATTTGCAAGAGACATTAGTTCTTACATATTATGTCGATGTTACAATGGTACATTATATGTTAATATTGGTTCAAGAATGACATATAGACTGGAAACTATTCACTAGAGACCTATGTTCCCAAGATAAAATGTGTTTTTCTTGACTTAAACAGTATCGCGATACCATTGTCCAGATAGTTAAGGGACATCCTGTATACATGCTTGCCATTATGTCCTGTCAATGAACAAGCTTGTTTGCTCAGCTTCCTCAACCCTGAGATCACCTCATTCGTTCGACTCACTAACACTCCGTAATTACTTTGTTCGCTTCGCTCGTCTATACTATACTATGAAACACTTCACTCGTGTTAAGTTAATTAATTAAAACTTTTCAAATTGTTTCAATAAGAATTACATTAAAACTTGTAAAGCCTTTGGTTCTTTGTGTATTTTCAAACCAAAAACAAATCCATCCCTGATTTTACGTCATTTTTTGTCATTTATTAATAGGTCAAGTAGTTTTTGCGTAAAAAAGACTTCCTCTTCCATTTAATATTAGTAATATAGGACACAATGTTTCTTCTAGATTTTCAAAGCTTCTGTGTTTTGCAATAGACGTAGTCATGTTAATAAACTGCTCTTACCTTCATGGATAATTAGTAGCAACAGCGACACTATATCTTTCTGCATAGTCGTCTGTTAAGTTTTTCCTGCTCAATGGATTAATCTTTAACACACGGTCTTAACAAAGATGGAGATATCACTTGACTCACACTTATGTTATTAAGTAATTAACAGTAATTAAGATATAGTTTCATAAAATTGTGTATACAGTAAAAGGTTTTATTAATATGCTCTTACATAAGACAAGATCAATGCATTAATGAAAAACATCCATAATATGTCCTACGACTTTCATAGTATTACTTCTGTGTATATTGCGGATTAAATCAATTCGATGGCTCGTTTGCAGTGGGGTTGATTTTTATCTCATTTTGAATGAGCAGTCTGTACCTCGATAATAGTAAATTTTCAAATTTAAATTTTAAAATAGCCACATTTACACTTCTTAAGTATGTTTTTAGACATTCTCACACCATTCTCCATTCTAACATTTCTAAGGAGAGTCTGTAATTTATTGTTGTTTAACGCTTAGTGACTTCCCCGATAAGTTAAGTTCTACTTGGTGTAACCATTGATTTTATATGATTTGGTCATGAAAATAAAATAAATAAACATGAGATTAATTGCAATATATAAATAAATTCTGTATTTCCTTCTCAAAGCTAGGTAAGGCATATATTTTATGTTACTATATTTCTTGTTAACACATATTAATTGTTATTGTTAACACATATTAATAAATTGTTATTGGAATTGTATGAATGTAAAATTGTAAAAAGAACACTGTATTATTATGTATTGTAAAATCCCATGTATATTTGTTTTGGAAAATAAAGATTATTATTATTATTATTATTATTACACTTTTAAATCAAATTTATTCTTTTGGTAAACTTCATATGGAAGGATAATGACTACACTTCACACCTTTTTAAATATTTATTGTAACTTGTTACATATTTATAATATAAAATTGCATTTATTAATTTGAACATTAAGTAAATGGGACTGTGTCTATTTCACAATGTCAGAGAGGTATGTGATTTATTATATTATTATTTTTCTACCGCCAATAACGAAAGGTGTTGATAGAATGATCCTCTAGGTCCAGAGTTGTAGAGCCGAGACCCGCTACCTCCAGGCTGACTCTCACGGTCACGTTTTTGCTGAAAAAATATGTATCATGTTTAGATTGATTTTCTACCTATAAACATATTAAACACCCGTTTATGTTCACTGATGTTCAACTATGTTAACCCTTCAATATTCTAAATTTCAAATCAAATGATGTCGAAAGTCTAACTAAAATGCATATATAATTACATTGATAACTTTAATAGAGTTTCACTTGTAGGTAAAAATAACTCTAGCCATTTGTAGATTGCAAATAACGTATGCAATTTGATTCCTTTTTTATGTTAGACATTAAACTACATTGTGTAACTCAATCAAGTCAATAGTAGCCCATTGTATATCCTAATTGAGATGTTTAATTACTTGTTGAGCACGATGATGGTGTGACTGCCGTCGGAGTTGGCGGTGGCCAGGCACAGGACGACCTCTGGCGCCATCACCGGGTACTTCCTCCGGTTCCTCTCCGGTTCCGCCACGAACCCGCTGGCCTCGACCGTCTCAACATGGACTCTCCGGGACCCGGGGGGGATGAACTTGGAGAAGTGCCCCAGAGCGTAGAACATCGGCTGTTTGTAAAACTCCCCAATGGTAGTGTTGACTATGACTGGCGCGTCGATCGGCACACTGGTCGTGGGTCCGCCCTCCGTGTTCAGCGATAAATTCCAATCCGTGAATCCGTTCGCCCAGTGGTTCAGACACTAGAAGAAGCTTAATGGCTGAATTTTAATACGGGTAATACCAGTAAGTACATTTACTAAAGTAAAAACAATATTAATACATTATGTGATACAATATAATGAAGTGCTAAAAACGTAAATGGAATGAAACAAAGATCTACGTATACTGACGTTCCCAAGGTTAGTGGGAAGAGAGGGACGTTGATATTGTAATTGATAAATTTAAACATATTTTCACTAGAAAGAAAATTAGCTGTAAAATGTTTGACTTTGTTTTAAAAAGGCACCAGTTGTAAAGGGGGTTTGTATTATTTTTTTACTCATAATGTTTTTACAAAAAAAAAGTTTAGACCAATCAAATACTTTTCTAATTAAAACAACTATTAACAAAGTGATTGTGTTTAATACACACTTTTAGTTTTTTTATTTTATTTATTTTTTTTATATTAATATGATAAATAAATGTTTCATTAAATAGACCGCATACTGTTCACACATTTTTATATCAATGTAAAATTTTACACAATTTAAACATTCATATCGAAAATTTGAACCATAAATAAATGTTATGTATAGTATTTTATTGTGCATGTTTAATTTTATGTACCTCCATTATAAAGTAGGTGTATATAGCTGCTCTGTTCCAAGATCCAAGTTTCATCGCTTCAGCATGGCGATCTGAAAAGTGTTGCAGTTAGTATATGACAACCGTGCCACGTTTATTTTAATTCACTTTTAATTTAAAAATAAATACTTTTTCAGTTCATGTTAGTTTTGACAGATTTAATGAATACCCAATTTTTCATCAGAATTGGTAATGTTTGTTGATTTGACCTTTTAAATCAATAAGGTTGGTTTTCTTAACTTTTAGGATAAGATATCCTGAATAATAAAATTGTTTAGAGATTTTCCAAATCCACAGTTATAATCGTAATTTGATATTTAGTTGTTCAAAACTGTAGAATTTTGTCCAAACCAATACTCACCAAACATTATGTTGATGCTGGCCTCTGTGTACAATATAAGTTTGTCCGGATACCTGGTGTGCAATGTATCCAACATTTCAGGCCTTCCTACGAGGTTGTCAAAGTACCAGTGTATTGCCACACCATCCAATAGCTTGAACGCTGATTCGTCGGCTGCGAACTGTTCAAGCGTTTTATATCATAAACTGTACAATGGTATAATTTTTTCTACCAAAAGTTATGTGCTAACTAAACAACCTAACGAATTTTCCACATGAAAGTTTACGTGAAAGCATAAAACTCATTCACCAAAACTTGGTTTCATATAATATCATGTCCTCAAAAATTAGGAACTTCACGTGAGAGAGGTTTGCACAGAAGGGAAAACATTTAAATGTATAATTTTCAACCACATGTGAGTATCTAAAATATGCGATAGTAGGCGACATTACCAGCAGCATGAAAACCTCATTAAAGCGAGGCCAACTGAAAAACTAAAAAAATTTTCTGTATTTAAATGTAATATTATTGTACTCCTAGTAAAATTGTTTTAATAAGATCTTGTATTAAAATAAATTTCATAAATTTTGACTAACTTCGCAGTTGAGTACTAAAGGGCGGACGTAAAGTTTATCTCCATACTTTATTTAAGAGAAGTATTAAAAGATTCCAGTCCTTGAAAATTCTTTGTAGAACAAAAGAGAATTTTTCAATAATATTTTTGATATCTTTTTAAGGTAGATAAAAAGCATAGCAGATAGAGAAGTTTTACTTCACTGCATCCCTTTACTGTGTCAAATACAAAGGTTGATCACTTGCCTACCGTTTGTTCTACTATACTTTTTTTAACTAACACTTAAACGTAAATGTAATATGATGATATTGAGTATTTACACTGTTTTAAAATATTTTATACGGTCTAAACATAATAAAAGAATTGTCATGAATGAATATAATCACAACCAGGCAATAAAATCAATATGTCTAGCATGAAACATAACGGTTCTTAGGCTTAATATTTTATCCTGACATTTGGTATTTTTCTTAAGCCTGATATTTTTCCGATTTCTAATGGGAAGTACAAAATTAATAAGGATATCTACAACAACTCATTGTACTAAAACTTGGTTTTAATCTGAATAAAACAATGACTTACTCGATCCATCCAATATAAAACATACAATCTCATGTCCTCAAACGTTAGGAACTTCACGTGAGAGAGGTTTGCCTGCTGTAGTAGCGGTGAGAGGTTGTGTTTCAGCCATTCTCTCTGATCTTGTGCCATTGAAATGGTGTTGTTTATGGAAATTGGAATGGCAATAGGTAAAATAGGCTCATTCGTTCCACTAATAGCCCATATATCAATCCCGTTTTCTTTGTAGGCCTCGAGAAACCTGAAAACATAAAATTCGATGTTTTGTGTTATACAATTGGCCATCGAGGTCCCTTGTTTTCAAAGGAAGGGAAAACATTTAAATGTATAATATTTCAACCGCATGTGGTCTATCTAAAATATGCAATAGTAGGTGATAAAGCAATTGCCATTTTTTTTTTGCAAGGCTTAAAATTTGACAAATTTAATTATTTAACCAATGATGCCAATTTAGTTAGGATCTGACAACAAATAATATAGTTATTGCGATTTTTATTATAAAACAACCATGATTTGTATGATTTCATTATTTCATTTAATAGCAAAGTACCAGGAGGACCGAGCGTTGCTCGGTGAAATATTAGTAAATTTAAATATCAGAATAAACTTTATTGACATTTAATATGCAGTACATAAACAGCTGTTACATTTCTTTTTGAAGTTCTGAATGTACTTCTTGTTTATATGTTGTTAATTCGTTGCCAACATGGCAACCCATAAGCCCAATGTTAAAATTTTGTAATTTTAAACTTTAATTTTTTAGCAAAATTAGATTTTCCCTGGGGGCGAGACCCATCTCAATCGTATTTTTAAGGTAAAACTAAGTTTATTCCAAAATTTGAAGGAAATCGTCGGAGCCGTTTTTGAGATAATTGTGCAAGCAAGCAAACAAGCAAACAAACAAACATTGCTCGTATAAGAGTATAGGATTCAGTGTTTCTCTGCTAAATAAATAGCAATTATTCAGCAATTATTCAATTATTTTTTATTAGATCCTAACAAACTTTGTATCGTTGGTTAGATAATTAAATATGTCAACTTTTTTATTATGTAAAAGATTGATAAAATTTACCGGTTTTAAGATATTGAAGTTTAAAAATTTAAAATGGACGCCATTTGGTAAATAAACATCAGGAAAATAGTTTTTTTTCATTTTTTTGTGGAAATGGACATTGGTATTATAAAGAGTATGCCAAATAATAACTTTCCCCAGCAATTCGTTACCTAAACATGAATTAAGTGGAACAATCAAATCGTGGATATCTGTATAAATTTTCCTCATTTCCTTATTGCTCATTTCGACCCAATTAGCGATATTAAGAAATTTGGTGACGGACTTTAATGACACCCTTTACATCTTATCACCAGCATTTAAATTTATAATAAGATGCTTTGCTTCGTTTGTTAACATATATTTATTGTTGATTATTGCTTGTTAAATATTGTATTATTGTTGTTATTCATGTTATATAGTTTCTTAGTTCATGTTATATAGTTGTATTGTTGTTATTCATGAAAATATTTTCCTATCACCTGTTATTCTCTTCAGTCTTTGAGTAACTTCACAACAGCATCTAATTTATTTATACCATGTAAAATATGTAATTACTGTATTCATACCTTGTGTATTTTTGTAAAAAATTCATGTATTGTTATTATTATGAAAAGTGGCTTTGCCGTTGAAATGAATAAATAAATAATCATAGAACTTAACTGTTGTTTTTTCTCAATACTATACTTTATTGTAACGTCTAGATAGATTGAAACGTTGTTTTAATCTACAAACAATTACCATCCACTTTTTGGTTTCTTTTTTTAGGTAGATGTAAATATTGGCTTTACATTTTTTTTGCGACCACAGAACTGAAATCTCTTCGGAGGATGAAAAGAGTCCACCATCCTTTAACAAACAAATCTAAAGCAAATCTCCCCATTTGACCAACTTTAAGATTTTTATTCGACTGATGTAATGAAAGAATCATAAATATTATAAGGTACATACTTTACATAGTACGCTGCCCAAGTATGTAAGTATTCGGACTTGACATATCCAGTGAGATCATGGGCACGCCCATACTTAGTCTTCATCCACTGGGGCGCAGTCCACGGACAGGCGATGATCGAGATGCCTCGCTCACTGACGGACATGGCTCTCTTGATGTAAGGGATCTACAAAGATTATAGACGTGAACAAATAGTTCAATGAAACAAAGAGATATATTAGAATGAAGAAATACTCTTGATTTAATTACAACTGAAAGTTATCTCGGCCACACATCTTTGGTAACCTCATATTGGTGAGACAATTGTATTGCAATTATCATGTAATTCAAAATATGGTAAGTTTTTGATCAAATACATTCATGAAGTTTTCAATATTAATTAAGTGTGAAGTTCTTGATTTAGGTTGGTATTGCTAGTTCAGAAGAACTGCATCTAATGAATTTGTGGTTTAAGAATATGATAGCATTTCTCACTTTGAACTTGTAGTCTTCTTCTTGAAGACTGAAGTATTGAAGATTCTTATCATCTGGCTCGTCCGCTAGAGTATACCACCTTGTAGAGAAGTCGCTGCCTCCGATGGGCATCCTGCATAAATTGTACTCAATACCGTTTGGTCCAAAATAGGATCTGAAAAATGGTTTATTAACGTTTTTAATGCGTATCTCTACATGACATTTACAATCTATCTTGGCATTTCTCTAATATTTTCCAATTTTAGGTATATTTTATCTAAAGTCATGACCGACATTTAATAAACTACATCAGAAAATTATAAAATTCAAAGCATCATATAGGCTATAGTTAATAATTGGAATCTGATAATGTATTAAATGTTTATGTATTAAAATACAAGGTGGGATACTTTTTAATTCATACAGGGTTTTAATTGCCAGTTCCAGTGTTTTTAAAAAATCTGACTTTCATGAACTCAGTATTTAGTACTTTACTCAATTGGAACATACGTTAACATCAACAGCTAATTTTAATTACAAAAACTGAGACTCTTAATTTGTCCGTTGATTCTGTCTCTTTTGTTTGCAAAAATGAATAAACTAAGTTATTGTTGATGGATTCTACGCTCGCTTTGCAATTAAAATGTAATTATTAGTATATAAATTAAAAGTTATTAAAAATTTAATTAATTTTCTTTATCTTAGGATCGTTTAAATCTAAACTAAACTTACTCTATAAAATTCTCTTGTGCCTTTTCAGGCAAACTGTTCACTACAATTCCAGAGGAATCTGTAAAGGATCCACCAAATCCCAGGATCTGTTGGTATTGGATTGTAGAGTTTATTCTGAACAACACATCTGTAATTAAAATTATAATCAAATATCTATCAGAATTTTTAGCAATGCTATTTTTATGCTATTTACTTGTTGTTGAATGTTAGAAGCGGTGTTAGAGAATGTGTAACCGAATCAGTAAGCAAAGAAAAAAACTTTTTTAGATCGTACATAACACTGAATACATTGTTGGCCAATGAAAACCAATTGAAAGTCGGATTGTTGAAAAAAATGACCTGTTTGTAAGGTTCAAACAAGAAGTTTTTATCTCTAAGAAATTACAACCTGTTAGAAATTTTTTTATTTTAATCCGTAAGATAGATATTATTCTGTTGAATAAAAGATTGAAATCTTTGCTGCTTCATCCATTACAAAATTTTTCAAATTATTATTGACTATACACACTAATGTGAGTAGACTTCTTATAGCATATGTGTGTGTGAAACCTATTGACGGTGGTGCAATCTCGTGCGGCGTACATGGAAGTACACGTAACATATGATAGATAAATCTGTATTACCACTTTTCTCAACCAAGGATGAAACATTTTATATCTGAAAGTTATGTTTATGTTTTGGTACAGTGTTTTTGCAGCCAGGACTGGGGAAAACTGCTGGAATGTAATAGACATTTTTAATGTAATAGACATAGCTTTTGTTTATAAAATGTTCTCCGCAATCCTGTTTTGCAGCACTGTAAATTCAGCTGAATAATAACAACATCGATGTCAGCCTACTCTGGTGCCGTGTACATCGAACTTATAAATTTTTGCCTCAAACTAAATTCATTGGATGAGAGGTCTATTCACGTTAGTGTACATAGTCAATGATATTTTAAATAACACACTCTAAGATTGAAATACTTGGCGTATTCAAAATTATATTATAATACTATTTTCATAGCATTACATCATACTAACCTTTCTCAATACATACCTACATTTTCTCCAGATTTATCTGAAGTGAAGTGACCTGTACTGCGGGAAAAGCCAGGGCGAGATTGGGAAGTTGTGTAATAGAAATAGCTTCCTATAGGAAGTCTTGGAGTTGGTTCTACCGTGTCACAGTAGAGGGCGCTGCAAACACACACGGCACCCTCGCCTGGCGCCCCTGGACGTGGAAGGCAAGGCAGGTCACTGGACACTGTAACATGGAAAGGTAATGAAGTGGAAATAGCTACGAAGGCGCTCTATGTAGCAGTGGGTGCTGCAGACACACACGGCGCCCTCGCCTATCACCCTTCGCCGTCTAAGGTAGTCAAGGTCACTATGCACTGTAATATTTATTTATGCAACAAGGGCGGAAAGTGCCGATTTGCTGCACTCGAGAGAAATGTTTATGCACGAGCCGCAGGCGAGTGCGGAATAATTTCTCTCGAGTGCAGTGAAGGCACTTTTCGCACGAGTTGCATATTAAATTTTTCCTACGACTGCCAAATATTTCTTATATAAGTATAAACGTTTAATATTCAGGTTAAAATACCCACTATGTGAGGTCCCTCTCTCAAGATAGTGATATATATTCATAATAGCCTGTATAATGCACTTCCAACATTTAGTTAAAAATTCATTGGATTTTTCATGCAGAGGATTTAACGCCACTGTTTTAGCAGTCTTAGCAAGATCGTCAGGGAATAAGTCACTTAAATCACTAAAGTCACTGTCATAGTTGATCATTGCGCACCTAACTTACACCTGTAGCTCACCTGTAGCTGGTTTTTAGGTTATGTTTATTTTGATTGAATCGAAAACGGCCACAAGGACAATAGATCCGATGTTTATATCCAGTGTTGCAAATTAATTCCTGACTAATCAACGTTTCCTTGCTGGCTAATGCTAATTGTTTTGTGTTCTGATGTTTAAACACTGGAGTGCGTAAAGTAAAACGAATACGGCAATCACCTGTTTTGCGGCGAGTATCGAGTGCGTAAACAACTGTTTTCACGGACCGTCGTAGGAAATAGTTATTTATGCAACAAGTGCGGAAAGTGCCGATTTGCTGCACTCGAGAGAAATGTTTATGCACGAGCCGCAAGCGAGTGAGGAATAATTTCTCTCGAGTGCAGTGAAGGCACTTTTCGCACGAGTTGCATATTAAATTTTTCCTACGACTGCCAAATATTTCTTATATAAGTATAAACGTTTAATATTCAGGTTAAAATACCCACTATGTGAGGTCCCTCTCTCAAGATAGTGATATATATTCATAATAGCCTGTATAATGCACTTCCAACATTTAGTTAAAAATTCATTGGATTTTTCATGCAGAGGATTTAACGCCACTGTTTTAGCAGTCTTAGCAAGATCGTCAGGGAATAAGTCACTTAAATCACTAAAGTCACTGTCATAGTTGATCATTGCGCACCTAACTTACACCTGTAGCTCACCTGTAGCTGGTTTTTAGGTTATGTTTATTTTGATTGAATCGAAAACGGCCACAAGGACAATAGATCCGATGTTTATATCCAGTGTTGCAAATTAATTCCTGACTAATCAACGTTTCCTTGCTGGCTAATGCTAATTGTTTTGTGTTCTGATGTTTAAACACTGGAGTGCGTAAAGTAAAACGAATACGGCAATCACCTGTTTTGCGGCGAGTATCGAGTGCGTAAACAACTGTTTTCACGGACCGTCGTAGGAAATAGTTATTTATGCAACAAGTGCGGAAAGTGCCGATTCGCTGCACTCGAGAGGAATGTTTATGCACGAGCCGTAGGCGAGTGCGGAATAATTTCTCTCGAGTGCAGTGAAGGCACTTTTCGCACGAGTTGCATATTAAATTTTTCCTACGACTGCCAAATATTTCTTATATAAGTATAAATGTTTAATATTCATGTCAAAATACCCACTCTGTGAGGTCCCTGTCTCAAGATAGTGATATATATTTATTATAGCCTGTATTATGCACTTCCTACATTTAGTTAAAAATTCATTCGATTTTTCATGCAGAAGATTTAACGCCACTGTTTTAACAGACATAGCAAGATCTTCAGGGTGTAGGTCACTTAAATCACTAAAGTCACTGTCATAGTTGATTATTGCGCACCTAACTTACACCTGTAACTCACCTGTAGCTGGTTTGTAGGTTATGTTTATGTTGATTCAATTGATAACAACCACAAGGACAATAGATCAGATGTTTATATCCAGTGTTGCCAACTTAATTCCTGACTAATCAACGTTTCCTTTCTGGCTAATGCAAATTGTTTTGTGTTCTGATGTTTAAACACTGGATTGCGCAAAGTAAATCTAGCGTGGGCAAAGTAAATCTAGCGTGCGCAAAGTAAAATGAATACGGCAATCACCTGTTTTGCGACGAGTATCGAGTGCATAAAGAACTGTTTTCACGAACAGTCGTAGGAAAAATACATTGTAACATGGAGATGTATTGTTGTGGCAATATCAGCCTTTTGCTAACCTACGAGGGCCTAACTACTGTTATATTGTGTCGTAGCATATGACCCTTCAGACACACACGGCGCACTCACCTGGTACTCCTGGTCGTCTAAGGCATTTAAGGTCACTTTGCCCTGTAAAATACATTGTAACATGGAGATGTATTTTTGTGGCAATATCAGCCTTGGGGTAACCTATGAGGGGGCCTTACTGTGTCGCAGTAGATAAAAACATCGCGTCTTCAAGTTGTTGAAAAAATTGTACTGAAACAACCTTCTTAATTTATACAACTTATAACCTTCTTAATTATAATAAATCATAACCTTCTTAATTATCTAGTTTACTGTGTATATTAAACATCATCCTCCTTTAAATTAAAGTAAAACTATTTTATTTTATAAAAGACACTTAACATAATTTATAACACTTACCTTTATAGGCGGAGATAAGTAACAAAAAGAGTATGTTAACAACTCCCATGGTGCTAGATTATCTAATGGACCTAAATCTGAAAACCCAAGTAGATAACGCAGAGGATACTGATGATGACGGCAATGAAATAATAAAATACGATAACGAAGGTAATGTTGTACACCGAATTGTTCCCGTAATACTTTCATTCATTGATGCCTTAAACTTAGTTAGTAGTGTCTTTTGGTTACTCCTGGGCCAGGTCAAGGTCATCGGTTGGAAGTGGCAGGTGTGGGGTTGGAAGTGTGGGTTGACAGTGATGGATGGGTTTGGGAAGTGGGTCAAGGTCATCCGGAGGGGGTTTTAAAAAAGTGGGAGCCGCAGGGGCTCGGTGGGAATGGGGAGGGGTGGAGCGGCTTCGGGGTTGGAGGTTTTAGTTTATTTTTAAAATTAAATCAAAGTCGTGTTCTTGTGCAGAGAGGTGTTGGAGTGACGTCCACTTGTGAGGGAGTGGTAGATGCCGAAGGTAGTGGCGAAGAGAAGGTAGACGCACAACATGCACAGTACGCATTTGAACAGTTGCAGCAGGCGAACCATCCCTTGTTGATTTTCCGTTTCCAATTGCAGCCTGTTGATCTCTAGTTTGAGTCTGTCCTCTTCCAATTGTGTTTTAAGTGAAAAATCGTCCATCATGTTTGTGTGCTTGTATTAATTTCTGTTGGTGAAACGGGAGTGGTGTTGACGGTCGGAAAGTTGGCGATGAAATGAGAAACGAAGATGAGGACAGGGCATATTTACTGGAAAGTGGTGGGGGGTTAAGAAAAACAGTTGTGTGTCCGATCAAACGTCATCGTCAGCTGTTGGTGTATGTTTGGATGATGCAGGAGTGAGTTCTAGCAAACCATCTTCATCTTCACTCTTAACTCTATCGCATGTTGGACAACCGTAAACAAGTTCCAAATTCATAGTGATGCAGTGGAATTTGTCTATAATATCTTGTAAAGTTTCTATTAAATCTTTTAAATCATGTCTTGTTCTAATTATAAAAGTAGATTTCATATGTGGTAGCGGATCGTTGTTCATCGTACGGGAGTTGGGAAACAAATGGCGAGCGTCAGTCAGCGGCTCGCTTATATGCGGGCAAGGGCGGTGGAGGGGGAAGTGGAGGGGGAAGTGGAGGGGTGGTGGCGTGGTGGGGGAAGTGGAGGGGTGGTGGCGTGGTGGGGGAAGGGTGATATACCCCCATGCGAACCGTTGGCCAGCACATTTCGCAGCGAAACGCCGTTCGGGTAGGTAGTAGGAGGTGTACTAAGATAACCATTAGTTGTATTTTTAAGTTAGGAATACTAATAATGTTTGTAAATTAAATATTAAATATTAAATTTATATTTAACCAGAGCTTGCATTTCTTGTTCCTCGTCGTTTAATTCAACAATTTTAACACCATTAGTTGTCTGTTCCTCTTCCTCTGCACTTTGCGACGATGAAGACATGGAGGTGGCAGAAGATGATGATGAGGATGAAAATATTTTGGTAGGATTGACGTATTGCACTGTGATGTTGATCCATCTTAAAGGATAGGTGTCAATAAGTGTAAGTAAGTTTTGGAATAGGGTTTCCATCTCTTCTCTGTCGGTAATTAAATGTTGAAAGGAAATGAATTTATCATCCATGTTGTTGTCAGTGCGAGTAATGAAATAAGAATGAGAAGCGTATCGAATGATCCGTAGAATATATGTTGTAAAAAATAAGTGGTGGGGGTAATCTCAAGGTCAATCAAATGGAGTTTTAAAAAAGGGCTGCAGTCAGTGACTACAGCTATACATCTGAAGCTTCAACATTATCAGTAGACCAATCTGATCTGCACTTGCACGCACTTATGATAAATGTACAAAAGTCGTCTTTATAATATGCATTGCACTCTCGACAATTGACAAGTTTTTCCGGATGAAATTTGATACACCTCTGGGGACAGCAAGTGTGGAAGTATCGTGATTTATAAATCTTGATGGTTCGCAATTCCGGTGGTGGTAATTGCTTTGTCTTGCATTTGCAGTAACAGGATCCGAAGAATTCACACGTTGTACAAGCTAATCCGTCTACCATCCATCTTCCTAAATCGGTGCATTTTTGTTCACAACAGTAGCGCGGTGCGTCCTTGTTTTTCTTCTCTTCCATGTTGGCGCTTCTAAGTGTTGGCAAGAAATGAAGTTGTATAGTGTAGGATAGCGTGTTTTATAGACTAGGAAAAGTGGTGGGGGTAATCTCAAGGTCATCCAAATGGAGTTTTAAAAAAGATCATCTTACAAGTGTAAGATGTATTTATTTAAGATACTGAGTTTTCATCTTCTTTTTCTTTCTTTACATCTTGTTTGTATTTTTCTTTTTCTTCTTTAGCCATGGCGATGAGATCTTCAGTGCAGAGTGGATGTACTTCAGGAAATTTTAGAATTAATTTTGGTTGGAATCCCTCTTTAGTCAATACTTGAAGATCGGACGTCATTTGTTCTACACTTTGATAGTCTTTTCCGTAGATTTTTCCATTGAATTCAATCATCATTCTGTACAACATGGTATTAGTAGTTGTTTTCGCTGCGTCAGTTGGAGAGCAAATGATGATTCTGTTAGGTTACACGGTCCTTTTATAGATGCTACAGCGACCACTTGATATTATTTAACATTAGTAATATTTCTGGAACTTAACATTACTTTGAGTAGATGGTGTTGTAGTTGAAGGTTGTGTGGAAACGAATACTTCTTCGTTGCAGAACTTCTGTTTAGGAAACATCCTCATGTTGTTAGCGTAAACATCAATATTTAAACGATAACCACCGGCAAGTAACACTCGCAGTTCATTAATAAAATCGTCGAGTTCTTCAAAAGTTGTAATGGTGGTGGTATCATATGATGCACACTTAACCTTAAGAGACATGTTGTTATTCGTAATAACTGGAGAGCCAACAGAGATGTGTACAGCACGAAAGGTAGTCGTAGACTGATGAGATCCTCAAGAAAATTACGGCCTTTATATACCCTCGAAACTAGGTCAAGGTCATCCAAACGTGTTTTTAAAAAAAGCAACATATCGAAAGTGCAGAAACACTATCGATATGTTGCCTTTTCTTATTTTTTTTTTATTTTTATTTTTTATTTATTTAGAATCAGTTACACACATGTACAACAGTATATATAAACTACAGACTAGTTGCTAGTAGGCATAACATGAAGTGTAAGTTCAGTAGAGTTGGTTCCACTAGGACCGTGGGATGCCAAATAGAGTGCGCCGGGGTGAATCAGTCGTAAATCTTCATTCTGCAGCAGTTGAACGAAGCGTTTGGGAAGAAATACTTGAAATTTCGGTTCATCACCAGGTGTGTAGGGTGCTTCACTCAATGTGCAATTGATGGCGTCTCCAACTGATGTTTCCATCTTCTTAATAGTGTGAATAATGTAATGTTTTTCTTCTTTCAATTCTGAACATTTCTTAGTCGGTAGTATTGTAGATTTAGAATGTTTGTTGAATTGATCAACAAGCGACTGTAGAAAAGTTTGCGATGCCATTATTTTTTCTTACTATTGTTCGTCTTCTTCTTCTTGTGCTTGCGCGTCAGAGGTGTTGACTCCTCGGAGGTTAGAGTAATACTCATGCATTGTCATAGTGCCGCTCTCGCTTTTATACCCATCGCTTCCCCCACCACTTTGCTGGAGATAGACATTCAAACGATATGCGTTCTTTAAAGCACATTGAGACTGCCGATGTTTAAAGTTTTTAGATGCAATACAGATGTTAGCAAAGTAGCAATAAAAATCTTTCTCCATTTGCACATTTATCACTTCATGGTTTGTATATGCTTGTATCCAATTTGCTTTTTCCAATCCTCTTGTAAAAATAGTTTTGAACTCTTTGCAGAAATGATTCATAATGTGTGGCATCATATTGTAGGTTATAAAACCTTCATCCCATGTTAGATTATGAAAATGTTTCATCAACCATTTGTTTGTTACTTTAGCTTTGGTTGTTAATCTGTTGAACGGCAAAGGAGGCATGAATAAAAAATGATAAACAACAGATGTCATCATATCTAGTACCACTAACTCTTTAATTATAAAATTTCCATCATTACCACTGTATGCCTGAAACTCTATGATACCTCGCTTTACTTCCATTATTTCCGTCTTCTTAGAGAATGAAACTCGTTTATCCATGATGACGTTCAGTAGACAACTGGTATATCAATGCGGATTGACAGCCTTTTATACTCCAACATTCTTCTTCTTCTTACTTAAAATATTCTTTGTCTGTTTAATTTGTTGTTGATTGTTGAAACGTGATTCGTTTTCCTTGTTTTCTTGCTTTTTTCTTCATCTAAATTAAAGTTGGTTTGATTGTGGTGTAACTGTCTCCACATCTCTACTTCATGCGGGATCCTATTGAAGATTGAAGTATCTACTGGACCGTATAGGATTGGAACATATGGTTGTCTATCCAATGCATCAGTTAAATAATCTTTGATAATTGTACTTGAGAATATTTGTATGGGTTTTAAGGGATAATTGAATGAAATATTACAATGATCAGTCAAGAGAATAAATTATATTGCTATTTATTTCCCACCATTAATATTTTCCTATATTATAATATGTATCACTCACTACTTGTTCATCTAAGTTTCATATTTTACCCTCAGTAATGCCCACCACATGTTATTCAATAATTTCATTTTTGTTTATATTTACCACATGACTTTTTCTATTCTTACAAAAATCAATACAGTCCACTACTTCTAATTTTTTTACCTGTTTATTCCCTTTAAAATATTTTCATTCCTGTTTTTACAAGTTATGTTCAGTCAACCAGACAAATGCTTAAAATCAAGATTTTATAACTTGTGTGATGTGAAAAATATCAGAGAAGACTATTTATTGAACTTTTCAATACAGTGTAATGGGGTACCCCGGATGGACTACATCAAAAGTTCTTTATTTGTAACACATTGTTCTTCTAAAAGTTAAAAACACAAACCTTTGATGTAGTCCATCCGGGGTACCCCATTACACTGTATTGAAAAGTTCAATAAATAGTCTTCTCTGATATTTTTCACATCACACAAGTTATAAAATCTTGATTTTAAGCATTTGTCTGGTTGACTGAACATAACTTGTAAAAACAGGAATGAAAATATTTTAAAGGGAATAAACAGGTAAAAAAATTAGAAGTAGTGGACTGTATTGATTTTTGTAAGAATAGAGAAAGTCATGTGGTAAATATAAACAAAAATGAAATTATTGAATAACATGTGGTGGGCATTACTGAGGGTAAAATATGAAACTTAGATGAACAAGTAGTGAGTGATACATATTATAATATAGGAAAATATTAATGGTGGGAAATAAATATCGAACATATCGCCCCCCTTGAACCAACTTGGTTCAAAGGAAGAAAAAGAAGCATAAAAAAGGGGTAATATTGAAAATGGATGAAATGTTAAAAGGGGAAGAAACGTAGAAAAGGGTATGAAGGGATGTAGCCAGTTAAGAAAAGTCAAGGGGAAAGCGGGAAACATTGATTGCGGGGCGGGTTAAATTGCCACTGTTCGTCTTGAGGTGGACGACTCGGAAGACACCATCCTTCCCAGGAGACACAGCTGCTGTCATTTGTCCCATATTCCATCTGAGTGGTGGACTGATACGCTCTGATAGGTTGTACACGGTGGTGTCTAGAAACTTTCACAGAAAAGGGTCCAGCGTAGTCCACAGCAGAAGTGTTAAAGCAAAGAGTAGGAATCAGCCGGTCAGAGGGCAAGTCACCCATTAGCGGTGGTGTCACTTTAGGCTTTGCACGATAGCATCTCATGCATTTGAACACTCTTGACCTAATAACACTTCGGGCGTTGAGAATCCAATATTTTTCTTGAAGTGCAGCTTGTAGCTGTTGAGGATCTGCATGCAGATTTAGTTTGTGGTAATGATCAATTAGCAAGTGCACAACAAGGTGATTCTTAGGGAGAATAATTTGATGCTTAGAATCATACAAAAGATTGGAGTGTTTAAGTCGACCTCCTACACGAATTATTCCTGATTCGTCCAAAAATGGAGATAGACGCTGGATGCGTTTGGAGCAAGTTTTCTTCTTTTTCAGAAGTCCAATTTCATGAAGAAAACATTCCGTTTGTACTATCTTGCATATTTGCTTACCAGCTTCTTCAAGCTCTTGGCGTGTAAAAGAGTGATTGATTTTACGTTTACTACGCAAGCAATGAATGAAGCGCAGTACATAACCCATGATGTGCAGTAGTGTCGTCCATGAAGAAACTTTATTGATGAAATCAAATGTGTGAGTCTTCTCCTCAGTTAACAGATTAATGGACGCAGGCTTAATTTCTGGAAGATCTTCTTCTGGGATGGAGATGCAAGAGAGAGGCCACGAATTAGAAGCAGCTTTCAACCAATGTGGACCAAACCACCAGAGGTCGTTGCTGATAAGGTTAGAAGCAGTAAGCCCTCTAGATGCCAAATCAGCTGGGTTATCATGCGTTGACACGTGTCGCCAAATACATGAAGGGGTTAATTCTTGGATTAGGGATACGCGGTTAGCAACATAGAGTTTAAGTCTGTAAGCAGGAGTACGAATCCATGACAGAGCGATTGTTGAATCACTCCAAGCAGTGATAGAGTTGATATGATACTGACCAGATAACTGCTCAACACAATAATGAAGCAAATTTGCTAGAATGTGAGCACCACAGAGTTCTAATCGGGGTATGGTAATGCGTTTTAGTGGTGCCACACGAGATTTCGCAATCAATAAGTTTATATCGATATTGCCATGAGCATCCTCAGTGCGGACATAGACACAAGCAGCGTAACCAAGTTCACTGGCATCAGCAAAACCATGTAATTGAATATCAACAGCACTGTCTAAGCATACATATCTGTTAATTCTCAAGTTTTCAACTAGTGGAAGTTCATCAATGAAAGTTGACCATCTGTTAACAAGTTCAGTTGGCAGAGGATCATCCCAATCCAGCCCTAACAACCATAAATGTTGCATAAAAGCTTTGGACCAGAAAGTGAGAGGAGCTAGCATTCCTGTAATATCATAAATCCGAGCAATGGTGGATAGAACTGATCTCTTAGTAAGTACAGTTGAAGTTGAAGGCTTCTCAATTGAGTATGTAAATGTGTCTGATTCAGGATTCCATTTCAGTCCTAAAATCCCAACTAAATATTGATCAAGTGAGACTGGAGTAACACAATGCTCTTCTGGTATGTCATCCAACACTCTTTTATCGTTAGAGGTCCACTTACGCAACTCAAAACCTCCTTTTCTCGGCAGCTCTATTAAGTCATCTCTCAATTTGATCGCTTCTTTGATTGATTTTGCTCCTAAAAGTGCGTCATCAACATAGATCTGCTGTCGTAGAATTTTGGAAGTCTCAGGATGTGTTTGCTCTTCATTGTTAATTAATTCCTGAATAACTCGGTTTGCCAGAAAAGGAGAGCAAGTCATTCCAAAAGTAACTGTTGTCAACTGATAAATCTGAAGTGGATCTGAAGGATTATTTCGCCAATATATTAGTTGAAAGCGTTGATCGTCTTCGTGGATGGAAATCATTCTAAACATCTGCTTTATGTCACAAGTGAAAGCAATTTTATACTGTCGGAAACGAAGAATAATATCTCTTATGTCATTATGGAGTTTTGGACCTTGATGGAGAATATTATTTAATGAAAGTCCCGAAGTAGTAGGAGCTGAAGCGTTGAAGACAACACGAATCTTACCATCTTTGTGAACACTATGATGTGGTAAGAAGCAATGAGGCTTGTTGAGTATGGAACTGTCGGTACAGAGTTTCATGTGACCAAATGCAAGGTATTCATCCATAAAACCAATGTAGCTTTGTTTTAGCTCTGAATTAGATTCAAATTTGCGTTCCATGGATCGAAAAGTGGCCATAGCCATTTTTGAAGACTCGCCTAATTTGGATGGATCTTCTTTGAATGGCAGTCGACATACAAATCGACCTGTGTTATCTCTCGAGTGAGTATCAATGAAATGTTTTTCACATTCTTCTTCTTGCGGAGACAATTTCGTAATATGAGGTGGCTCTTCAATAGACCAGAAGCGTTGTAACGTTGAGTGAAAATCTAACTCGTTAGAACAGAGAAGGGTAGATAATCCGCTAAAGTGCGAAGAGTTATGCATGACTGGAGCAGCACCAAGAATAACATAACCGAATATGGTGTTGATAGCGTGAGGCATGTTATCACCAAGTGCAACTGAGGGACCAACTAGCGTTTGAGCAAATAAATCTGCACCAATCAAAATGTCAATTGGTCCTGGGATATCAAAAGTTGGATCAGCTAAAGTGTATCCTTTAAGTTGAGAACGAACTTCAGAAGACAGTTGCATACGAGGCATGAAGTTTGCAATTTTGTCCAGTATTAGGACGGGATGAGAATTTGCCAAAATAGCACCACTGAGTGAAGATAAATTCACATAAGCAAGACCTTTAGGTTTAACTAGTGCGGAGGATATGCCTGTTATTTCAGGCACACCCGAAAAACAGCGGGAAACTTGAAGTAGGTTAGCACAATGCTCTGAAATTACAGTAATCTGAGAGGCGCTGTCTAATACAGCACGAAGAACAATCTGATGTCCATTTTCCTTTGAAACACTAATTAGAGCTGTCGCTAAGAGCACCATTTTTCCTTGGGTGTAGGTGGCAGCAACTAAGGAATCACCTGATCCTACTTTTTCATTAGATTTAGTATTAGCTTGCAGGGATGAGCTAGTCAATTTAACAGACTGTGAAACATTAGCCTGAGTGGTGTGGTCCGGTTTATTGAAATGAAGTAAGGTGTGATGTCGCTTCTTACATTCCTTGCAAGAATGAAGGGACTTACAAGAACTTGTCTTGTGTTTTCCAAAACAATTTACACACAAATCCTTTTCTTTAACGAAAGCATATCGATTCTGAGGAGCTAAGGCTTTGAAACTATCACACTGTAAAAGTTTGTGTGAAGATTTACAGTGAGCACAATTCTGAGACAGTTTATTCGTAGAAACTGTCATAAGGACTGATCTTTTAGGCTTGGCACCTGCATTTGCAGAGGAACTACTCGGTTGATTGTTAGAAGAAGTGCTTGGAAAAGCTAGTGATGGAGTAGGAATACTATTTAAGTTAGCAGCTTCCTGTTGGTTACAATAAGTTTCCAAAAATGTGATGAGTTCCTCAATAGTAAGAATCGCCTTGGAATCATCCCTTTTACGTTCAAAAGCTGAGCGTAAATTAGGATCAAACTTTCTCAACAAGTGTGAAGTCAAAACCAGGCTTTCATTAGCAGCTATGTCATGGTTGAGTGCTTTAAGAGCTTGATAGTTATCATTATAGGCTGAAATAAAACCTCTTAATTGCTTAACTGTAGGTTTATTAACCTGAGGAAGGTCCAAGATATTATTGACATGGAGAGTAACCAATAACCTAGTGTTGTGATATCGTTTCAGTAAGTTTTCCCAAGCTATTAAATAGTTGTTGGAGGTGAGAGGCAATGACTTAACAAGATTAAGTGGTTCATCAGAGAGACACGACAACAAGTATGAAAATTTCTCAACATTTGATAGAGATGTACTGTTATGAACAGTATTTTCAAATAGACCGTGAAACGCTATCCAATGTTCAGGCTGACCAGAAAAGGTAGGCAAATTGATCTTAGGTAGCCTTACACTTTGCTGAGCTTGAGTTGGTTGAGTTGTATCACTATGCACGGAGTTGATTGGACATAATTGATTAGGTTGAGCTGTAGGCAGCAAGGCATCACACGTGGATTGTATATTTATAAGCAAATCTGATATCTTATCTTGAAATTCACTAACTTTTGTATTATCAATATCTTCAATTGATTCAATATTAGAAAAAAAGTTTATCTAGTTGGTTTTCAAAATCAAGGTTTTTCTGAACAGCTGTGCTAGACAAAAGTTTAAGTTTGTTAAGTTGTTGGCCGTTTAGTTCAGACACAACAGCAAGTTCATTTAAACTATCCACTTGTTTGTTTATGGCTTCCAGCCTAGACTCAATCAACTCACACTGTTTTACAAAAGTTGGAAAACTCATCATAAATAGTTTAAAGGAAATTAAATCCACAACACAATAATTGCAAAGATATATAAGTTAAAACTGTTAAATACTGGATCAAAACTCAAAGTTTCAATTGTAATAAATTCAAAAGTTTGAACAAACAAACAGTAGAGATAGTCGCTGCGATGAGTAGCAGTGGCATGGCGAACAGTAAGGACATAACAGGGCATAGGGAAATGATAACAAGGTTCTAGGATCGGACAAACTGGCTACAAAATGTACTGGAAATGGGCTATGCATTAATAAAATAAAAACATGTGAAAAGTTATTAAATAAAAAGGGAGAAAAATCAAAATGATGCATTGAGCCTATTATCCTTAGGGTTGTTCATCATCCGGCCCGAAGGACCAAAAATATGTATGGGTTTTAAGGGATAATTGAATGAAATATTACAATGATCAGTCAAGAGAATAAATTATATTGCTAACAAAATCAAAAGTTCTTTATTTGTAACACATTGTTCTTCTAAAAGTTAAAAACACAAACCTTTGATGTAGTCCATCCGGGGTACCCCATTACACTGTATTGAAAAGTTGAATAAATAGTCTTCTCTGATATTTTTCACATCACACAAGTTATAAAATCTTGATTTTAAGCATTTGTCTGGTTGACTGAACATAACTTGTAAAAACAGGAATGAAAATATTTTAAAGGGAATAAACAGGTAAAAAAATTAGAAGTAGTGGACTGTATTGATTTTTGTAAGAATAGAAAAAGTCATGTGGTAAATATAAACAAAAATGAAATTATTGAATAACATGTGGTGGGCATTACTGAGGGTAAAATATGAAACTTAGATGAACAAGTAGTGAGTGATACATATTATAATATAGGAAAATATTAATGGTGGGAAATAAATATCGAACAATATTAGCTGTTTTAAATATCTTGTTATAGGACCAGTAGCACAAGTTAAAGCGTAAAACTCTTCTTTTGTCAAATGTATTTTTATATTATATTTAGTTAAATCTCTAAATCGAACTAGTTGTTGACCACGTTGTTTAACAATATCGATTTCAATATTTGATTCGAACAAACCTAGTTTTGTTTTTCTTCCAAACGTATTGTTACTCAAATAGCATTCCAAAAGATGTATATGTTTCATAAAAGATTCCCAAGAAGATTCAGTGAAGGTTACCATTTTAGATCCGTGATTCAAAATAACAGTTGGAGAGTAATCCAATGATTTCATTACTCCAGCAGACACAGTCTTTGTCATACAAGAAGAAATAGGATAAAATATTCTAAGAAATACCTCCATTAAGATGTTGGTAGAAATGTTATCTTCAATTTTCCTTTTCTTCGTTTCTTTTTCAACTTCCTCTTCGTCTGTCTTTTTATGTTTAAACTTGAGGAACTCTTCCATTTCCTGTTCAACTTGTCTTTCTATATCCAAACTATTGTCAGCCATAAGAGGTGTAGTTTCTTCATTAGCACTTGATGTAGCAGAACTCATCTTGCGGACGATGTTACCCATACGACAATCAAAGATGAAATGAATTTCCAGCTCTTCTTTCTCGCTTTTATACTCGCAGATGACCTAGATATTGTTGATCTTTTGTAAAAACCTTACAAATCGTGCAGATGTTGTATTAATCTTTTTTAAAGTACATTCTTCACAATTCCTGTCAGCGGTGTGTAAGTAACTATTTTGTCATGTAGAATTAAACAGTATGCTGAAATTCCATCTGGTATTTTATCTTCAAATTCCATTTCAATTTTTATATCTACACTTGAAGATTTCACAGATTCATTTTGTTTTGAACAATCGATTACAACAATTGGAGCTTTTGAATAAAATTGTTCTGGTGATAGTAGTGGTGTATTTGTCTTACCATAATATGACGATTGAAATCTTGCATACATGTCATATAGAATGGAATAACGTTTCTTGTCAAATGAAACATTTAAACTGTCATATGGAAAGAACTGAGAGTTTAGAAAAACTTTGCAATTCTTTATCTTGCAATGGTCAAATTGACCAGCGTGCGCAGTTATAACATCTTTTCGTTTAGTCTGAAAACCGACTATTATGTACCTTGCTCGTTCTAAATAAGTAGAGGTTTTAACAGTCCATGTTTGTCTTTCTGTTTGAGGCAATATGGGGTATTCATGAAATTCCCAACTTCTAAATGGTATTACAATATCACGGTCAGATTTTAATTTTTTCAATAATAATACTCGATGTTCATCCGCCAATCTGACATGTGGTACTCTCCATACAACTTTATCCAATTGAAGTTGCCATTCCAAATCGGCATCTTTTGTTCCACTTGGCGCTTGTATTACATCCTTATTCGTTGAAGATCTGAGCAGTACCAGTTCTTGCTTTACATTTATTATTATTCTCTTGTAATCTTCTGCGAATCCCAAAAGCAATCGTAAAGGCACATTAAAATCAAAGTAACCTTTTGAATTAGGAGTAATAGTGTCTTTATCAGGAGTCACCCATCCAGCCGAGATTAAAGAATTCTTTTCATGGGGTGTTATTGAAGTCAATCCTTTCAAAGTTGTTGATATACCAACTTTTTTTGTTGAATCAACTGTTACTCCAGATATCTCATATCTAATTTCATCAAACAGATATGCCATAGGGTTATTTATAAAAGGAACAGTTGAACCAGATTTTCCATCCAATGTTGTTACTCTTCCTTCGATATATAAATAACTTTCACATGGTAATGTGTAGATATCTTGTTGTTGAATGGGAATCCTTATTTCATCATTATTATTTAATTTTGATGAAGTGTAAGGGTTGTGAGTGTGATATTCCTTCTCCCATAGGGTTTCGTCGAATGTCGGTCCTTGCGCTATATCCAGTATATCCATGGTTGGCAAGTTTTAGTCCGATCTTTTGTAGGAAGCGTATGTTGTCCGGTGTTAACTCGTCGAATGTTGAGGAGCTACTGAGCTCCCGACTCTTCCGTTGTGGTTTAAATGATAATCCCATGTTGACTTTATTTTGCTGCTCTGATATGTAACCGTATAGTTATTGTTTCTCCTCTAAAGTCAATACTAATGCCGTCTTGATCCAATATGTTCAGTACGATGTCTGAAATGAAACTGGTGTTTAACGGTAGGTATATCAGGTTTTGTGGCTTCTCAACTATTTTAAAACCAGGAGCTACTGTGGGGTAAAATGTATGTAATATGTGTTGATTTACTCCATCTCTATATGATCCGTGTATAATATTACACGTTACATCAATACTGTTCACCTTTAATATTGTTACTGTTGTATCGCCAGTATAATCATTTCCAGGAGCTAAAATTCCTTTCTTCTTTGAAAATCCGAGCAAATTGCCGATTGAGTGGTCTAAGCTAAAATCTATATAATACTTTGAAGTTATTTCTGCTTTTAATGTATTATTATTACCTTTTATAGAAATATTTTCTTCTCCAAGCTTTTTTTGTAATACTTGGTTTATATCGTCTATTTCATATGCTCCTGTAGATAATGGAATTATTTTCAATTGTGAATAATTTCCTTTTTCATCTTTACTCTCATAATAATGTAGTAAATTATTTTTTCCTTCTGTAACATTGGGAATTGAATTGTATGTAGTCAAATCCAATAATGCTGCTTCCCATAGTTTGTCCGTAGATAAACGTAACTCTGGGAAAAGTGTACTTTTCAATGTTGACGAATTTCCGCTCAGCGACACTGTATACGATGACATCTTAAAGCTGACTGACGCTCTTCGCTAGGAACTCTAAACATAAATGTCCGCATATTTCTGTATTGCTAGGTTGCTCTCTTTTGTAGTTGTAGAATATATTCTTGGAGTCCCGAAAATAATGTTGAAGTTCTTTTGGTGGCGGTAAATTTCCAAAACTATCAAAGTAGTAAACATTTTCTCCAAGTTTTTTATAACATACCCAATGAGTACCTGGTCCATAATTAGAGTCTAAGTTTACTATTCCAGTTTCATTTTTCCACACTCTATTTGGTAATGTATCTTTCATAAAAACTCCTCTGAAGAATGGTATTCTTAAACATTTCACATATTTTGACAGTTGATAGTTTGTTAATGCTTCATTTGGAATTATCAATTTATTCTTCTCATTTAATACACACGGTACGGTCTTAAGTAAAGACCCGATCCGTTTTTTACCATTGACCATATGGATGTTTTCTTGACTTTCCTTTTAGGGTTAGTGCGACGTCTTCTTTTGATGTTCCCGCCTCTTTTTGCAGCTTCTTTTTTACTAGGTTTTCTCCCGCGTCGTCTTCCACCACCAAACTTAGCTTTCGTCTTCATGGCTGTTGTCACTGCCCAAGCTGCTGCTTTTTCCGCAATACTGGCGTCACTTGATTTAACCCTTTGCCAAGCTTTTTCCGCTAGCGCTCTATCCGCTATTGATCTATTTGTTGAATCTGCAAACTTGGAATACGCTATATCGTGTTCTTTGCAAGCTTGATCTAATTTATAAATTCCAGGATCTCCTCTTGCTAAACGTTTTGCCAACTTAGTTCCGGGTCCACAATATTGATAGCCTCCGGGCAGATGAAATTCGTATGGTAAAGCGTCTATTGCTCGATTTAGAACAGCACCAACAGGAATCCGTCTTAGCAGGGATAACGCAGCTGATGTTATACCACGTCCTTTCTTGCCGCTGTCTTGACGACGACTGAGCGTTGCGGTCTTCATTATGTCGTCTTATATAACCAGCGTGTTTACTCCACGAGCTGCTTTACATAAATGAATAACACATGCACAGTTTTTATATTTAAATACTTAATTATTCAAATTAATTATATACTGATTTATAATTCTATTTTTAATCCAAGCTTCTCGTTCATCGGGTTGAATCATCACATGACTCGTTGTACTAGCTATATGATTGTGGGTATCGATAAGTAAATTGCCCACTATTCTTATTAAACAGTCTAAAGTTACAGCATCTTTTGGATGTTGGGGATCGTGTAACTGCATAATACGTTTATCATTACACGTGTAAGCAGTCGAATCACTTTTCGACGTTGTTATGACTTGTCCAATAGTAGCAGCATCATTTAAATCTTCTCCTGGTAAAATATTAATTATTTTCTTCATCTTTGCATCATATTTGGTCCCAAAGTGTTTATCCCAAGTTATTGTTTGTCTCAATGTAACACAATCATCATCTTCATAACCAGGATAAATATCTTTTATTCTTCTATTACGACCATTGTATGTACCTAATGTACCACCACTCGCAATTAATGTTTGCACCATTAGAGGTACATCTGTATCTTTTATACCAAATCTTCCATTTGTTATTGTTTTATGTCCTGCATCCCATTCATCATTATTTCCTTGCATTAAATCAAACTTTTCATTTCCATGTATAAATGTATCTCCTCGCTTTAGCACAGCATCTTCATGTTTTACAAAATTCGATGTTCCCCTTTTTAATTCTTTAGATAATTGTTCCATAGTAACAGCGTCTTTTGGTTGAGAAGCGAACTTTACATTTGACAACACTTTCCCATGACAATCGATTTCATCACCATCTTGTAAAATACAGTTGTCCTTGATGTATTTCAGGTTTACAGCATCCCCATCTTCCTTTGGGTATCCAATGTCATTTATTATAAATTTATAAAAAGAAAATCCGCGTTGAGTCTTTTCCGGTATTATAGAATGTAAATATTCTTTATTAACTGAATCTTTATCATTTTTTGGATTTGCCACGTTGGTTATTCTATGATTTCCAGCATCATATGTCTGTCCATCTTTTAAATTATTACCCCATTGTAATTTTAAAGTATTTGAAAGTTCAGATGATAAATACTCTTTAGTAATTGCATCAGAACTGTCAGTTGGTTTACCAACATTAATTATTCTATGTGATTTAACATCGTAAGTATTCTTGTCTAATTTCAATGATGTTGAAGTAGCCTCTTTTACTGTCTTAAAATTCGCTCCATCAGTATCTTCTTCTGGGTCTTTAACAAATTTTAAACGTTTGTTACTCATATCATAGTCACCTTCAGGTGTTTGCGGCAATCCACTTCTTTTTCTGTTTTCTCCTCCTTGTACTCCTAGCCCGGAGTACCGTCCGAACTTGTCGACGCTCATGATTGAACTGATCCACTCTATGCTCACAGCTCTCTTATATATCCGTGATGATTTATACAACTATTCCACGATTTCGAAGTTCGTCAACTAAAGCCACCCATTCATTATTTAAACCTGTATGACCAGCTTCCATGGCTTCATGTAATAGTCTCATTCTATCAACCAATTTGTTTATATCATTATAGTAAATCACATTTGTATTATATAGGTTTTTCATTAAACCTTTACCAGATGTCGAAGTTTCTCCTTTTTTTCTTTTTACCATATTCATCAATAAGTGATAAGTCCATAAGTGATAATGACTTCCTCTCAAGCGGTTTCTTCACAGCTGGTGCAGTTCGTAATGTTGGTAGTTTTTTTCAGGGGAAACAATCTTTTTATTACAACCGTATATTTAGTTGCACGTGTTCTATTTATCATTGAATCTTTGGAGTAATTCTTCTTATGAGCATTAGTATTTTGCAAAATTTCTTTAAAAGTATTTAAATCTTGAAGCGTATATCTTATAGGTATATTTTTGAAAATCAGTTCAAATAAGCCTTTTGTTCCTTTATATTTATGCTCACCAATAACAATATCATCATCTTCAGTCAAATATACTTTTGAATCTCCTATTTTTAATTCATTTCCATCAATTCTCGCACCATATACATGTGACTTGTGTAATTTTGGGTTATCTTTTATTTCATGTAACATCTTCATGATATACTTTCTTCCAAGAGGTCCTTGTTGCAATATATCACTTCTTAATTTTGTTAGATTTGGAATTGATTGTTCTGCTTCAGGTATATGTTGTTCTTGTTCTTCTTCTTTTTCAATATTTATTTCTGGTTCTTCTTGTCTTGTTTCTTCTTCTTTTTGAGAAACTTCACTATCACTTGTGTAAGAATCATCATCTTCTTCCTTTTTTAAACTTTTTACTTCAAATTTAGAAATAGGTAGCAAAACATATTCTTCATAATGAGGTTTACCAATAGTTTCTGTTATCTGTTTTAAAGGTTCTGTAATAGGCTTAAATGTAGTCTCCAGAAATTCTTCTCTTTCATTCAAACCCATTCTTAATGCTCGATTTTTAAGTCTAATCGAGTCACTCAGTGATTTTATTTCTTTTAATAGTTTTTCTTGGTTCACCATGAGTAGAAGGGATTTGCCGGTTCTGGCGCAGGTCAAGGTCAGCGGTTGTAACTGGCAGGTGTGTGTTGTTGATTTGGGGGTTTTTTGGGGGATTTGGGGAGGGGTTGGTAAGTGTGTCAAGGTCATTTGGAGGGGGTTTTAAAAAAGGTGGGGAGTGTGGGGACGAGTGGGGCGGGCGGGAGTGTGGCGGGAGCGGATGGGGGCTGTGGGGCTGTGGGAATTAATAATTTATTTTAGGAAAGCCAAGTAGAATTTTTATTGGAAGTGGTGTCGAAGCGATGTTTGGCGGTGACGGTCTGGTAAATGCCGATGGTGATGGCGATGAGCAGATAGAGGCATACCAACCACAGTACGCATTTGAAGAGCTTTAACAGCCGGATCATTTCTTCCTGATTCTGTGCTTCCAATTGTATTCTGTTAATTTCGAGTTTTAATTTATCGTCTTCCAATTGTGATGTGATTGAAAAGCCGTCCATCATGTTTGTGTACAGGTTAGAGAGGAGCGGTGTAGATGGTGTAAAAGTAGGCGATGGAATGAGGAGAGCAAATAAGGGGAGGATATATATATTTAATGTAAAGTGGTGGGGGATTGAAAAAGAATATTTGTGTAGGACTAGCTTTCATCATCTGGTGTCGAATCGTGGGCGGATGAAGGACTGTTGTTTGGCATTTCTAATTCTTCAACATTATCGCTTTCCATCCTTTCACACTCTGGACAATTGTAGGTAATTTCAACAGTAATAGTAACCGTGTTGTTTGGTGTGTTTACAACATCGGTTAAAGTTTGAAAAATATCCTGTAAATCTTGTTGCGATGTTACTGCAAAAGTAGTAGTATTTTTTGCTAATGGAGGCTGGCTCATCGTTCGGCGGTAGGCAAACAAATGGTGAGCGACGGTAAGGCGGTCGCTTATATTGAAACAGGGAACAGTGGTGGGGGGAAGAAAAGAAGTGGGGGTAATCCAAAACGAGAAGCGAGAGAACTTCGGTTACCGCAGTTTGCCGCGAAACGCCGTTCGGGTAGGTTGTGGGAAGTGTATAGAAATAAAATAATAATAGCATTAATATAGAATAGAAATACCAATCACTTTTGTAAACTAAATACTAAGTTTATTTATAATTTGAATTTGATTGTCTTGTTCCTCGCTGTTTAATTCAATAATTGTAATACCATAAGTTGGTTCTTCTTCTTCCCCTGCACTGTTGGAAGATGATGATGATGATGATGAAAATATTCTGGTAGGATCCACATATTTTACTTTGATGTTGATCCATTTCAAAGGATACCTATCCATAAGTGTGAGTAAGTTGTGAAATAGAGTTTCCATCTCATCTCTTTCGGTAATTAAATGTTCAAAAGAAATGAATCTGTCACCCATGTTGGTGTTAGTCCAAGCAATGTAGTGTAAATGAGAAGCATGTTAAAGGGTATGTAGAATATATATTGTAAATCTCAAGGTCAACCAAATGAAATTTTAAAAAAAAGCTGCAGTCAGTGACTACAGCTATACATCTGAAGCTTGAATAGGATCAGAAGACCAATCTGATCTATATTTGCACAAATGTTTGATGCATGTACAAAAGTCGTCTTTATAATATGCATCACACTTTCGGCAATTAAAAAGTCTTTCTGGGTGAAATTTGAAACATCTCTGGGGACAGCAAGTGTGGAAGTATCTTGATTTATAAATTTTGAAGGTTTGCAATTCTGGTGGTGGTAGTTGTTTTGTTTTGCATTTGCAGTAACAGGATCCGAAGAATTCACATTTTCTACAAGCTAATCCGTCTACCATCCATCTTCCTATATCGGTACATTTTTGTTCACAACAGTAGCGTGGTTTGTAGTCTTCTTTTTTCTTTTCCATGTTGACGGTTCTAAGTGGAGTTGGGAAATGAAGGTGTATAGTATAGAATAGAGAGTTTTATTAAAAGAAAAAAGTGGTGGGGGTAATTTCAAGGTCAACCAAATGGAGTTTTAAAAAAGAATGGGGTACAAATATTAAAAAGTTGCACACTTAAGATATAGGTTCGTCTTTTTTTTCTTCTTTCTCTTTTTTAATATTTACTTCATGTTCTTGTTTTTTTGCTCTAGCCATTGCGACGAGATCTTCAGTGGATAGTGGATGTACTTCTGGAAATTTTAGAATTAACTTTGGTTGGAAGCCTTCTTTAGTTAATACATCAAGATCGGAGCTCATCTCTTCTACCGTTTGATAGTCCTTTCCAAATATTTTACCATTAAATTCAATCATCATTCGGTACAGCATAGTAGTTGTAGTTGTTATCGCTGCGGTTGTCAAAAAGCAAATGATGATTTAGTCTGGGTTGAATAGCCTTTTTATAGCGAAGCCTCAAGTTGATGGAGTATTGTTATTGTAATTCAACATTAGTAGTATTTGTGGAATTTAACATTATTTTGAGTAGAAGGGCTAGATGTTGTTGCCGTTTGTGTAGAAAAGTACGCTTCATCATCGCAGTAGTTTTGTTTTGAAAACATCTTCTTATTTGTAACGTAAACATCGGCATTTAAGTGATAACCGCCTGCAAGAAGTACTCGCAATTCATTAGTGAAATTGTCGAGTTGTTCAAAAGTTGTGATAGTGGAGGTATCGTATGATGCGCATTTGATTTTGAGAGACATGTTGTCGTTTAAATAATTGGACAACCAAGGGAGATGTGTACAGCACGGAAGTCAATTGTAGACTGAGGAAATCCCCTTGAAAATTACTCCATTTATATAGTTTTTGTAACTAGGTCAAGGTCATCTAAAATTATTTTTTTAAAAAGCAATATATCACCATGTGCAAAGACACATAGTGATATATTGCTTTTTATTTTTTTTTTTATTTTTTCATCTTTATTTATTTTCAAAATAATTCACAAAGGTGTACAAAAGTATTACAAAAAATAAATTAGTTGTTGGCAGTAGGCATGACGTGAAGTGTAAGTTCCGTTGAATTGCTTCCGCTTGGACCGTGGGATGCCAAGTACAGAGAGCCGGGGTGGATAAGGCGTAGATCTTCGTTTTGCAGGAGGTGCACGAAGCGCTTAGGAAGAAATGTTTGAAATTTTGGTTCATCACCGGGCGTGTAGGGCGCTTCACTCAGTGTAACGTTGATGGCGTCCCCAACACTAGTTTCCATCTTCTTAATGGTGTGGATAACATAATGTTTTTCTTCTTTTAATTCTGAACATCTTTTAGTCGGTAAGACGGTAGATTTTGAATGTTTGTTAAATTGATCGACAAGAGATTGTAAAAATGTTTGTGACGTCATCTTTACTTTTTCTTCTTCTTATTTATTGTTAATATTATTCTTAGTCTTGCGAATCTGTGTGGGAGGTGTTGACTGTTCGGAGGCTAGAGTAATACTCATGCTGGGTCATGGTTGCGTTGTCGCTTTTATATCCTTCCCACCCCCCACCATTCTGTTGTAGATATGCATTCAAACGATAAGCGTTCTTTAAAGCGCATTGGGACTGCCGATGTTTAAAGTTTTTGGTAGAGATACAAATGTTGGCAAAGTGACACTGAAAATCTCTATCCACTTGCACATTTATCACTTCATGGTTTGTAAATGCTTGTATCCAAGCGGTTTTCTCCAATCCCTTTGTGTAGATAATTTTAAATTCCTTACAGTAATGATTCATAATGTGCGGCACCATACTGTAGTGGATAAAACCTTCATCCCATCTCAGGTTGTGAAAATGTTTCATCAACCATTTGTTTGTCACTCTTGCTTTAGTAGTTAATCTGTTGAACGGTATAGGAGGTTGGAATAAATAGTGATAAACGACAGATGTGTTCATGTCTAGAATAACTAACTCTTTAATGATAAAATGTCCGTCGTTACCGCGAAACGCTTGAAATTCAATTATACCTCGTTTTACCTCCATTATTTGGTATTGGTTTGAAAATGAAACTTGTTTATTCATGACAAAGGTCGGTATGGGACTGTTTGTAAAATTATGGAGGGCGTCTTTTTATACTGCGGGTTGGTTGCTGCAAGATGCTTCTTCATTCATTTCTTGTGCTTCTTCATCTATACCGAAGTTAGTCTGATAGTTGTGCAACTGTCTCCACATATCAACTTCGTGAGGTATTCTATTGAAAATGGAAGTATCTACGGGACCGTATAGGATTGGTACATATGGTTGTCTGTCCAATGTATCGGTTAAATATTCTTTTATGATTGCGCTTGAAAATATTAGTTGTTTTAGATATCTTGTGATAGGACCTGTAGCACAGCTGAGGGTGTAGAATTCATCTTTTGTAAGGTGTATTTTTATGTCATGTTTAGTTAAATCTCTAAAACGAACAATTTGTCCTCCCCGATGTTTTACTATATCGATTTCAATATTTGATTCTAGCAAACTTAATTTCGTTCTTCTTCCATATGTATTGTTACTTAAATAACATTCTAAAAGATGTATATGCTTCATAAACGATTCCCAGGAAATTTCAGAGAAAAACACCATTTTAGATCCATGATTCAAAATAATAGTTGGTGAATACTCCAATGATTTTATTACTCCGGCAGATACGCTTTTTGTCATACATGATGAGATGGGATAGTAGATTCTAAGAAATACCTCTGCTAAAATATTGGTGGAAATAATGTCATCGACTTTTCTTTTTTTAATTCCTTTTTCAACTTCCTCTTCTCTTTTCTTATGTTTAAACTTGAGGAACTCATCCATTTCTTGTTCAATTTGTTTTTCTATATCGGAACTGTTGTCGGCTATAAGCGGTGTAGTTTCTTCTTCGTTAGTATTTGCATTAAGTGAACTCATTTTGCTAACGATGTTTCCCATAGGATGGTCAAACAAATAATGAAATTTTTACTTCGTTTTCCTCCTTTTATAACAATCGCCCCCACCTAAAAACCGTTTTTTATAACACATTTTTAACTATTCCAGTTAGTGGAGTATATGTTACTATTTTGTCATGTAAAATGAGACAATATGCCGAAGTACCTTCTGGTATTTTATCTTCAAATTCCATTTCGATTTTTATATCCACACTTGACGATTTTACTGATTCATTTTGCTTTGAGCAATCGATAACGATTATTGGGGCTTTTGAATAATACTGTTCAGGTGATAACAGTGGTGTATTAGTTTTTCCATAATATGACGATTGAAATCTTGCATACATATCGTATAAGATGGAATAACGCTTTTTGCTAAACATGACATTTAAATTGTCATAAGGAAAGAATTGAGAGTTTAGAAAAACTTTGCAATTCTTTATATTGCAATGGTCAAATTGACCTGCGTGTGCGGTTATAACATCTTTTCGATTGGTTTGAAACCCTAGTATTATGTACCTTGCTCGTTCCAAATAAGTAGATGTTTTAACAGTCCATGTTTGTCGTTCTGTTTGAGGTAATATGGGGTATTCATGGAATTCCCAACTTCTAAACGGCATTACAATATCACGGTCAGATTTTAACTTTCTTAACAATACGATTCTATGTTCATCGGCTAATCTTACATGAGGTACTCTCCACACGATTTTATTTAATTGTAGCTGCCATTCTAGTTTACTTTCTTCAGTGCCACTTGCTGCTAGTATCAAGTCTTTGTTAGTTGAAGATCTGAGTAATACCAATTCTTGTTTGACATTTATTATTATTCTTTTGTAATCTTCAGCGAATCCCAAAAGCAATCGTAAAGGTATGTGAAAATCAAAATGACCATTGGAATTTGGTGTTATGCTGTCTTTATCGGGGGTAACCCATCCGGCGGTGACTATTGAATTCTTCTCATGTGGTGTTAATGATGTTAATCCTTTTAGTGTTGTTGTTATACCAACCTTTTTTGTTGAATCAACTGTCACTCCTGATATTTCATATCTTATTTCGTCAAAAAGATATGCCATTGGGTTATTTATAAAAGGAACAGACGAACCAGTTTTTCCATCCAATTTTAATACTTGTCCCTCAATATATAAATAACTCTCACAGGGTAATGTGTAAATATCTTGTTGTTGAATGGGAATCCTTATTTCATCATTATTGTTTAATTTTGATGAAGTGTAAGGGTTGTGCGTGTGATATTCCTTCTCCCATAGGGTTTCGTCGAACGTCGGACCTTGAGATATATCCAGAATGTCCATTGTAATTTAGTTTTAACCCAATTTTTTGTAGGAAATGTATGTTGTCCGGTGTTAACTCGTCCAATGTTGAAGAGCTACTGAGCTCCCGGCTTTTCCGTTGTGGTTTAAATGTTAATCCCATGTTATACTTAAGTTACCGCTTTTATGTGTAACCGTATTGTAATTGTTTCTTTTCTAAAGTCAACACTATTACCGTCCTGATCTGATATGTTCAGTACGATGTCTGAAATAAAACTGGTGTTTAACGGTAGGTATATAAGGTTTTGTGGCTTCTCAACTATTTTAAACCCAGGAGCTACTGTTGGATAAAATGTATGTAAAATATGTTGGTTTACCCCATCTCTATACGATCCGTGTATAATATTGCATGTTATATCAATACTATTAACCTTTAATATTGTTACTGTGGTATCACCCGTATGAGTAGTTCCGGGATCTAAGATTTTTTTTTTCTTATCTGAAAACCCGAGTAAACTACCGATTGAATTTTTTAAACTCAAATCTATATAATATTTTGAGGTAATTTCCGCTTTTAAAGTATTGTTGTTTCCTTTTATACAGATATTTTCTTCTCCTAGCTGCTTCTGTAATAGCTGGTTTATATCATCTATTTCATATGCTCCTGTAGACAAGGTGATTATTTTTAATTCTGAATAGTTTCCTTTTTTATCTTTACTTTCATAATAATGTAGTAAATTGTTTTTACCCTCTGTAATGTTGGGAATTGAATTGTATGTAGTGAAATCTAATAATGCTGCTTCCCATAATCTATCTTTAGATAGACGCAGTGCTGGGAAAAGAGTACTTTTTAATGTAGATGAATTTCCGCTCAGTGACACTGTGTACGATGACATCTTAAAGCTGACTGACGCTTTTTGCTAAAAACTCCAAACATAAATGTCCGCATATTTCTGTATTGTTAGGTTGTTCTCTTTTATAATTGTAAAATATATTCTTAGAGTTTCTAAAGTAGTGTTGAAGTTCTTTAGGTGGTGGTAGATTGCCAAAACTGTCAAAATAATAAACGCTTTGTCCGAGTTTTTTATAGCATACCCAATGTGTTCCTGGACCATAGGAGGAATCTAAATTTACTATTCCAGTTTCATTTTTCCATATGTTTTTTGGTAATGCGTCTTTCATAAAAACTCCCCTAAAAAATGGTATCTTCAAACATTTTACATAATTTGATAATTGATAATTTGTTAAGGCTTTATTTGGAATTATCAATTGATTTTTCTTATTTAGTACACACGGTACGGTCTTAGGTATAGACCTGCTCCGTTTTTTACCATTGACCAAACGGAAGTCTTTTTTGTCTTTGTTTTACGAGTTCTACGACGTCTCTTTTTAATGTTTCCACCTCTTTTAGGAGCTCTTTTCTTTGCAGGTCTTCCTCTCCGACGTTTTCCGCCACCAAATTTTGTTTTCGCCTTCATAGCTGTAGTTACTGCCCAAGCGGCTGCTTTTTCTGCAATACTTGCGTCACTTGATTTAACTCTTTGCCAAGCTTTTTCTGCTAGCGCTTTATCCGCTATTGATCTATTTGTTGAATCAGCAAACTTGGAATACGCTATATCGTGTTCTTTGCAAGCTTGATCCAATTTATTAATTCCAGGATCCCCTCTTGCTAAACGTTTTGCCAATTTAGTTCCGGGTCCGCAATATTGATAACCTCCGGGCAGATGAAATTCGTATGGTAGAGCGTCTATTGCCCGATTTACAACAGCACCAACAGGAATTCGTTTGAGAAGGGATAACGCAGCCGATGTTATACCACGTCCTTTCTTGCCGCTGACTTGACGACGACTGAGCTGTGCGATCTTCATTATATTGTTTTATATATAACCGGCGTGTTTACTCAACGAGATGCTTTATATAAATGAATAACTTATGCACAATTTTTATATTTAAATAATTAATTATTCAAATTAATTATATATTGATTTATGATTCTATTTTTAATCCATGCTTCTCGTTCATCGGGTTGAATCATCACATGACTTGTTGTACTAGCTATATGATTGTGGGTATCAATAAGTAAATTGCCCACTATTCTTATTAAACAATCTAAAGTTACAGCATCTTTCGGATGTTGAGGATCGTGTAACTGCATAATACGTTTATCATTACATGTGTAAGCGTTTGAATCACTTTTTGACATTGTTATAACTTGTCCTATAGTAGCAGCATCATTTAAATCTTCTCCTGGTAAAATATTAATTATTTTCTTCATCTTTGCATCATATTTGGTCCCAAAGTGTTTATCCCAAGTTATTGTTTGTCTCAATGTAACACAATCATCATCTTCATAACCAGGATAAATATTTTTTATTCTTCTATTACGACCATTGTATGTATCTAATCTACCACCACTCGCAATTAATGTTTGTACCATCAAAGGTACATCTGAATCTTTTATACCAAATCTTCCATTTGTTATTGTTTTATGTCCTGCATCCCATTCATCATTTTTTCCTTGCATTAAATCAAACTTTTCATTTCCATGTATAAATGTATCTCCTCGCTTTAGCACGGCATCTTCATGTTTTACAAAATTCGATGTTCCCCTTTTTAATTCTTTAGATAGTTGTTCCATAGTAACAGCGTCTTTTGGTTGAGAACCGAACTTTACATTTGACAACACTTTCCCATAACAATCGATTTCATCACCATCTTGTAAAATACAGTTGTCCTTGATGTATTTCAGGTTTACAGCATCGCCGTCTTCCTTTGGGTATCCAATGTCATTTATAATAAACTTATAAAAAGAAAATCCTCGTTGAGTCTTTTCCGGTATTATAGAATGTAAATATTCTTTATTAACTGAATCTTTATCATTTTTTGGATTTGCCACATTGGTTATCCTATGATTTCCAGCATCATATGTTTGTCCATCTTTTAAATTGTTACCCCACTGCAATTTTAAAGTGTTTGAAAGTTCAGATGATAAATACTCTTTAGTAATTGCATCAGAACTGTCAGTTGGTTTACCAACATTAATTATTCTATGTGATTTAACATCGTAAGTATCCTTAAGTAATTTTAATGATGTTGAAGTAGCTTCTTTTACTGTCTTTAAATTTGCTCCATCAGTATCTTCTTCTGGATCTTTAACTAGTTTTAAACGTTTATTACTTATGCTATAGTCACCTTCAGGTGTTTGCGGCAATCCACTTCTTTTTCTGTCTTCTCCAACTTGCACTCCTAACGCGGAGTACCGTCCAAACTTGTCGACGCTCATGTTAAAAATGATACATTATATGCTTGCCGTTCTTTTATATCTGCGGACAATTATACGACGACACCTCGACTTCTAAGTTCATCAACTAGAGCCACCCATTCATTATTTAAACCTGTATGACCGGCTTCCATAGCTTCATGTAATAGTCTCATTCTGTCAACTAATTTATTAATGTCTTTGTAATAAATTACATTGGTATTGTACAGATTTTTCATCAGTCCTTTGCCAGATGTTGAAGTATCTCCTTTACTCTTTTTACCATGTTGTTCAAGAAGTGATAAATCCATAAGTGATAAAGATTTTCTTTTTAGCGGTTGTTTCACTACTGGTGCGGTACGTAATGTTGGTAGTTTTCGTGGGGGAAACAACTTTTTTATAACAATGTTATATTTTGTTGCGCGTGAACGATTAATTATTGCATCCTTTGAGTAATTCCTTTTATGTGCATTAGTATTTTGTAAAATTTCCTTAAAAGTATTTAAATCTTTGGTCGAATATCTCAATGGTATGTTTTTAAAAATTAATTCATATAATCCTTTTGTTCCCTTATATTTATGCTCACCAATAATGATATAATCGTCTTCAGTTATTTTAAGTTTTGAATCACCTATTTTTAATTCATTCCCATCAATTCTTGCTCCGTATATGTGTGATTTACTTAAATTGGGGTTTGATTTTATATCATGTAGCATTTTCAATATATATTTTCTTCCGAGAGGTCCGTGTTGTAATATATCGCTACTCAATTGAGTTAAATTTGGAATAGATTGTTCTGCTTCAGGTATTGGCTGTTCTTCTTCCTTTTCAACAATAGGTTCATCTTCTTCTTTTGTTTCTTCTTGGTCACTAGCGCTTGTATATGAATCATCATTGTCTTCTTTTTTTAATGCTTGTACTTCTTGTTTAGAAACTGGTAGTAAAACATCTCCTTCATAACGAGGTTTACTAATGGTTTCTGATATTTGTTTTAAAGGTTCTGTAATAGGTTTAAATGTAGTCTCTAAAAATTCTTCTCTTTCGCTTATACCCATCCTTAATGCACGGTTTTTTATCCTAATAGAATCACTGAGTGATTTTATTTCTTTCAATAGTTTTTCTTGATTTACCATGTTTACACTATGAAGTCTCATTCATTACTAGACATACTGCTATTCATTTAATGGATTAATACAAATTTATCTAACCCTATTCGATACCTTCCATCTTTTATAGCTTCATCTTTCATAATAACAAGAAATCCATACTTTTCAGCCCATGCTTTGCCGCACATCTCTTTAAATTTATCAAATGTCATGTCGGCATTCACATGATCGTTATATATATGTTTCAAATTTGTTTCATCTTGCTTGAATATTATCAACAAATTTGCATTATCTCTTATAAGTTGTTTTGGAATTTTACTATAGGTTTGACCAATGTAAATACTGTCAATATTATGATGTCTCCCCATTGCGAAATAACTTCTTATTGTATCATGATTCTCACATGACACATCGTCAAATATAAATATAGAAAATGGTTTAGCTTCATTTGGTTGCATAATAGTTTCACTAGCATTAAACTTGTAGAAATTTACTTCTGGTACATTTGCTAATATCTTATCTAACAACTGGTATTTAGGTTGTTGCAAAGATTTTGAAAAAATGTATATGTTATTAAAACGTAGCCCTTTTGGATTAGTTATAAGGTTAAAAACAACATTTGTTTTTCCACAATTAGAAGGGCCAGTTATTAAACATCTTATAGAGTTTGGTAGTAATTCACCATGTTTACCATGGTTTAAATTGTTATTATCCACTGTCAATTCATCTATATTATTAATATTAAATCGTTCTTTTTGCTGTACAATATCCATCTTGTTTAAAGGTTAAACACATAATGAGTTATTAAAGTATTACACCAAGTCTTTTGTAGGAATCCAAGAATCTTCACTCCTATCAAATCCCAACCAACGGACTTTAACTTTATCCTTTTTTCTTTGTAAAACTTTTTCAACAAGATATACATCACCTACTGTCGATTTTAATAATTCATGACCATAGAAACCGCCTTGAAGTAGTTCACCTTTGTTATCCTTTAAAATGTAGGTTTCTGGTATTGTCGGTTGCACTTTGTAGATTGTAAATATTTCGTTAGTCCAATTTGGTAAATATCTTTTACTAAAAACTCCTTTATATTTACTTATACGTACTTTGTCGTTAATTTTAAACTTTTTAGGTTTTAATTTTTCAATTTTAGGAGTAGTAATTTTCTTAATACGCTCCAAAACAAGCTTAGCATTATTGCTATTTACTTCAATAGGTTTCATACCAATAGTGCGATGAAACTTGTTATTGTATTCTTTTATAAGCTTCGGTAATATATCGTACCACACGTATGATCCTCGTTTAGAAAATGTTTTATACATTGCTCCTTTTAATGTTCTGTTGAATCGTTCAATTATGGAAGCTTTAACTTCCGAATTTGTAGAATAATGATTTATGTTATATTTTTTCATTAATGCTGTAAATTCTTTGTTAAAATATTCTTTTCCATCATCAGTTTGTAAATGTTTTATAACAAATTTATTTTTCTTTATAGCTGCTTCCATAGCTTTTGTTACACTTTTCCCAGTCTTATCCTTGAGTGGTATAGCGTCAGCAAGCTTACTAAAACAATCTATAATTGCTAATATATATTTAAATCCCTTATTTAATTTACTATGCGGTATCATCTCAATAAGATCGGCTTGGTAAAGATCGTTCATTCCTTTAATAATTGTATTTCTTCTTGGAAACTTTCTTCTTGCCGGCTTATGAAGTTCGTTTACAATTTTATCCTTTAATCCTTCCATCTTCAGATGTTGTTTGTACACCGCTTGAGAAAATACTAATCCTCAAAATGGTTTATCACCTTTTATATTATTAACAAATATGGGTCAAGGCCATATTATATTTGTGTAAAAAAGAGGGAACATGGCATTGAACTTGCCATGCTCCCTCTTTTTTACGGAAAGGAAAAGGAAACAGGTGGAAGGACGAAGAATAGGTTTTATTGGTCGATAGGAGTTAAAGAATAATGTCCAAAAGGTAGAGTGTGTATATTGTCTTCCTGGATATGTCTCTTATCATCCTTGTAGCTGAGTCCCCACTTAGTTTGCTTGACACTGTAGACTTGATGATTAAAGCTTCTTATTGTATTAAAAGTTGCAGTTGTTTCCATGCTTTCAAATAAACATCTTTTAAAATGTTCAAACTGTACATTCTTCTTTAAATATGATGTTTTTATACCTTTTGCCTTCTTTACAACTTGATGTTCTTCTTTTTCACTAATGTACAATTGAAAAGAATACAGTTTGGACATTAATGCCACAATTTCTTCCATAGGTGCACCATTTGTTTCATCTTTAAATTTTCCTAAAACCTTCTTGTTTATTCCATTGTCGTAATTAGGGTGATGTTGTGGGTAGTCAGAAAAATCAAAGTCATTTTTATAAACAAATGTGCGTAAATCTTTGTACATATCATTGGTTATAATCCAATAGATGAATGCATCAGTATCCATGTATGCTATTCCGATATTATCTCTACCATAAAATTTCACCATTTTATTATAATGAAAATCATACATGTGAGTTTTTGATATGTCTAAAATGGACATTCCAACATATATGGGTCGATCCATCTTAATTGAAATTTTATTCATAGAAACGGCTACAAGGTTTTCATTAATAATTATAGAAGATGCAAAGTTTGGTTTTTGCACCAATTTCTGTAATTTTGTTGGATCAACAACCAATCTTAAGTCTTTGTGATTTCTTTTGTTTTCTAATGTTTTACCGAATATCGCATTGTTCATTAATTTAAAGAAATCTTTTTGAAAATTGGATGTTGCTGCAGTTCTTCTTCTTGTGTTGTTATCTATATAAGATTTTAACCAACAGGATTGTGAAAATTGCAGTACTTTATTAATTTTCGTAATTTTCAATCCCATTTCTAGCGCTTGCTGTACTGTCCAATAATGAGCTACATACCTAGTCTTATTGTTAAGTGTCATCATCAATTTTGGCCATCTACCAGTGGGAGATATTTCTGTTTTTGCTAATAGTGGTAGATCATAATGATGGTCGTGGAGATGTTCTGGGTATTCAAAATCAAAGTCAAAAATGTAGCCAATATCCCCATATTTAGGGATATCAGCGATGTTATTGATTGAATTTGGATCAACCCATTTAAAATTGTCATATGGAAGAGGGTTCGACATGGCCCATCCGTACAGATTATTTGCATCAAAATAACCTATAAATGTGCTAGGTTGTGATGCGTCGTAATTTGGAAGATATTTATTGTTTGCTTTTACATATCTAGTTACACTTTGGGTTAATCCTCCTCGAATACCGGATTCAATCATCAACACCATGTCTATGTCAGTTAATAGTTGAAGTTTGCATTTTGTTTCTTTTAACATAGCCTGCCATGCCAATCCGGGAGCTGTGTACGAATAAAGTGGGTCTAATCCATATGCTGTAAAACAGGTGTTTCTAAATTCTTCCATTATGTCGCAGAGTAAAGTCACATCTAATTTAACATAAAAATCTGAATATTCGCCTAAGGTTCTTATTTCTAATTCATTCCATACTCTACAAGCGTGTTGATAATCCTCTTCACTGATGTCCTCTTCATGTAATTTATTCTTAAAAGCTTCTTTAGGTGGAAGTGACGTTTCTTCAAATTTTTCCAAATTGTCAATGTAATCATAAGGAAAAACGCCTTTACGAAGAACTAAATCTAATTTATCATTGTTTACAATTTTTTTTGTTTCTATTAAATCTTTTTTTCTAAGATTTTCAGAAAGTTTTGATAAGCTGCACGGCATAAACCGGTACGAATCTACAAATTGCAACTTCATATTTCCAATTTTTTTACTAAAGGTTATAAACTTTTCAGTTGTTTCTGCAAGAACATCAATTGCACCATCATCTCTCCCCAATTCTGGTATTATAAAATGACCATCATAACCGCTAAGGTTATGCAATATTACAGGAATTCTTCTGGTAATCTTATAGTTTATGTTGCATGCATTGCATGCTGCACCCCTATAATATCCTGTAAGATGATCGTGATCTTTAACTTTATAGTTATTTAAAGTAAATTCATTTTTACATAGAAAACAGTGGGTAGCATTTTCATGTTGAATTTCCTCTTCTTCCTCCATTGGTATCATTGGTACTATATTATTATACAAATTTTCAACATGGCCAGCTATTTCATATAGATGATTTAAAAATGTTCTGGCAACATCTTCACCACGATGCACCACGGGTTTTGATGACAATCCATATGCATTCAAATGTTCTTCAACCAATGTGGATTTAACCAATAAACAAAAACTGTTAGGCTTGTGCATTTGATATTTTATACTCTTCCTTGCTTCAATGTTTTCATCTTCAATTGGAACAAGTGTTGATTCAAAATCGGCATATATTACTATAGGAATGCGATACTGATGGAAAACTTTTTCAAACTGTAAATATGATTTATTTAATGGTGGTAGAATAATCTTAGCTTCAAAATTTTCATTACACAGTTGTTTGTGCTCCAGTAACCAATTTTGTCCTCCATTTCTAAGTTCTTTAAAACAAAAACATCTTTTACAAATTATTTTTCTATGTTCATTTCTTGATAATTGTTTATTGACAAGTCTTTCAAATGATTTTATCCATACATAGTGTGATACTTCATCCTTTGTAATTAATAACAAATCCGTATGGTCTGCAAGTTCGTTTTTTACCACTTTCAAAGGATACACCTTGTTAGAACTGTCCAAACCAAATACATTTACAGATATTCCAGGGTTTTGTTTTTCAAATTTAGAAATATCCTTCAAGGCTACCGGATAAGACACACCTTGAAAGTTATATCTGTATCTATAGTTCTCATATTCTTCGCTGGGTCTTTGTGCATCGCATGATATGAATTTTGATGTCATTGCATACCGGAAACATTCCGTATCATGATTTTGAACATTCACACATGATTTTGTATCTTGAATCCTTTTTGGAAGAGCTATATAACTGCTCCCCATTACCCCATACCCATGCTTGTGAACTCTAATATCCATACTTACTACACTAACTAAACTCCAACCTGATCCTCGTCCTTCATGTTCTTGGATTTTATTGATGATCTCATCAAAACATTCTTCTACTATTGAATTAATATCTGAACTACTCATGATGGTTCTGTTTTTAGTTATAAATCCTCTTGGTGACAATTCTTCTTCAACGTTTATAAACATAGCATCCAATAACAAGCCGAATTTAATAAAATTTAATCGTTTTAATTCTTCTTTTAAAAGTTTAACTACAATGGTTTTTGCTTCGGCAAGAAATTTGTCTAATTCTAAATTTTCATTTTGGATTTTGTGATGTGTTACTACTCTTCCAGGCAATGCATGAATACTTAAATTAGGTAGTACATTAGATGGTCCCGCTGTTTCTTCTTCTTCTGCAGATGCATTTTTATTTTCATTTTGTGTTAAATTTTCATTTATATTATGATATAACTCCTTATGAATGTCTAGCAATATTTCATCTTCATAAGTTTCTAAACATATATCACAACGATGCATTTTAGTGATGTTTATCCTATGAAATTCGGCATATAAATGAAATGCATCTTTTTCATACCTCCTTTTTATGCTGTATTACCCCACCACTTTTTACCCCCACCACTATTTTTAATCTTCTTCTTCTTCATCTTCTTCTTCTTCATAAGGAAATAATTGTCTTGCACAAAAAATTAATCTTCCACGTATTGATTCCAAATCTGGATCGTGACTGGATGTTGGAGTTTCATTATGAATATTTTCAAATTCCAATGATGGTGTGTATTCATTCTCTGTTAACTCCATTTCTACATCTTCACTCCCTTCATTTATTAATTCTTCTTCCATACTGTTAACACTATCTGTTTCTGAACTGTCATTATCCACATCTTCCACATCAAACTCCTCTTGTAGAATTTTACACAATATTTCTGCAATAGGTTTACTTGGATAGTCGGTGGTATCCACAGGAGCCATGTCGATTAAATGAAAGAGCTTCTTTCTCGTAGCTGCTTTTATATAAATTATTTTATTAGGTCAAGGTCAACAACACTTAAAGCGAGAATGGGGAATAGAGCACTAAGTGGTATGTTAGTCCATTACCACAAAGTGATCTATTCCCCACTCTCTAATGCAAGTCCAATTAATAACCAATTTATATTCAATATTTTTAGTAATTTTGCAGTTTCCTTTCTTTAACTTTTCTTTATTGATTGTCTTTAATCACACAGTTCATAGGTTCTTCTTTTTCTTGGTGAAACAATTGTTTACGTTCATATTCCAATTGACGTATTCTTTCATTTTTTATAGTCAACTCTATAAGAAGTTGGTTGATGTAGTCAGCAGCCATGTCAATTGTTCTGGTTCTTACTTCTCCCAATTTCACTCCTGGTATTAGCCTCTGTAGTTTATAATATTTTAGTTTTATTCTTGTTTCTCTTGCCTTTGCCATTTCTTTCATCTTCATTTTTCGAGAGTCCGCATATTGTTTTTTATTCTTTTCACTTAATGAAAGATCCAAAATGATGTTTTCACTATTCATGTTGTCTTTTCTTATGTTATGTTAGTAAACGCCTGTTTAGGATAAGAATGACTCCAACCGAGCGTTGGACTTCTTTTATCTAGTTTCCCCCACTCAATTACCTTCCCCCACCATGTTTATTTAGGTCAAGGTCAAACATAATTAATGCGAGAACGGGGAATAGAGCACTAAGTGACATGTTATTCCATTGCCACAGAGTGATCTATTCCCCGCTCTCTATTCTACAACTAATTTTTTTTCCATTTATATTTTATTATTTTTTTGTATTTTTTTTACCCATCATTTTTTACACAGCAGGAGGTTGGTACTTCACAGGAGAGTCTCTATCAATATCATTAAATGCGTTCCATGCATAAGTAGCAGGAAGATCGTTTGGCTCCATCTGCAGAACAGGGAGTTCATTTGCTGGATTCCATACATTTAGATTTTGCAACTCCTTTAGTTTATTTTCCAATACTTCAATTTTACCCAACAGTTCTATTATGTACTTGTTTGCAGTCCTCAATGTATGTGCTCTTGTACAGCCTACGTCCAATGAAGGTACTAAAAGCTGCATTTGATACAATTCAGTTTTCTCTTTTATATGACGTTCCTTAGCTAAAATGCTCAATTCCGGATGTGTTATAGGTTTACCTTTTCTTGACAAATTCACAATCTTCTTTGACAAATTTAATGGTTTTCTTTCACTTGTTGAAGGAGTTGAATAGTCCCGAGATTCAGCCATTTTTTTCTATGATGTTCTTCTTTTAAATGGTAGTAAGCGAATAACTCCTGCTGCGTATAAACCTTGTTTTATACACAATTCCCCCACCATTTTTATTCTCCCTCTACCAAGTTCTTTAAACATAAAACCAAACTTCTAATTCCGCGTTAACATTGTTGTCTTTTAAAAATTTAACAAAGTCCGAGCTGGAAGTTGACATATCTCTATTTCTTAAATAGTCTCTTACTATGTCTTCATCCCCTTCCTCTAAAATGTAACAAAATACCTTCATTAGAGTTCCATTATCTTGTTTTGAATGAATAAAATTTGAAACTGTTGTCCACTCCTCTTCAACTATTTTAAAGCTTGTCACTTCTAGTTCAAAATTCATTTTTTTTTTTTTACTAAATTACAAGTTACTTTTTCAAACAATATTACAAGACTAAAGAAATTGGTGAACATCGAGCAACATATATAACCAATACCCCCCACTTCTATTTTCCCCCACCATTCAATAAATTTCCCCACCATAGTGTTACATTAAACAGTTTTTTTTTAATATGATCTACATCTAATAAATCTAAATAACAGTTGTGCACAGATTGTACATTTTTCATTCATGATTTCAAACCTTATTAGTGGTGCCTTAACACGATGGTCTACATATCCTCCTTCAAGATCAAATTCATCCCAATCATCTATAGCTGCTCGTGCACAATCTTGACAAAGAGTCGTCCCATCTGCAAATTTATAAGCAACAATAATGCCAAACCCATAATTTTGTCTTCGGTATTCATGAATAGCTTCTCTAATGCTGTTTGGAATAACACATTCTCCTGATCTTATTATATGGTTAAATAAAAAACCATCACAAATAATTTTCCTCAAGCAAAGTTCAAATAGAGTATCCACCATGTTTTATAAAAGAGATTAATATTTCAACTGAAGTGTTTACACATGTTACATCCGTCTTAAATACTTTATCCCCACCATATTTTATATATGTCAAGGTCAAATTATATTAATGCGAGAACGGGGAATAGAGCACTAAGTGACATGTTATTCCATTGCCACAAAGTGATCTATTCCCCGCTCTCTATTCTAAATCTAATTTTTTTAATATTTTTTTTTATTTTATTAATTTTTTTATTATTTTTGTTTTTATAAGTTTATACAGATGTTTAAACTTCTTTCTTCAAATTCCCAATATTTCATTTCCTTCTTCTGCACCCTCTTCAACTACGACTTCATTATTTCCATTTTTCAAAAGCAATAGTTCATTTTTCAATTTCTTCATTTCATCTTCTAATTTTGTAATTTTACACTCTCTATCTTCCAATAATAATTTCAAATACTTAATATAACTACCAGCCGCATGTACAGTCTTTACTCTGTTTTCTCCAAGATGCATACCTGGGATTTGGATTTGTAGCCTATAATACTCCATATTAATATTAGACTGAATTTGTCTTGCTTGTTCGCTTTTCTTCCTTCTAGCTTCAGCTTCTTCATGAGATGCAGCCAAATCAGATAAAATTGGACGATACATTGTTGGTGAATGATTTTACAAGAGTGAGAGACTATCCGGTTAAACAACACATTTATTTACTTTCCCCCACCACTATCCCCAGTAGGCCAAAAATGTTGAATACATATTTCAATAGTTACACTGGCACCATTTTCAACTAAAAATTTATAAAGAAAATATGGATACTCACTGGGTTTAATATTCATATTGTCCATCATAAAGTTAAACGCCAATCTTTCCGAATATTCATTGTGATATTTTTCAGTGACACCAATTAACATTCCTTGTTTTTGAAATTTAAAACCAATGTCTGGAATTTTTTTACAATCCTCCATGTCTAAAAGTGGGAAATAATATGTAAAGGAATTTACCGGTGGAACCCAGGGTTCTTCCTTACAAAAAGCTTTAAACATTGCTTCTCGGTCCTCCATTATGAAATGATTTTTAAACTGTTTTCTTTCCTGCTTAAATAATCAACCCCCCACCATTTTATTCAGATTCTTCTTCTTCAGATTCGGTTAACTCTTCCGGTTGATGCATCATTGATATATTTCCAGTTTCATTAGTTGTTTCTTGGTTTAAATTTATAAATTCTTCTACTATTTCTTCTAATGTAACATTCATCTCTTGTTCTAGTTCTTCTTGTTCTTGTATCTGACGATGTGTAATAATTTCAGTAATGTATATAAAGGTAGTAGCTCTTGGAGACATAGTTTAATAAAGTGTATGACTTTACTAACAACACAGCATATAATGAATAAAAAACCTGATCAACTCTTGCTTTTATAGCAAATATGGGGAAGGGGAAAAAAGGGGGGGGGGATCAGTAAGAAAAACACCAACATATCATTAGTCCGATTCAGAGTCTGAAGATTGTATAGGGGATATCAATGTATCAATTGACGAATCTAAAATGAATGTTTCAATTGCTTCTTTAACAATTTCTTCATCACTATCATTTATTAGCTCTTCAAATATTTCTTGTTCAAAGGACGAAATTTCTTCTTCCAATATAGAATCATCCAGACTATTATTCAATTCTTCTTCCGAACCTTCATTTGTCTCTTCTATCCAAGTTATATTTTCATTTGTATTAAACTGATTTTTTACTTCAAAATAATTTAAAAAAGGTGTATCCTTAAAAACCATTATTAACCTTTTCTCTTCACACCAAAGTAATATCTTATAACAAAGTGATACTGAGTATGAAGTTGCTGTCTTATATATATATTCTATTTTCCCCCACTATATTTCATATAGTTAAACATTTGTAACATAGTATAATTACTCTTCTTTATCAAGCTTATAATACATTGCGGCTACTTCCAATTGAAACTCCATTTCTTCTACAAAATTACGTAATTGCACCATCCAAGGAAATAAATTATTTAAATTTTCAATTCTGACTGTACATGAACACAATAATTTGTAATCACCTCGACGATATACAAGCACTTTAACCCCTACACCCATATCTTTCAAAATTGTTTCTTCAATCTTTCTATGTAATCCATATAATAATGGCCAAAGTTCTGTATGTTTAGCAAAGAATGAATCCAATCTTTTGGACATGTTCACTATATAGCAACTGGTTAAGTTCTGAGCAAATATGTGAGCTGCGGGCTTTTATAATGCAACTAATAGAAGGCAGGGGGGGGGGGTCAAGTTCAAGGTCAAGGTCAACAAACTTTAACTTATGTAGTAACCAGTAACTATTAACTCTCACACATGAGTTAAAAAACCCTGCTTATCTTAAACAAATATTAAACCAATTATTGTACTCCTCATTTCCCCTAAAATCCTCAAACAACTCCGCCCATTGCCAAATGTATTCGGCATTGTCTGCAGTCACATACAAAATTGGGCTACCAAAAAACAACACTGGTGATATAATTACTATTGTTCTGCCCAACTGCAACCAGTCCAATGCTTCCCACATGTATGGGTCAAGACTTTCTTCCAGGTCCAAAGTTACACAACGCAAATATTCAAATATCAATTGTTCATCTTCCTCAACTTCTTCCATTTCCTCTTGCTCAGATTCATCTTCCTCAACTTCTTCCATTTCCTCTAGCTCAGATTCATCTTCCTCCACTTCTTCCATTTTCTTTAGCTCAAATCGCCTGTTGTAAAAGTTTGAACCATCCAGCGGAGCCATGTTCACTGTACACCAGGTTAGCGGCCAATATCCCATACCCAGTTGCAAAGCGGCTACTTATATAAAGCAAGAGAAAGTTGAGGAAGGGGAAAGGGAAGGGTGAGGGGGGGGGGGTTATTTTTATTTATTTGGGGGGGGGGTAAAGTTCAAGGTCAAGGTCATGTGAAAGTAGGTCATGGGACTTAGAGTGACCAAAAAATAATGGGAGAGAAACGCAGCGCACTGTTATATAGCGCTGGTTTCTCTCCCATTATTTTTCTAACAAAATTTGGAAAAAGCTAATTCTTATCACTCTTTACTACGACCCCAGCGAGTCCAACCATCCGCACCTTTGTAGAGATAGTCTTTCGCATCAAGTGTTTTGATCGCTTTTTGGTTTCTCATAGGTACAGAGAGCTTAATTACCCATTTGTAGCCGTTACACCCTATTATAATTCTATTGCTCTTTTCTGTTCTACTTACAAAAAAGTACCTTAAACCTTCTCGCAATCTCTTCAACTTAGTAGCGGGGTAGGACTTGCTGGAAATCACAGTCGGTTGTGGCACAGAAATATGTTTTACAAGATGTACACGGCAATACTTTTCATTAAAAACACATTTCCTACCACAGACCGATCCTTTTTTAGAACCCCTAAGCAGCTTCTCAGTGCATTTACGAGGATTTTTAAATGCCCTGCGACGCTCTGCTTTTAATAATTGAAAACGCTCTGAAGGAGCAATTTTGAAAAAAGACTTTTTAACTTTAGAACTAGGAATGATAGGATTAATGGACTTTGGTTCAGGAATTGGTGTTATTAGTGGTGGTAATGAGGTGAAATTATGAATAGATTCTAGAATTGAAGGAGTATCAGAACGAACAGGAAGCTCCATCTGTGGTGACGTTGTAGGTGTAGGTTGGGGTTGTAGTGGTGGAGTTGCCGTAGGGTGTGTTGGTGATGGAGGTGGAGAAAAAATACTCCCAAGAACCGCCATGGCTTGTAGAAGAATATTTCCCGGAGCAGTTGTAGCAGATGTAGATGGTGGTGTATCCATCTGCCGCAGCATCGACTCCGGGACGTTCTTCAACTTCAGTCTCTTTGCCGGTTTCTTGTTAGCAGCTGGTATGTTCATAGTAGGAGCAGGCACAGAAGTGGCAGCAGGAGCAGCAGGCGTAGTGATAGTAGTAGCAGAAGTTGTTGATAGAGACATGGTTCTGAAGTGGCAGCGTTAGCGGCTGGAATCAGAATAAACAGACATGTTAGCTAGCCCCGCTTATATAGGGATGCTAAGTGAAAGTGACCTCGGGGGGGGGGGGGGGGGCTAATTGTAATTTTTGGGGAGGGGGGGGGTTAATTACTTTAATTTAGGTCAAGGTCACCAAAAAATAATAATGATCCAAAGTGATGGAGGCGGCCACGGCCGTCTCCACCACTCTGTATTCCTCAAACACTCCCAACCCCATAGTTACGTCTTGCAAGGGATCCCAATTTTTTGCCCGCACGCACGTGGCGATCCAGTTTGGTGGGCTGTGATACGGGCGGTCGGCCTCGGGCCTGGGCACTGGACCTGACCATTCCAATTGTACAATAGGGAATCTGGAACAGTTAATGCAAAACGCAACTCTAACCTCCCACCCTTAATCTAAACCCACCCAAATATAATTATTTCCTAACAAAAAATTAAAAATTTAAAAAAAATAAAAATATGCGCTGCCTATGGCACAACACGCATGTCCCACCCATATTTAATGAAGTTCAACAGAACTTCTATAATTTAAATTTAAATTTAATCTACCTTCCTAACAGCTAGCTGTGAAAGGTTATTAGTACACACACACACACACACACACACATGCACACAAATACACAATAATTACATCAACACTCGACATTAAATGCATAAACACATTTTTTAAATATTAGCAATAATATAACACACCTTAATACTAACATCGCAATGCGCAAATTAAAACTTAAAAATAACACAACTTAAAACTAAAAAATAAATAACATTTTATACACACACACAGTCACACACAACAAATATTAATATTAGAACCCTAACAGCAAGAATAACTCAAATATATATCGGCCGCCTATATATTTAAGTTACCCTTTGAGTTCGTCCCGAAGCTTCGCGTCCGGAGTTTCGGTACGAACTGATTCTAAAATTCTCAACAGAATATTCGTAAACTTTCAAGATGGTGGGGGGAACTCGTAGGGGTTTGAGGGGCTTACAACGTTCGAAGTACAACTTCAATAGGAAATTTCCAAGCAACACTGTTTCATACACGTAGCGGCAATTATTACAAGTAGGTCATCGATAATTTAAGTGTAGTGTTGCGGCTTTCAATAATGTTGGCCAACATTTAATTATAATCTCCACCTAATCGAACCACAATTTTCCTTATAGCATTACACCATAGTTGTTCACTGCTATTAATTTAATAACAGTAGGAAATTATGTGTTCCCTTTCGCCGCTCAACTATGATTCTTATCTATTGCCAACAGCAGACCTAAATTACCGTTACTCTATCAGTTTAATTTATCTTAAGTATATGTTGTATTATCTTAACCACAATAGTTACCGTTTGGTAACACCAAATTAGTATTACACAAGCTTAACTACTATTACCATTTCAACATAAAATAAAAGTAAAAGAAGGGGGGGGGGTCACTTTCATAATAATTACCACCTGCTGTTATAAATACCGTTACACGAGCAGCTGCGCCTCTTTTCACTCGCGGGACCCACAGCTGACACAACACCTCGGTAAGTCGCTACCGTCTAATAATATTATATATGCTTTCTTTTAACTTACTCCAATTAGGTCTACTTGTTTTTAACACCCCATGCATAACTTAGTTTTCAACTATTTCTTTTTTATTTACTATAAACACATATTACTCTCCCATTACCAATTTTTTTATTACTGCATAAATTAACGTCACATCAATATTTTTTTTTTGTTATTATTTAATATTTATATTTACCTGCTGCTAATTATTCATATTCACATCTGCTTTTTTTTAAACTCTTAATTATATTTAATCCTTTTAAACATTTATAGTATTACATTACTGTTAGTCTTATCCATGGTGTTAACTTACCATTTTTCACATTAATAACACATATAATTATTGCTGAACTATAATGTTTGTACAAATACTAGTTCTTACCGCATCAACTTATTAACAGATTGTTGTTTGCACTTGTGCAGCTCATAGCCAATTCATACAGAGTAACAAATTCCTTTTTTTTTCAACTAGATGTTATCCTAATATTTTTAACAAAATAGTTTTAAAGTATTTCCCTCTCCCTTTAATACAAACTATCGCAACTCTACCGAACAAATAACCGGGGTGACCGCAATCCCACCCTTTTTATCCCATCGGCTGAGGGGGGGAGGGTAGAGGAGGGGTTGTTCGTGACTCACAAATTGCTTAAATACGGGGTCGGTACCGCGAGCGTCTCATTTATTCGCCGGGTTTCGTAGGGTAAACTTCGGTCTTTACTTTTCTAACAATTTTCTAATTTACATTTCTTACTCTAAAACATGTGTTCGCGGTTAATATGCTAATCAATCTTTATATATTCAAACACATTTACAGACACTAACCATTTATCAGTTTGTTTTTTTTTTTTTACGCAGTGCACATTTAGTCACCACTATTACAATGGCTTCCCACACTTTACAGCTGAAACTTTTACGCACCAAACATATTTTACAAAAACAGTCTAACTACACAGTTTCAAGACCTCGTAATACATTCGCTAAACTTAAGAAACAGTTCAGCTTTCACCCCTTGTATTTTACAAGATCCAACCTTCGCAACAGTTATTCTACTGATACTATTTTGCAAACAGTCTTAACTGATATGCTGAAATATCAACATTACAATCTTGTCACACCTATTGATGATGTTATCCAGTTATTCTTATTCACTATATTACCGGGTTTATATAACCGTTCTTCATCACACACATCTCTCATTCTACTCTATCAACTCACAATATAACCATCTAGCAGCTCTCATTTCTTCAAGTTATGGACACGCGGCAGGGTGCACCCATACAATCTCCAATAGTGACATCCACTACTAACGATAACAATGGTGGTGTTCCCACACAAAATTCGCCTACATACACTACCTCCACCGACTCCCGACCCGTGCAGAGCAATGAAATCAACAGTACGGCTGCAAACGATGTAGAAGCCATCCTACGATCACTGGTAGGCTTTGATGAATGAATATATTTATTTCCCGGAGCCCCACCCGTCCCCAGACTCCCCACCTTTTTTAAAACCCCCTCCAAATGACCTTGACACACTTACCAACCCCTCCCCAAACCCCCCAAAAAACCCCCAAATCAACAACACACACCTGCCAGTTACAACCGCTGACCTTGACCTGCGCCAGAACCGGCAAATCCCTTCTACTACCATGTTTACGCTGCGAAGACCAATCTATTACTAAACGTATCATCAATCGTTCAATGGATTAATACAAATTTATCCAACCCTATACGATATCTTCCATTTTTTATAGCTTCTTCTTTCATAATAACTAGAAATCCATATTTTTCAGCCCATGCTTTGCCACACATTTCTTTAAATTTATCAAATGACATGTCTGCATTTACATGATCATTATATATGTGCTTTAAATTTGTTTCATCCTGCTTGAAGATAATAAGTAGATTTGCATTATCTCTTATTAGTTGTTTTGGAATTTTACTGTAAGTTTGACCAATATAAATGCTATCAATATTGTAATGTCTCCCCATGGCAAAATAACTTCTAATAGTGTCATGATTTTCACAAGATACATCATCGAATATAAATATAGAAAATGGTTTAGCCTCGTTTGGCTCCATTATAGTTTCACTAGCATTAAACTTGTAGAAATTAACTTCAGGCACACTTGCGAGTACCTTATCCAATAATTGGTATTTGGGTTGTTGCAAAGATTTGGAAAAGATGTAAATGTTGTTGAAACGTAATCCTTTAGGATTTGTTATTAAGTTAAAAACCACATTCGTCTTTCCACAATTTGACGGTCCAGTTATTAAACATCTTATTGTGTTTGGCAGTAGTTCACCATGTTTTCCATGATTTAACTTGTCGTTGTCAACTGTTAATTCATCAATATTATTAATAAAAAATCGATCCTTTTGTTGCACAATCTCCATCTTGTGTAAAGGTTAAACACGTAATGACTTCACAAATTGCTACACCAAGTCTTTTGTAGGGATCCAAGAGTCTTCACTTTTATCAAATCCCAACCAACGTACTTTAACCTTATCCTTTTTTCTTTGTAAAATCTTTTCAACAAGATATACATCGCCGACTGATGATTTTAACAACTCATGTCCGTAGAATCCACCTTCGAGTAATTCACCCTTGTTGTCCTTTAAGATGTAAGTTTCAGGTATTGTTGGTTGCACTTTATAGATTGTAAATACTTCATTAGTCCAGTTTGGCAGATACCTTTTACTAAATACTCCTTTGTATTTACTTATACGAACTTTATCATCAACTTTAAATGTTTTAGGCTGCATTTTTTCATGTTTAGGAGTTGTATTATTCCTAATACGTTTTAATACCATCTTAGCATTACCGCTATTTACTTGGTTAGGCTTCATACCAATGGTTCGATGATACTTGTTGTTATATTCTTTTATAAGTTGCGGTAAGATATCATACCAAACATATGATCCTCGTGTGGAAAATGTTTTATACATTGCTCCTTTTAATGTTCTATTGAATCTTTCTATTATTGAAGCTTTAACTTCAGAATTTGTTGAATAATGATTTATTTTATACTTCTTCATTAAAGCTGCAAAGTCTTTGTTAAAATACTCTTTCCCATCATCAGTTTGTAGATGTTTGATGTTGAATTTATTTCTTTGTATAGCCGTTTCCATAGCTTTTGTAACACTTTTACCAGTCTTGTCCTTTAGCGGTAAGGCATCAGCCACTTTAGTAAAACAGTCTATAATCGCTAAAATGTATTTGAATCCTTTATTCAACTTACCATGTGGTATCATTTCAGTGAGATCGGCTTGGAAAAGATCATTCATTCCTTTTATAACTGTACTTCTTCTAGGAAATTTTCTTCTTGCTGGCTTATGAAGTTCATTTACAATTTTATTTTTTAAGTCTTCCATCTTCAGTTGTGTCTTCCACACCGCTTGTAAAGGTACTGATCTCTAGAATGGTTTATCCTCTTTTATACGGTTAGGATATATAGGTCAAGGCCATATTACGTTGGTGTAAAAAAGAGGGAACATGACATTGGGCTTGTCATGTCCCCTCTTCTTTACAGAAGGAAAAAGGAAGAAGGTAAAGGACGAAGAAAAGGTTTACTGGTCAATAGGGATTAGGGAATAGTGGCCGAATGGTAATGTGTTGATGTTGTTTTCAAGAATGTGGCGTTTATCATCCTTATAACTTAATGCCCACTTTGTTTGCTTTACACTATACAATATATGGTTGTAGCTTCTGATGGTGTTGAATGTTGCGGTTGTTTTCACATTTTCAAATAAACATCTCTTATAATGGTCAAACTGTACTTTCTTCTTTAGATATGACGTCTTGATGCCTTTGGCTTTCTTCACAACTTGATGTTCGTCCTTTTCACTGATGTATAGTTGGAATGAGTACAGTTTGGACATTAAAGCGACAATTTCTTCCATTGGTACACCATTTGTTTCGTCTTTAAACTTGCCCAACACCTTTTTATTTCTATCGTAATCATAGTTGGGATGATCTTTAGGATAATCTGAAAAGTCAAAGTCAGTAGTGTATATAAAAGTACGTAGATCTTCATACATGTCTTCTGTTCTTATCCAATAAATGAAAGCATCTGTATCCATATATGCTATCCCGATGTTTTCTCTTCCATAAAACTTCACCATCTTGTTGTAATGAAAGTCATACATGTGGGTTTTAGAAATATCCAAGATAGACATTCCCACATATAGAGGACGATCCATTGTTATTGAGATTTTGTTCATGGTAACAGCTACAAGATTCTCGTTAATAATTATACTTGTTCCAAAGTTTGGTTTTTGTACTAATTTTTGCAATTTCGCCGGATCGCTAACTAATTTTACATCTTTATGCTTTCTTTTGTTTTCCAACGTTTTGCCAAATATTGAATTATTCATTAATTTGAAAAAGTCCTTTTGAAAAGCGGATGTTGCTGCAGTCCTTCTTCTTGTGTTGTTGTCTATGTACGGTTTTAACCAACAAGATTGATTAAATTGTATTGCTCTATTGATTCTTGTTATTTTTAATCCCAATTCTATTGCTTGCTGTATTGTCCAATAATGAGCTACATATCTTGACTTGTTGGTTAACGTCATCATTAACTTGGGCCATCTACCAGTTGGAGATATTTCCGTCTTGGCCAATATGGTAAATCGTAGTGGTGGTCATGCAGTTGTTCAGGATATTCAAAGTCCACATCCAAAATGTAACCAATGTCTCCATCTTTGGGTATGTCCATTATATTGCCTATCGAATCTGGGTTCGCCCACTTAAAATTACCATATGGAAGAGGATTTGACATAGCCCATCCATATAGGTTATTTGCGTCAAAATAACCTAAGAATGTTGTTGGTTGTGACGCATCGAAGTTTGGGAGATATTTGTTGTTAGCTTTTACATGTCTAGTTACACTTTGTGTCAATCCTCCACGAACATTTGACTCTATCATCAAAACCATATCAATATCTGTAATAAGTTCAAGCCTACACTTTGTTTCTTTCAGCATAGCTTGCCATGCTAGTCCAGGCGATGTATAAGAATGAAGTGGGTCCAATCCATATGCTTCAAAACAGGTATCTCTAAATTCTTCCATTATATCACAAAGTAAAGTCACATCTAATTTAACATAAAAGTCGGAATATTCTCCCAATGTTGTCATTCCTAGTTCGTTCCATACTTTACAAGCGTGTTGATAATCCTCTTCACTGATGTCCTCTTCATACAACTTACTCTTGAAGGCTTCTCTTGGCGGAAGTAATGTTTCTTCAAATTTTTCCAAACAATCGATGTAATCATAGGGAAAAACACCTTTGCGGAGAACCAAATCCAATTTATCTTTACTAACAATCTTCATTGTTTCTATTAAATTTTCTTTCTTTAAGTTTTCAGTGAGTTTACTTAAGCTAGATGGCATATAACGGTAAGAGTCTAAAAAACGTAACTTAATATTTCCAACCGTTTTACTAAAACTAATAAACTTTTCACTAGTTTCCGCTATCACATCGATTTTTCCATCATCTCGTCCCAATTCCGGTATGATAAAATGTGCATCATAACCGCTAAGGTTATGCAAAACTACAGGTATAAAGTTGCGAATTTGATAGTTAATATTACATCTGTTACACGCGGCACCTCTAAAATAACCTGTCAGATGGTCATGATCACGTACCTTGTGGTTTTCCAAAGTATATTCATTTTTACATAAATAACAATGGGTTGAATTTTCATACTGAATCTCTTCTTCTTCATCCATCGGTATCATTGGTACAATATCACTATACATTTTTTGTACATTTTCTGCTATCAAATATAAGTGGTCAAGGAAAATTTTAGAAGCATTTTCACCGCGATATATAACAGGTTTTGATGTTAGATCATATTTATTTAAATGATCTTCTGACAGTGTAGATTTAATTAATAAACAAAAACTGTTTGGATCATGCATTTGATACTTAACACTTTTCTTGGCTTCATCATCATTATTTTCAATAGGAACAAGTGTAGATTAAAAATCCGCATATACAACAATGGGAATACGGTACTGATGAGATATCTTCTCAAATTTTAGCTCGGCCTTATCTGGTGATGGTAACATTATTTTGGCTTCATAGTTGTTGTTACACAATCGTTTATGCTCTTCTAACCACTGTCTTCCTAGTCTTCCTTCTCGTTGAAAATTGAAACATCTTTTGCAAATTACCTTCTTATTTCTATTTTTAGATAATTGATTACTAACAAGAGTTTCAAACTTTTTGATCCATACATAGTGTGAAACATCACCGCTTGTAAGTAATAGCAAGTCCCTATGATCCGGTAGTTCATTCTTTACCACACGCAATGGAAACACTTTATTTGAACTGTCCAGACCGAAAACATTAACAGATGTTCCAGGGTTTTGTTTTTCGAATTTTGGGATGTCCTTTAAAGCCACTGGGTAAGTCAATCCTTGGAAATTATATCTATATCTTTGTTCTTCATATTCTTCACTGGGTCTTACTGCATGGTCAGGTGGTACAAATTTTGCCGTCATTGCATATCTAAAACATTCCATATCTTCATTTTGAACATTTATGCACGATTTGGTGTCTGAAATTTTCTTTGGGAGCGGAATATAACTGCTACCCCTTAATCCGTAGCCGTGTTTATGAACTCTGATATCCATACCCTCAATACTAACCAAACTCCAACCAGATCCTCTTCCTTCATGTTCTTGAATTTTTGTTAAAATTTCTTCCAAACAATCTTCAACTATTGAATTAATATCTGAACTTGCCATTATGGTCTGGTTTTTTGTCATGAATCCTCTTGGTGACATTTCTCCTTCTACATTAGTAAACATAGCATTTAATAATATGCCAAATTTAATAAAGTTTAGTCTTCTCAATTCTTTTTCCAGTGTTCTATTTACAATTCTTCTTACTTCTTTAAAAAACTGCTCCAATTCCAATTTTTCATTTTGAATTTTGTGATGCATTACTACTCTACCTTCTAAAGCATATACTCTTAAACTCGGTATTTCATTAGATGGTCCTGCTAATGGTTCTTCATGTTCTTCTTGTTGTTCTTCTTGCTGTTCTTCTTGTTGTTCTTCTTGTTGTTCTTCTTGTTGTTCTTCTCCATATAGTTTTAAATCTTCATATTCGGTTTCTGTTACATCTTTATTATTATTATGGAATAACTCTTTGTGTATTTCTAGTAGAATATTATCATGAAAAGTTTCTAAGCAAATTTCACATTGATACATCTTGTTGATGTTTACTCTTTGAAATTTAGCAGCGAAATGAAGTGTTTCTCTACTGCTCCCTTTTTATAGCCTCCCAGTTGTAGTGGGGGGACGGTAAGATTTTTAGTAAGATGTTAAAAATAGTAGGTTAAGACTAAAGCTGAAAAGTAATGATTAAAGAATATATTTTCTTCCAATTGCAAATACTCCACATATGCCTCTGCCCATAGCCATAACAGATCACTGTTACGCCAATATACACCAAAGGTGGGTCTATCATCAACTAAAATTGGAGATGCTATGTTTACTAATCTTTCATTTTCTATCCATGTCATAACTTCAATTACAAACCTTCCTATAATATCTATTGGAGAATTCGTATCCACAAATATTCTTGTTACAACATTTTCGCTTAACAAAGGCTCTTCAATTTCTTCATCGTTTTCTTCATCGTTTTCTACATCGTTTTCTTCATTGATTTCTTCATCCACCTCCAATACTTCTTCAACTTTTGTACATTTGTTATAAAATATTGGAGCATCTTGGGGAGACATGTTCACTCTAGCTATTATTGCCAATGAATGTCCCAACCTAAACCACAACACTCTTATATAGGCAAGTCAATGAGTGGGGGGGTTTCTTTTAATAATAAATTTTTATTAAAAGAAAATAGTTTGATTCTGTCTTTACCACAATATTACTCCTAATTAGAGCTTTCCAATATGTATCACTTGCCCTATTCTGGCAAACCGTTCTCAAGTTATAAGTAAATTTGTTAGTTGGGGGGGGGGGCTCGCCGGGTTCAAGGTCAAGGTCAAGACGATACACTTAAGACATTTTACTTAAGACATTATACTTAAGACGGTACACCTAAGACGTTGTGACGTCGGGGGGGGGCTCGCCGGGTTCAAGGGTCAAGGTCAAGATGTTGTGACGTCGGGGGGGGGGGGGGGGTTATGCATGAATGGATTGAGGTCAAGGTCACCAAAAAATAATAATGATCCAAGGTGATGGAGGCGGCCATAACCGTCTCCACCACCCTGTGTTCCTCAAACACTCCCAATCCCAACCCAAAAAGTTACGTCTTGCTAGGGATCCCGATTTTTGGCCCGCACGCACGTGGCGATCCAGTTTGGTAGTCTGTGATACGGGCGGCCAGCCTCGGGCCTGGGCACTGGACTTGACCATTCCAATTTTACAATGGGGACTCTGGAACAGCTAATGCAAGACGCAACTCTAACCTCCCACCCTTAATCTAGACCCACCCAAATATAGATAATTTCCTAACAAAAATTAAACATCTTAAAGCAATAAAAAATATGCGCTACCTACGGCACAATGCGCATGTCCCACCCATATTTAATGAAGTTCAATCGAACTTCTTCAATTTACATTTACATTTTAAATTAATCTACCCATCCTAACAGCTAGCTGTGGAATATAAAAAATTATTAGTACACAGATAAACACAGACACAGACATAGACACACACACACACACACACACACACACACACACACACACACACACACACACACACACACACACACACACACACACACACACACACACACACACACACACACACACACACACACACACACACACACACACACACACACCATAAACCAATATTTAAAATTAAAAACACATTTTTTAAACATAAATAATACCATAACACACCTTAATGCTAACATCGCAATGCGCAAGTTAAACCTTAAAACTAACACATCTTAAGACTAAAACCAAATAACACTTTACATAAAACCATAGACACACACACACACACACACACACACACACACACACACACACACACACAACAAATATTAAATAGTAATACCCTAACAACAAGAGTAACTCAAATATATATCGGCCGCTTATACATTTGAGTTGCCCTCTGAGTCGGGTCGGAGCGTTGCGTCCGGAGTTCCGAGCCCGACTGCGGCGGCAATAGTCGTCGGGGTAGTTCTCGGCTCCCAGAGTGGTGGGGGGCCGGGAGGGGTTTCAGGGGCGCGGAACTTTCCAGAAATGTCAGTGGAAAATTCCAAACGGATGTGCTTTGTTACATGTGGGTCGCCTAAAACGCAGGTGGAGCCTTGTACCTCTCAATTTGCATTAGATAGCATCAAATTACATCCGCTGACAAGTACATCCGCAGCTTTACCCATCGCGTGGCAGCATAATTATCGTCGATTGTTATCCACCCTCTTCCGCCGCTTAATTATACTTCCAACAGAAATAGGCCGCCGAAACACGCAACTTGTTTTTAACATACAATAGACTATTGTTTGGAAATGCATTACTTATGCTCATAATCCTTGGCCTGGTCGGTACTTCTTACACGCTACACCCAAGACGTTGTGACGTCGGCGGGGGGGGGGGGGCTTCCGGCTTCCGGTCAGCGGCGGGGGGGGGGGGGTCACGCGTGAGTGGGCACCCCTATTTAAGCCGCGACACAGCCGCGCGGCTCCCATATAGGCCGGCGACACCACAGCGGTAAGAGCTAATCCGTTAGTATCTACCAACTAGTAACATACGTTTAATACTTACACTTGTTTTACTCACTATTTTTAACGCTTAATATGTACAATACCTCTACAATCAGCAATTATAATCCCGCTTAATCGTGCACGGGACATTTCCTGCACACCTGCAGGTTATACACTTTACAACCGTCTACTATTATAGTTATCACTACAGCATAAGATTCACCTGTACAATTCACTATTGTAATCCTACTTGATCGTGCACGGGGCATTACTTGCACACCTGCAGCTTATACACTTTACAACCATTTAATATTACAATTATTGCTATAATACGATAGTTACCTGTTCAATCACAGTTGTGGTCCCCCACTTAATAATCCACAGACCAATACTTGCAATCCTACAACTGAATAATTAATTAATTAACTTCCGCCATTACCGGTACTTTTCTTAAACTATCCCTCTCCTCCTCTGACTCTTGTGACCGTAGCCGCAGCCAACTGACAAATAACCGAGCTCTCCCGAACCTCGCTCTTTTATGCGGTTTTCTCGGGGAGGGGGTTGGAGGGGCGTCGCACGTGACTCATCGATCGCATAAAAAGGGGGGTTGCCGCCGCGCGCGTGCCATTTCGGTGGCGGCATCGGTCGGGTGAGGTACTATCCGTAAGTCTCTGGCGCTTTTATAACTAACACTTGTTACTCTAAAATGTGTTTGCACTTATTATGCTAATTAGTCTTTATATTTGTGCACGGGGCATTTCCTGCACACCTGCAGGTGATACACCTTACAACGGTCTACTATTATACTTGTTGCTACAATACAAGATTTACCGGTCCAATTGGCAATTGTAATCCCACTTAGTCGTGCACGGGATATTTCTTGCACACCAGCAGGTCATACACTTTACAACCGTCTAATATTATAGTTGTTGCTACAGTACAAGATTTACCTGTACAATTGACGATTGTATTCCTACTTATTCGTGCACGGAACATTACTTGCAATCCTGCACCTGAATAATTAATTAACTTCTGCGGCTACCGATACTTTTCTTCGCCTATATGTTTCCCCCTGCTACAACCTTTCGCGGCGCCGCCCGACAAATAACTGAGCTCTCCAAAGTTCTGTTCTTTTATGTCATCCTCTCAGGGGAAGGGGTTGGAGAGGGGGTTGGGGGGGGGGGTTGGGAGGGGCCACACAACCCCCATAAAACGGGCATCGGTACCGCGCGCGCGTCATTATAGTGGCGATAGGGCAACAGTAAACAACTATCCGCAAGTCTCTAACACCTAGTCTAACACTTTTTTTTTTACTTACGCTTTTTTACTCTAACATATGTTTGCACTTATTATGCTAATTAGTCTATATATATTCAGACACACTCGCGGGCGCCGGTCATATACTCGCCGATTGTCGGAGAGTACACATCTCCCCTTCGTGTATTATCATGGCTTCGCACTCTTTACAACTAAAACTTTTACGCACAAAACATATTTTACAGAAACAATCTAACTCCACAGTTTCTAAACCGCGTACTACATTGGCTAAGCTTAAGAAATACTACAGTTTTCACCCGTTGTACTTTGCAAAACCTAGCCTGTGCAACGCTGCATACTGTACTGATACTGTTTTGCACGCTGTCTTAACTGACATGCTGCAATATCAACATTTCAATCTTGTTACACCTATTGACGACACTGTCCAATTATTCTTATTCACTATATTACCGGGTTTATATGATCGTTCTTCCATGGACACATGTCTCATTCTACTCTATCAACTCGCACTGTAAACACCTATGGAGCTCTCCTTTCATGCAACTATCACAAGAAGACTTTGATTGAATAAATAAATTTTTAAAAACCTCCTCCGGATGACCTTGACCCACTTCCCAAACCCATCCATCACTGTCAACCCACACTTCCAACCCCACACCTGCCACTTCCAACCGATGACCTTGACCTGGCCCAGGAGTAACCAAAAGACACTACTTTAGTTATATTTGATTTCTTCGCAATTTTTATCGAGTGGGAGACCATTCCAATGATTAATATTGCATGACTAAGAGACGAATTAGGAAACTAAGTCTCTTTAAATGTCACGTCTCGTATATTGCTGTGCATTAGTACTGTACGTAATTAGTATATACTAGTGGCTCATTGGGGCAGAAGCCCCTAATCATAAAATTAAAATAGCATGAACCATAACGGATTACCAGTTCGTCACCACAAAAGTTTTCAGAAAATTTATTTTTTTATTTGAAAAATATTTGAACAATACCGTTTGAACATACCATTCGCCCCCCCCCCCCCCAAGCACTCTTTACAATCCTGTACTATTAGGCCACCCGTTTTTAAATGCTTTATTTTGTCTGTTGTTAAACTTATCTCGATCTATGAAAAATAAGTTTTTAAAGAAATCATTAATTCCTTTGTCCCATGACGCTTTTTAATATAGCATAGAAAAGCGGCAATAAGAAAAAAAAAAACATGATGGATGTTCAGCACCCATTTAAGAGTCAATAAACTTACAATACCATTGTCTTGTTTGTCCTAAAATTGAATGGACTTTTTAAGCCCCTGTCAATTATTTTTATTTTTTAGTCAACAAATTGAAAAACGGCGCCTCAAAATAGATCATCTTCACTTACTATCAATATTCGTCCTCCTAATCAAAAACCTTGATTTTGTGTAAACAAAGCACACTTTTTTTAAATCACTATACATGGAGAATCTTAAAAAATATATATATCTTAAAAATTTCTAATTTTGTTCTAATGTTTTTGACCTGCTATATTTCCCCCTTGTGTGTAGGATAAACGTCTTTCCTACAATTCTGTAATCTAAGAAATGACCAAAAGGCTTCTGGAAAAATTCAGCAAACAGAATACAAACACTTTGTTGACATAATGTAGGCGTTTCTTAAACCACAATTCATCGCCCATTGCGTCCCTATCACGATCAGAATGTATTTTAGTTTGCATACACACTCAGGTTTTTTACAGTTTAAATTATAATAACAACAGTAAAAATCAGCAGTCGATTTGTAATAGTTTGTAAGTTTGGTAATGCTCCGAGTAGAATTTTAGTCGCTACAAAACGTCTTACTATATTATTACCACTCTAGTACCACTCTAGTATTACCACTCTATATTTTTGTCATTTTGTTATTAATCACTCAATATTATCGTCTGTCTCTCGTTTCAAAACTAAACAATAACACATGTTTTAATGTACACAAAGCAGACGTTTTTCGAATCCCCATGCTATTCTTATGGAGGACGTTTGACGTGATTTCTTATTTCCTTTTAACATTATGGAAACGCCGATAGTTTTCCCTCGTGTATGGGACCGAGACCTTTAGTTTGAGACCCCTCCCATCTTTCTGCGATTTGTATAACGCTCACAATTTTGCTCAAGAAATTTCGCTTACAGAATTATATATATAGATAATTATCTATATATATATATATATATATATATATATATAAATTATATATATAGATAATTATCTATCTATATATTAATACGCAAGCATGTTTCATTTCCTCCTTTTTTCTCAGCTCGTGTGCATCGTAGGAGAAATCCGCGGATACCATTAAAAAGGTATAGTCCTGTAGATTAGCAGAATCACATTCTAATTCACATAGGACTTCAGGGCTATGCCCCACAGGCTTTCAAAGTTCCAATGTTAATCTTATGGAGAAAGGAGAATTGATTGAATCATTAGACAGCTGTTGTAATAACAAATGCTAGCAAATAAGAAAGAACAGATGTTTAAGTTATAAAGAATTTTAAAACTTTGACTCATTATCAACTGGATTTTTTTTTCGAATTTCGACCAGTAGGCGGTCCCTAGTATATACTAGGAATACGCTCCGATGTCCGTCCCGTACAAGAATTTTTTACTCACTTTTTGAGTTAAAAAAGTGGTTTTGCTTATAAGTGGTGACGCTTTGTTTTTGAGGGAGAGGTGAGAAAAATTCATTACGCACACAGGTGGCAAGCCTGTAGTGTGGGGCTCCCCTAAAAACGGGTTTACCCACTAAAAAACCTCGCCTCTACTCTTTAGGATTCTAACCTGGAGTTGTTTATTACATTACGTCAGGCTAGGCCTAAATTTGGCTTATGCCCGTGGGGCTCACTCCTTATCCAGCCACTCGATCAAGGGATCTGGGCCACTTCGCCGTCCAGATCGGTTTCTTTTCCAGGAGGATGCCCCGGACGAACTGTGATAAACAATCCCAGTTGCCCTCATCCTCCAAGATCTTTTGGCAGACCGAAATCCACCAAAAATGCACCAAAAAATTTGTGTGGCCTTCAGGCGGGGCCCTTCCCAACGGGGGCAGCGGAAGAATGTGTGTTCCGCATCGTCGGGAACGCCCGAGCAATAAATGCAGTCTGGTGAACCGGTCTTGCCCATCCGGTTCAGGTACGACCGAGATAGCCGTGAATTGTCAAGAATTGGCCGCCGTTCCACCCATGGTTGGACGTGCTTGATAAGTCGCGCAGTCCATCGTCCTCGGGTGTCGTGCTCCCAGCTGTGTTCCCACTGCTGGAAGGTTCTGGAGCGCTCTTCTGTTCTTGCCGTGTTCTTTTAATCTAGCCTTGTCTCTGATAAATTGCCTTTTTCTCTCCTGCCAAGAGCTTGACAGGGATAACTCCGGCGACCACCAGGACGGCAGGCTCGGACACTGTCCGGTAGGCAGAACACATCCCGAGCGCCGCTCGACGTTGAACCCGGGCGAGTCGCAACCTGTACTACTCTTTATCGAGAGCGTCTGCCTACACCTCTGCTCCATAAAAAAGCACGGACTGAACCACGGACATCAACAGACGTCTTCTGTCGAATCGTGGAACCCCGACATTGGCCATCAGCCTACTAAGGTACGTGACTACCTTAGCGGCCTTGTCCGCCGTACGGAATATCTGATCCCTCCAGCTTAACTTGATGTCCACCATAATCCCGAAGTACTTAGCAGCACGAGTTGATTGGACCACCTCCCTTCCCACTTGGAACGGAACGACGGTGACCATCCTCTTCTTCGTAAGGATCACAATCTCCGTCTTACGGAGAGCAAGCGAGATACCGTGATCGGACATCCATGTGTTGACCACACGCATGACTCGGTTCAACTTTAGTTGGGTCAGCTCAACGTTGCGTGCAACAATGAGAGCTGCGACATCATCGGCGTACCCAACCAAAGTGGTTTCCTCAGGCATCTCCGACCTCAGGAGGCTGTCATAGGCAACGTTCCAGAGATCCTGGCCGAGTATTGAATCTTGCGCGGCACCAGAAGTGACTTCCATCGTCCACGTTCCGTCCCTTGTGTCGTAAATCAGGCTTCGGGAGCGGAAATAATCCGCAACAAGATGAGTCGCAACAGATATGCAGGAACGCGAAAGGTGTTGCGAAGCTCATCCAGCATATCGACCCACCTCGCCGAGTTAAAGGCATTCTTGACTTAAGCGTAACAAGAAGCACTACTCAGCGAGAGAAATGGTTGTGGCTCTCGGCTCTCTTCACAGCTCTCTGGACTTCGGTGATAGCGTCAATCGTTGACCGTCCCTTTCTGAAGCCGTACTGACGGAGGCATAAGTACCAGGCAGCTTCCACGGCAGACGTCAGGCGGGAACGGATCAGCTTCTTGGACAGCTTCCCAGCCGTGTCCAACATGCAAAAAGGCCTGTGGGACGACGGCAGCTTGGGATCACCTTTGCCCTTGCTGATGAGTACAAGTCTGGTGGTTTTCCAGGGAGCCGGAAACCCCTTCTACCAAACAGGCGTTGTACATATTCTCAACAAGTCAGCATTAATTGAAAATACTTTCTTTAAAGCCTCGCTGGGAATCCGTCCGGGTCAGGAGCCTTGTTGCTCTTTAGGGAGAGAACGGAGGTTTCCATCTCCTCGAATGTGAAGAGTGGAACGTCATCTAACCGTCCGAAGTCAACCGGCGTACATCCTAGGCCTAGCCTACAAATAAATACATACAAACTATGATTTTAGCTAAGACCTCAAAATAAGCAAGTAACTTAATAATAATTATGCTTATAAATTAAAGAAAAATAGATTGTAGAGCGAAAAAACAATGCAATTTAAAATCCATGATTGCAAATTAATAAAAATCAAGTAATGTAAGTATTGTAGAATTACGCTTACTTAACACTTAATGCATATTTTGTTACCTGAGACATAGGCTACAATGGCACAACACATTCTAATTAGTTGTTCAATTTAAATCTTTCTCCCAAATAGATATTAGTTGTATCCCATAAATTAGTTAATCGCATAATTCCGTACGACACCAATTCATTCCACATCAACATGCCTATCTTTTGGTAGACTATAATTTATAACTTCAATAAGTAAACATCAGTGTTGATCTATTTAATTTAACAAATATGTCTGTCAAAATATCAATTAAATTTTATTTAAAAACGTAACATAACGGCGAGCAAATATAAATAAGAAAAGGTTATGTTATGTTGTTTTCAGCATACATCGACAACTCAGCTGCGATGGGGGAAAATAAACTGATCATAGCAACTACATTAGTCAAACCATGTAGCCTAAACAACTAAAGTTCTGTCAAAAATTCCGGAAAATAAGCTTTTTTAATACTTGAAAATAATTGCTCGATTATAGTTTATTACCTAGTTTAAAATACTTAAAATCTAACCTGAGAATTTCATTGAAATCAAATTAGGAATAAAAAAGCCTTTTGGCTAGAGAATTTGCCTAAGAGAAATTTAAAGTCGGTCTAAAAGAATTTTATACTCTATGTTCCATAGAGGTAAAAAATTCAATAATTCTGTAAGCGAAATTTCTTGAGCAAAATTGTGAGCGTTATACAAATCGCAGAAAGATGGGAGGGGTCTCAAATTAAAGGTCTCGGTCCCATACACGAGGGAAAACTATCGGCGTTCATAAAAATTATAATTTTTATAAAAATAAAAGTAATACAATTTAAGTTGATTATTTAATAAAATGACCTATATCACATGGTTATATGAACTTCAATTAGATTTTGCTTTCAAAGTAATGTCATGTTTCAATGTTCTTTCATGATTTAGAAATAAAGCAATGATTTAAAAAGCCCTATCAAAAGAATACTGTACTAAATATAGTTTTTTATACTCTTCGTAGGCTAAAAATTAGAAACATTATCTTTAGTAATTGTCTCAAATAATGTATTTTGTATTTTAGAATGTTCCATAAAAACTCACTTTTAAAAAGGTTTATCATCAGTAAAACCAAAAAATAAATTAAGAACTAAGATTGAATTACCTCTTAAGCAACGTTTAGGCCTCATATGTTTATAATATGCTCTGACAGAGAAGTAGTTTTTTTATATACCTTCATTATATTATAGGGGATCCAAAGCCCAGCTTCAACGTTTACAGGAGTTCAAAACAAGCTAAAAACACAATGTAAAGTGTGTTCTATCTTTAACAGTTTTCTGTGTTTGTCTTTATGGAGTTTTTAGTTAATCCATGATTTTTTTTAAATTATTGAAGGTTAATTTGCATGTAATTAAAAATGTTTACTACTGTTAAGGGTATTAAGTCTAATATGCAAATGAATTTTTACATACCGAACTTTAACAATTTAAAAATTGTAAAGATTTTCATGGTAAGCAGTTTAATGGTGGCTATTTCGAATTTTGCAAGCAAAATATCACAAAATCAGGTAATGCTATAAACAATTTTTATCACTCATCAAGATACAAAAAAATTGTGACCTTTAATTCCTTCACTAAATGTAATAACAATGTAATGATCGAAACAGAAACAATGGACTATAGTCGGGGGCAATAGAACAGGCGTGTCAAGGTCAAGTTTTTCAATAAGCCAGCTGATTTTTCTCATTTAATTACGTGTTAAATTTATTTATTTAACTTGACTTTCACCCGCCTGTTCTATTGCCCCCGACATGTGAGTTTGTATGTATACAATCGTGAAAATATGCATTTGTTAACAGAGTTTTACAAAGAAAAGTTCTAGTTTTTATCGTTCGATCGTAGTATTTTTTTATTTTATTTTTTTTTAGTTAGGCAAATTTATAAGCTTTCCTGTGCCTAGTGAACATTTTATATTTCCATTTTTAAGATTTTTAGCTTTGGAAAAAATGACACCAAAAGCGTAAAATTTATAATTATTAAAATCTATTTCCATTTGTGTCTCAGAACAATAAATTGACAAGTTTGAATTTCACGCCATAGATTGGCTCAAATATATGATGAATAATTAAAAACTGCACCAGTAGACGGAAAAAAGATTTACTCTTTTTTAGTAAGAGTTCGATCATTTATAACTATGAAGCACGATATCAGTCAAAAACATTGACTATAGAACGCTTCTCTTAAAGTTTTTATAGACAATGGCAATGAAATATTTTGTACTGTAATTAATGATCTTTTGTCTTTTAAATACAGGGTGTTTCCGAACATCATTGAAATATTTTGTATTTTGGTTCCTTAGGTCGAAACAATAATAAATTATCTTGTAAACGTATGTTCTAAAATGCTTAGTTATACCGCTAGCCACCTTTTTGTTTTTTACATATAATAATTTTTATTTACGTGACAGTTTGTTGTATTAAGTTCGTATTTGGCATGAACCTTTATGACAACAATGTCCATTTTCAGGAAAAATATTTTTTGGTCCTATGTATATTTTCGACATGGTGGATATTTTAAAATGTTTAACTAAAATATCTCAAAATCGCTAAATGTTATCAAACTACTATAAATAGCAAACAAGATGCAAAATTAAACTGTCTAACCAATGGTACCAAGTTTATAAGGATATGACAACAAGTAACGGAGTTATTGAGATTTTATTCTAAAATAACCTAAATTTGCATGCATTTTAATGGAAAATCAATGATTTTATGCATACAAATTGCAATCACTCCTCTATCTGTTGTCCGATTACTACATTAAAGGTATCATTGGTTAGGTTATTTTATTTGTCAACTTTTTTGTGTCTTGAAAAATTTTGATAAAATTGACCGATTTTGAGATATTTAAAGTTAAAAATTTAAAATGGCCGCCATTTTGAGAATAATCGGAAAAAAATATTGTTCTTCCTGAAAATGGACATTGGTGTCATTAAGTTTCATGCCAAATATGAACTTAATACAATAAACCGTCCATGAAATAAAAATTGTTATATGTAAATATCAAAATGGCGATAAAGAACTAGCGGCTTAACAAAGAATTTTAGGACATATGTTTATATGATTTTTTAACTGTCTCGACCTAAGGAACATATATACAAAATATTTCCAGATTGTTCGGAAACACCCTGCATATAGAAATTGTTTTCTATGTTCATAAAGCAGCCCGAGAGATTGTCTACTCGACCGGTGGATGGCAGCACCTACCTCCAACAACCCGTTCCGCTCCTTGTGGTGATTTTGAAAACTACCCAATGATTCAGCATTTTAGCGAACATAGTGGATACAACACACACGCTGTATTAAAATTCTAGATGGCACAATAAAAGTAAACTAATATAGTTGTTGTTCGAAATCGAGCAATATATTTTGATACAGTATAAAAGTTACATTAAGTTCTAAATCAACGACATTCGACCAATCCAATATTTTCAATGTCAGTTATCACCAAAAACCACACGTATTTACAGCTGTACATTAATAGATGTTTAAAATGCTCAAAACAATCAAAGTGTTCTTGTAATGGGAACATTTTAAATTTTATTTGTGTATAGCGCCCTTATTTTGTGTCTTATTTTCATCAATTTTTGGTGGAAACAACTACAGACTACTATATCCAACTACAACAAAAACTTGAAAATCAAAGGAAAATTGTAGGAGGAGTTCTCTACACACAAAAACCCCCTTAGCGTGTTAAATAAGTATAGGTGTAAAAACTAACTTTGCTAAACAATTAGTTATCGATGATATATTGTAATTATCATTATATATGACATCCAGCGTATTGTTTGGTTAATTAAAAAACAAAGGAATAATAAATATAAATTAAAAAAGGAAATTAATTATAGGATATTTTTTAGGATATTTTTTCTCTTTTTATGTGTCAACAATATAAAATAGTACATTCCATCATTGGGTGGATAAAGACTTTCTCCGGTACAGGATAGGAATTCAGATTTACTCACAGAAGAACACTTTCGACCTTTGTTTTGAACAATATGTTTCATCACATTGCAATAACCCGTAATTAGTAATAGTAAATTAATAGTAGTTTTCATCACTCGGAGAAAAAGTGGGTCTTTTTGGCGCGCAATCGTGTTTTAAAAACGAGGCGCAGCCGAGTTTTTAAAAACGATTAAGCATCAAAAAGACACTTTTGCTCCGAGTGATGAACAACGTTTTTTTTATCATAATGCGAAATTGGACTTTTGATCGTTAAAAATATTAACTATAAAGTTGTATTTTCGAGGTTATATTTACAAAGTAAGTAGTATACAGTGTTTGCATTTCTGTTATTTACAAACAATGCTTTTCATAACGTTTGAATTTCAAAATTCTGATAAGCAACATTAATAAATCAATAGTAATATACTTGGCAAACAGCTGACTTTTCAGTACTAGGACCTAAAAAATTCTCCAGATGATTTTTCAGTCCTAGGACAATAAAGAATCGGTTTTGGTACAGTTGAGAGAACAAAAACAGGCTGATTTCATGCAGAATGATAAAAACATACTTTTATGCAAACAAACCTGCCAGTTGACCAGTTGATTTACATAGTACAAAGCCTACCGTACGGTACATCATATTATTAACACGTTGTAGGTTTATTAAACAATAAAAATAAAAATAAACATCTGATTAGTTCTAAACATACCGTACTCATTGTGCTACTTTTCGCTAGGCTTCATACTATTGTAAGGTTCACGAAAATAGATCGATGAGAGGTGATGTATCGTTGAAAATTATATAAAAAAAATTTTTTCCATACTACATATGGTAAAACAACCATAAATTGCAACATGACAATTCATTGATGACAGGGTCAGAGGAGGTTAGGGGGAACACAGATGTTCAAATTTCCTTCAGGTATTTCGTACTATAGTGTCAATAATCATAAAAAGTGCTAGTGTGGGAAGATCTGCTGGTTTAGCTACTTTAGAGTTGGAAACCGTTAAATTCCAAAAGGAATGAACAAATCTTTTTACATTTTAAAAGAAAATAAAATGTTTTCGCATTTATAATTTCCAATTCTAACATACGCCTGGGACATGTCTGAAACATGTGATGTATATTTAAATACTTAAATTAAAAATATAATTTTAATGACAATTTTTACTTTGAACCTTGACATAAAAATGTTAATTTAACTCTAATATTATATTTAATTAAGGACAATCCAGCGTACCTTAAGTTTAAATAACATTTTTATCATTCTGCACGAAATCAGCCTGTTATTTGTTCTCTTAATAATACCAAAACCGATTCTTTTCTGTCCTAGGACTGAAAATTCATCTGGAGAATTTTTTAGGTCCTAGTACTGAAAAGTCAGCTGTTTGCCAAGTATATTACTATTGATTTATTAATGTTGATTAGCAGAATTTTAAAATTCAAACGTTATGAAAAGCATTGTTTGTAAATAACAGAAATGTAAACACTGCATACTACTTACTTTGTAAATATAACCTCGAAAATACAACTTTATAGTTAATATTTTTAACGATCAAAAGTCTAATTTTTGCATTATGATAAAAAACGTTGTTCATCACTCGGAGCAAAAGTGTCTTTTTGATGCTTAATCGTTTTTAAAAACTCGGCTGCGCCTCGTTTTTAAAACACGATTGCGCACCAAAAAGACCCACTTTTGCTCCTAGTGATGAAAACTACTATTTATATTATTTTAATAATTTTTAATTATTTTTTTGGATCGTAGAAGTGTTTAAAGGTTTTATGTTTATATTATGTGTAATTATGCTGTTTTAAACCGCTTATCCAAGTACACACATGACAATTCCTCTTGGAAAACAAAAAAATATTTTATACAAATTAAATTTCTTAAATTATATCCAAAGAGTGCAATAAAATATTTTGCATCATGCAAAGTAGGGGGAATAAATAACCCATCTTTCTGAAACCACTTACATAACTTCTGCAAAGTGTCTTAGCGGGAAAATCTCATTTTCCAAGCGCTCTCATGCGACGCGACGGATCACAAATCACATTTTCTCTCCACCTGCTTCTATTAGGGATCAACCAAATTTAGGTTGGAAAAATGTCATATCCTCTCGCTTTTTGCAAGCGAGCACGCTGTAAATTGTTTATTTCCTGTCTGCTAAAGACGCTTGAAATAGGATTTTCTCAAAAGATTTACACACAAACTTCGTTTATGACATGATCATTCACGTTGCAAATATTATGATATTATTACTACATTGGTACTTAATACGTCAAATGATAGTCTCACAAACTTTATTTTATATAAAAACTTGTTTCACACATTTTTTTATTGTAACATATACAATTTAACATGCTATTCATAAAAAATTCACCTTTCATCTAGGCTCTAGATTTTTTTACGTAAACAGTCAACATACATATAAACGTAAACTAGCTTAAATAAAAACCGGCGAATAGTCACTCGCAGCCACGGGTTGGGTTTCCATCACAACATTCCATCAGATTCAATCATATCACCGTGATCGGATTTGAACAAAATATCCATCTGACTCCTGCAGCTCCCCATATTCCATCGCAATAAATATTATCATTTCGATGGTCAATCATCATCTTTTTATTTGATTTATACTGCAATTTGATTTATACTACTTTTTTTATTTGATATTATTATTTTATTTGATATTGATATTATTTGATATTACTTTTTTTTATTTGATATTTGATTTATACTACTTAATTTCTTTCGACAATGATTTACTAATCAAACATTCCAAGTAGTAGTATATAGCCTTACATCACAAACGACAAGTGCCTTCAATGCCAGAATTCTTTAAACTAAACATTCCTATACTATAAGATAAAATAAGAGAAAACTTTATTGACAATCTTCAAGATTGCAATAGAATCAACATAAATATACATGACTGGAACCATTAGAATGCATATAGTCTTATGGATTTGAGGAACTTATCAACGATTTAGCTGCTCCGCCATTCGATGAACTCTGTGATGCTATAGAAGGGATGACTCAGCAACCATTCATTCAATTTTGACTTAAGTAGCTTCGGTCTTGTGGTCTTAATCTCAATTGGCAATAGGTTGAAGTACTTGGCTCCATTGTATGACGGCTTCAATTCGTACCGCTTGCTGTGATGAGTAGGAAGATTAAAATTTCCACCATGTCGGGTGTTGTAGTGGTGTGCATTTTCATTTTTCGGAAGACCCTTTGAGCAGGCTAGTGAGATCACTTCCAATAGGTAGACGTTAACCACAGTAAGTATTCGCCACTGCTTGAAAGGCTCTCGGCAGCTCTCCCTCCAGCTCAGATCTGCCATTACCCTCAGCGCTTTCTTCTGCAGGGTCAGCACACGTTTGATGTTGGAGTAGGAGGTGCTACCCCAGAGCTGAATTCCATAACGCAAATGACTTTCAAAAAGGGCGTGATATGTTATTTTAAGGGCGTCCACCGTGCTGACAGTCTTAATGCGCCTCAGAGTGTATTGTATATTGCGGTACTCAGCCTTTTGCAAAGTTCATCCACATGGTCAGTCCATGAGAGCCTGCTGTCTATGGTCAAGCCAAGATGATTGGTTGCTTCACTGACCTGGATGCCCGGACACCCCACAATCTCATCCTTCTTGATGCTAAAATTCGCCTGGTTGGTTTTTCCTTCATTGAAGACAAGGTCATTCATACCACAGTATTCGACTGTCAAGTTTAATGCAATGTAGGATTTCACTTCTAGATTTTCTGCAGTTTTGCTTGAGGCAACCAACACTGTATCGTCAGCGTACATTATTGCCCTGCTGTATGGGTTGGTGTATGATGGAAGGTCATAGGTGAACAGAATGAATATGACCGGGCCCAAAACAGAGCCTTGAGGTACGCCTCTTTTAACAGGAAGCAGTTGTGACCTGTATGTGACAATTCTCCCATTCTCCTTTTGTCTAAGCTCTACAAGTTGATTCCGGTCCATCAATCAACGATATAATACGAGCACTGTCTGAAGGGATGTGTGTTCCACGATCTCTAAATCTAGCGGGTAGATTTTGCTTAAAATTTGCATTTTAGAGTGTTTTGGCCCAAAAATAAGTTTAAAAACCGCCTCAATTCCAGGAAAAATCTAATTTTTCTATATTTAATTCTATCGTAATTTTTTAAATTGGTGTTGTGGGTTGCTATTTCGGTAACGAAATAACAACGAAAGGTATACAAAAATAAAGGAACATTAATGATAAGCAGTCTTTTTGAAATAGCTGTAACTGTGAAGAGGCATAGTTGGTTGTTGGTGGAAATGTAATAGCTTTATTATCATGACACTCTAACAAAAGTAAATTAAAACCAACGAGCGACGCTCGGTTAACCCGGTACTATGTACTTATATCACTAAAACAACAATGGTCCCATTAGACCTGGTCAGCAGAAAGAGTATAATATTCCAGTTTCTTTAATGACTACAATGGATAATCCTGACTATATTGCTGACACAAAAAGAAAAAAAGAAAACAAAAGTTGTTCTTACTGTAAACGTATTAAATTTTTATACTTAAATTTTAAGTACAATAATTTTGTCAGAAATTTCAAAAAGCAGCGTAATTAGTTTATTCTAATTTGTTTAATGCATCTATGAAATATATGTATTCCAACACACATACAGGCCTGCTCCTACATGTATATTGATTTTGAAACTATGTTTAGTTAGTTTTAGTGATTTTTATCATACGAGATTTTCTTCAAAATTTTAGTGAATAAATTTCAGCCGTGTATTAATAAGCTATAATTTTATTTTATACGTTTTTTGTAGTCATTAAATTATTATCAATCATATTTTAACTGTAATATCCTAAAAATAAAATAAAATTATACTAATAGGATAACATATTCTTTAGGCTAGTTTATTATAAAATAGAGATTGAAATGCTAATATTTTAGTCTGCATCGTGATTGGCATGTGTCCGTTTAATTTGGTATCACTATTGAGCACTACAATTATGATATCACCTCCAATATCCACAATAAATGGCTATACGAACCATTGACTTTAAATCATGGCTACACATATAATGAATTGTTTATTAAACTTATTGAACCATGAAAACAAACAAAAATTCTTTAATATTGGTAATAGAACAATAACATAGTAAATTTGAAGTGATTGAACGCAGCACAACAATAAATATTTGTTTATTTATAACCATATTTAATTAAACCAAAATTTAAGATCTATTTTCTCAGGCACGAGCAATAGACAATTAAAACATTAGTGCAATTAAATAACGATTAATTGACATTTTAAGTTTAAATAAAAGTCAATTTTAAATTGTTATTGTTTATTCGGTTCCTACAACTATAATAAATTATTTGCTTACAATAGGCTACATGAAAGCAATTGAAAAAAACACCACTTCATAACCTAAGCTCACAAAATTGATTTTTAAATTAAATCCTGCAAATTTAAATGACGAAAATTTCCACGGTATCCATTAACAACATTTTGCACTGCTGTTTTGCGCGGTCCTTCTGATCGAGCGATGCGCCCAGCAGGCCAGACTGGAGCTGTTTGCCGTCAAGAGCAAACATCTTATCTTATCTGCCAAGCGACAGCGACCGAGCAGCAAGTTGTATAATATCATTTATACTTCGGCAAACATACAGCTATAAAATTGATTCAGTAGTCATGGCGGTGTTTAGAAACACATTTTTGTGTTTATTTTTGGCCGTGGTAAGTTTTTATTAAGTAATATTACAGAGAAGTTCCTAAAATAGGTCCTTTCAGACCCCGTTGTTTAATTTTTTTACTCGATTTTTTTACTCGATTGATAAAGGTAAAAAATCAAAAGTGGATTTAGGATGAACATTTTTCAACTTTGATGCTTGGATATAAAATCTTTTGAGTTCAATAGAAACTGAAAGGGAATTTCTACTTGGCTAGTGATTATTAAAGAGGACCGCCGATTAACGGACTGATCTGATTAAATGCAGCTTTTGGCGAGTGTCGGGACGGCTTTGATTACAGCTCATCGGCGATCCCTGACAAATTGGATTTTACTGCTTTTGCCAGATTTTAATGACAAATTTCCTTTTCCTGAATTAAGCACTTAGGATAACCTTTACATTAAGGATGACCGAATCTGAATATTATTCACATCAAAATCTCATACAAAAAATATTCATATTGAGGCGTTAATAGTATGTTTATACAAGTACTATAGTAACACGATCAAATAAAATGATTTAAAATCATTAGAAAAAAACTATAATTCTTTTAAAATTGATTGTTCAGTGAGAATTTACAAAGAAAAGTCTAAATCAAATATTTCCGCTTAGGAATTCATCGTCTTATAAGGCTATAATTATATGTGTATCTTAAGGATTATTTCAGATCATTATATGTATTTGGTGCAATGTTGTGCAGGCATCCCGGGCGTTCCCGGTGCCGGGTCCCGAGTCCACGTCGAGCAACGCAGGAAGCCTCCCCTCCCTCCTGGCCATCTCCACTGAGGAGGAGCTCGGCCTGCACGCCAAGAGATGGAGTGAGTCAAACGTCAACTTTACAGTATTAACTACTTTTTATTTGGACACTTAATGTACAGAATGTAAGGCATTTACTTTCATGACCCACAGATAAATATTAATTGTCATACTTTTATTGAACGTATATAATTTAGATTTGTACTTATGGATGAGAAATTAATTGAAATTACATGTTCATAAATTCTATTGACAATCAATTTACTTCATTCTGTCGTAGTCGTATACATGCATATTTCTCTAGTTTAGCAGCGATGGAGAGTCTCTCCTAATATTAGAATGAACAGGTATAAGTTTGGCACCGTCCGGTATCATTACATAATAAATGAATTAGGCACTTTCACATGGTAATGAATACAATTTCTTTGAATGTTCCTTTAAATTTATTTTTAGGTTTCTCCCCCCAAACGTTAAACGTAAAATACAATGTAGCCTTCGGGACAAAGATGTGAGGCCAAAGAGTACCAAGATAAAAGCAATGTTCACCACAAATACAGTTTATTATTGATATTGCCATTGAAAGAGTACGTTTAGAGGTATATAAAGGTAAATATATATGTTGGTAAAGGTTATATACCAATATCCCTCGGGTAAATATTTCGAAGGAAAAGTTCAATGAAGTATTTGTTGTCTCTGAGCACGTTTTAAAAGGAAATTCAAAATGTTCAGATGAATGTCAAGGGGATGTTTGACGTAGGATAAATTAAACTTTAGTTATTGTAATTGACTTGAAAATTTATAATACTACGACTGATTGTTTATAAGTTCATTCAGCATTACTCGCAATTACCCTTTACATTTTGCAGATGTAAGAAATATTTTATTTTATGTTTTAAACATAACAAATAACATCACATGTTTATAATTTGTTTTCGCAAGGTTTGTGTTTATTAATTTAATCGCTTCATAGCCCTCAAAATTAATCATAATATGGCATTGAACTAACTCAGTCTGAACTGAAATCCCCCTCAGTTATTTAAATTGTAAATTCTTTTAAATAAATTCTTAATACCTTTGCTGAAATGTCCAGAAATCCACAAAGTTAGTCAATTATCACATACCTTGAGCGACAGTTAAATAGGTTATCGCCCCAGAAACCGAGAGGAATTTCAATGGTCTGTGGTCTCTGTGATGTACTTAAACACTGAGTGATTCTCGATGGGGTTTCCTTGTACTACAGCACGAATTTATATTTTTATTCAAAAGGAATATTTTTTAAAGTTAGCAGAGTAGAGTGACAAACATTTTAATTTGTTTTCCAGGACGTAAGAGGTATATTTTCAGATCATTTTACACTGAAAACTTTTGTACCGAAAGCCTTTACAATGAAGTGGTTTGGTATAGACATGTTTTTTACTGAAAGGTAAATGTAGACCGAGGGTCATTGAAAAACCTTTATAAAAATGTGTGCAGTGTAATGCTGCATAAAATATTCCTCTTGGTATATTTTGAAATAAGATTTAAACCTCTTTAAAATTAAACCTCGGACTTAAAAAAGGGTTCTGTACACATATTAAATTTAAAACTTTCACATTAGAATAAAATTGGGATTGGGTTGAGCATTTAAAACTCAACGTAGTCTACAGCTGTAAATACATGTAGTTTTTTTGTGATTTTTAATATTCACAATATTAGATTGCTCAGATGTTTAAGACTGATTTAGAACGTTGATGTATCAAAGTAAATTGCTCGATTTTGAGCAAATCGTACACTAGTCTATTATTTTCAATGTATTACTGGGGTAATTAATAATCTAAATCATATTTTAGTACTAAAAATATGTCTACATTTGATTATTCAACTTGAAGACATAAAAAACTAATATTTTAAAGATACCGACTTTGAAGTTCCAAAACTCTACATGAGCTATGATATCAAATGACGCAGTAATAACCCGCTTTAATAATGGAAAGTGGAAGCAGTTAGTTGGAGAGGCGTCACTTGTTACAGGGTGGAGGGGATAATGTCGCAGACATGTGGTGCCATCTGTGAAAGGGTTGATGGCCGAATCTCGCACAACTGATGCCTAGCAGGCAGTGAACTACTCGTATGTAGTGGGCTGGATGTCACATTTATGCATGACTTATACCTACCTACCTAACAGAACCTACCACGATGGGTTGACGGCCGCGCCGCCCACACACAACATTCCACATGACCTATAACGGGTTGATTGTTATACTCCTCCACCCACGAGTGATACTTAAACATGAGCTGCATATGGTTGACTTCAGTAGCCATGCACAACTTTTACCTAATGAGCATGCGTAAAAGATATGCTATGCATTGATGGCTCACTTATACACATCTGGAACACAGCTTCGAGCTTTAGTTGTGGATAATTTACATTTTGTGTAATTTAAAAATTAAAAAAAAGTACCGGTACCTGGGATCCGAGCATTTGCTCGGTTAACTCAAACAGTAATATTCTCCATAGTAATATCAGCTACAGACAGTGCTCTAAAATGCCCAGAGCAAAAAGGCTTATTTCTTGTTCGACGAACTCGGTCGCTCGGCTCACTCGCCTTCACGACGAGCTAATTCGCTTCGCTCACTCGCCTTTCAGGCTGCTTAAATGTAGGCTTACGAGTGCTAAACTCTGATGTATATTTGTTTAAAAAAATTTGAATCTGTAACACATGGATTTTTATTATTTTGTTAACAGCTGTTTTCATAATTCTAACTATGTTAATGCTTTCGTTTTTAAATTAAAATACAATTCTATAAATTGATTAGTTGTTTTATACTTTAACATATTGATCTAAACATGCATTATAAGAGTATGAAGTACGTTATTAAAAATGATAAATTATTTTAACTATACAGTAGTACTATTTAATAATTTAGTAACTGGCTGACATGCAAAACCACAGGTTTGTACTGGAACACGTGGTCTGCACTTTGACAGTTAAGTCAGCTGTTTTTGTTTTGTTCTTTGTTTTGATTTTTAACTCCATAAGACCGATGTTAAATTTTATTTATATACATTAAAAAAGATTAGAAGGAAATAAGTTTTTCCTGGCATAGAAACCAGTATTTGTAATATGTTTTACCTCAGAACTAATCTATTTGCAAAGTTAGAAGAAAATCGCTCTAGTCATTTTTGAGATCAACGTGGAAACATACATACATACTTGCGTACAAATATACCTTACTCGTATTAGAGTATACGATCAAAGTTTATTGTTTATTTTTTTTTATAAACATTCTGTTGGATTTTATACAGCTATTATAGAGAAAGGGTCACTTGTGTCTAGTTTAAAGAGCAATCATCGATTCAACGTATACCTTAAAACTAGTTTGTACGTTACTTAATAGAAAATACAGGGTTAGGCGAAAGTCTGGACACACCCAGTTAACTTTTTGATGCATTGCAGTATTAAAACCAAACTCCTCACATGTTAACAACATAAAAAACTGCATTTTTCATCAACTACACAACTTTGCCCCTGCCCCCAAAATGGGGTATTTTATGGCAGCCCCAAATTTTCAAACGTAAACCCATATTGAGTGACCCCTCGTTTTAAACGGTTTATCAAGGGAAATCGAATGGCACAAACTGGAGGTCAATATCTCATCTTAAACCAAAATGCCAGTCATTTAAAAATTTGAGATGGGGTGATTGACATTCAATACAATTAAATCGGAAAATAACTAACTATTTTAGAAATATGAGTTTTTAGACTTATTTTACAATTGAACCTACTATTTCATTTCTGCTACTATGTTCAATTCTAAAATAATTCCAGAAACTGTCGATTCTAAAAAAGCTATTTTCCAATTTAATTTTAACGAATGTCAATTAAACATTCTCGAATTTTAAAATTGCTGCCATTTTGGTTAGAGATAAGATATCGACCTCTGGTTTGGGCCATTCAATTTCTCTTGATAAACCGTTCAAAATGAGGGGTCACTCAACAGGCGTTTACATTTGAAAATTTGGGGCTGCCCCCAAAATACCCCGTTTTGGAGTCAGGTGCAAAGTTGTGTAGTTGATGAAAAAGTGCCGTTTTTTTATGGTGTAAACATGTGCCGAGTTTGGTTTTCCTACTGCAACGCGTTAAAAAGATAACTGGGGGTGTCCAGACTTTTGCCTAACCTATTATATAATGCTGAAATATCTTGAGTTGTAACTTCAGAAATATCTAAGAAAATCAATTTGATGTGATTTTGCTAAACAAAATTATTTCAAATTAAAATATTAAAGTAATAGTTATATGAAATTCATCTTCAATTAATATAATACTATCTTATTCCGTGTCACGAGAGCTCAAACAATGAGATCGATGTAAGAGAAGTATTATAATAATTTTTATGTTATGACGACAGACGACTACTTGTACAGCTCCATTATCCCAAATTGCACACTAGATGATGAAAATGAATTTGAAATTATTCGTTGAAAACTAAATCCAGGTTTACCGAACATTAAGGTCTGGGGCAAATGATAAAAGCCATAAAAGTGATCTGTAAAGCCATCTGTCAGCCCTTTTTATGTCCTTTTAACACGAGATTAAAACCGGACGCCTGTTAATCTAGCTTCTTCCTCAATTACCCACACATTTTGACAGCTTTTTCAGAAGGGATTTTTTCACAATATTTCATTAAACCTTCTAAGAACTATATTTTTAATACGGTATACCAGTGATGTTGGAGGCAAATAGAATAGTTAATGAGTAGAAAAAAATAACACAAAGAAAATATTGTAATGTTTGGCTTATATAAATAACAATAAAAAAATTTGAAATATTGAGGCCTTTTAATATTTTTTACCCATTACTCTTTGGACATTAATGTTTACTAGAGATCGCCTCCTGATCGGAATTCGATCAAAATTTCAGTTGATCTGGACCCAAGAAGCTTAATAAAAACATTTTAGAACTAAAACATCTGTTCTTCCTAATTTTTTAGCAGTTGTTTTTACAACAGCTGTCTTATGATTGATTCAATTCTCCTTTCTCCATAAGATTAACATTGGAACTTTGAAAGCCTGTGGGGCGTAGCCCTGGAGTCCGATGTGAATTAGAATAAGATTCTGCTCATCTACAGGACTATACCTTTCTAACGGTACGCGTGAATTTATCCTACGATGCATAAGAGATGAGAAAAAAAGAGGAAATGAAACATGCTTGCGTATTAATATATAGATAATAATTGTAGCCTATCTAGGATAAAAAATAAGAGTGCTTCTAAAAGTTATGAAATATTATTTGGTTTTCAGTGACTTCATTCAACAAATGTTCAACAAATTTATACAAATGCTTAATATTTTATTTCGTTTGTTTTCCAACAGAGCTGACTCATAATCTATTCTATATACATAATACGCGATGCCCTTTTTTTGTTAACACTGCTCTTCCCTTATTTCTGGACCAATTTTAAAGTTTAAGGTGTCAAAAGAAGGGTCTCAGTTCGTAGTTTTGCAATGAGGTCATAGATTTTTGATATTCTAATTCTAAAGCTCACGGGAAGCCCTCACAGCTCATTTTTTGTCCATAAGATTAACATGGGGAACAATTTATATTGAATTGCTAAATAAAACAGCTGTTGATAGTAAAATGGACAAACACATGTTATAGAAGAGATGAAATTGACAAAATTTCATACTTTAATACAAGGAGTGCCTATTGTGATTTTTTAACTTTTTCTCAAAATGTAGCCGGTAGAGTTTAATAGTTGATTTTTTTACGTATATTTGGGCACACAAATAAGTTAAGTAACTTAACCAAGACAAATTCATTTCTCTCTACAAAAGGAAGTTTGTAAATTAATATTTTTTAACATGGGTCTTATATGGGTTGTCCGTGTGGTATTGAAACAATAACGAAAGTTAAAAATTATTCAAATAAAACACTAAATTTGGGTGCATGGGTTTTCAAACTGTTGTGAACTATATTAAAAGGGACATGTTGTAGGTGTAAATAACCTGTTTGTTTACTATGATACTGTAACAAAATTAATGCAGAATGCTCACATATTAAAACACTTTATTTTAAAAGAGACATTTTTTAAAAGTGTTTACCTCCAGTATAACAATTTTATTTAAAAAAAAATTTTGTGTAAAGGTAGATTTTAACCGAAATATAAATGAATCATAAAACCAAAATGGATTACCGTACCCTCACAAAGATGTAGATTGTATTAATTTTTGTGATTTATTTATTTAAAGTTTGTAATCCAATGGAAAATTAACTTAAAAATTATTTAGTTATTTATAAATAGTGACGTGGAATCATGCCTTATGTTGACGACTACTTCAAACGATAGGCCAACAACAAAAACAGCCGCAGTGAGTGCTGCATGACTCGACGGGGATGAGCATTTACGTTTTATTTGTGCTGAATTTTCTACATCCAAAATCTGTGAATTTATTCTAAATTTTATAAGAGTGTTTAGTTAGAGGCCTTAAGAGATATCGGCATAAGAACAACCACGAAATCTCAACATATCACATTGGGAAGTTGGACAATTAATTAGTGATGAAGATCGATTGATGAAATATTAATATAGTGTTACCTGATTTTCAATATAATTTAAATTTTATTTTCAAAGTAACTCGGTTCATTACCATGAAGCAAGGTTTGATCACCAGGTATTCTAATAAATACAGCGCATTGCGCTGCACAGGCACCTTAGTATATAATAAAAGATTAGGCTACATTAAAAATGTCAAATGGGAAAACTACTGAATGGGTCTAAATCAAAGGGAACAAAATATGGAAATGCAAAGAAAATTCCTTAAAACTAACTACGGAAAATAAGAAGAAATTTCAAGATATTTTTAAGTCTATAAGTCGATACATTGATTGGTACTGGAGATTCGTTTCTAATACTTCTTACATTTTTCACCATTGATGATTTTAATAATGATAAAATCATTTTCATTTTGATGCGCATTGGTATTCTAAATACCCACGCCAAATATGAACTTCCTATAACAATCCGTCACTAAAACAAATATTATTAGTAAAAATGGCAGATATCTGGGTAAATATGCATTTTAAGTTTTGCCTTCAAATAATGTTTTTGCTCATTTGGACCCATTTAACCATATTTTTAAGTATGATGACGTTCTCTACAGACACACTCACCATTCATTATTCTCTTCAAATAATGCGAGCTTCAATATTTATTTATGATATATGTGGACTTAATTATCTCTAGTATGGTAGTGTTGATACCAGGAAGAGTAATAACTGTCGATTACTAGTTGAGTTAATTCAGTCTGATTTAATATGGCTTCGAATTTTTTTATTGTAAAACAACAAACACCAACACAATCCACTCACTACAAGTGAATTGTTGAATTCACTACAAGTGGGGTGCTGATGTATTGATCCAAACGATTAACTGGAAACGATTGCTTTCAAACATAGAAGAATTAATGTTCCAATAACTATAAACTATAAAAATCAATTTTAAAATACTTGGAATTTAAAATTCTGTGATTAATTACATAACAAACTACTCGAAGTGCACTCGTGGTGGTTTGTTGTACTACTCTTACAGGGAATGTCCCTAGTATATCCCAATAGTTAACCTTTAGAGAATTATTCAATTTTAAAGTATTGTTATTTTCATCTATCATAAAATTACGATGGATGTAGTTAAAAAAGGTTATTTTTGATTTATTATCTTAACATTCTTGTGTGAATGAAATTAACTCATGCAGGGCATTTCTTCGCAGCCATAGTGACATATCAGGTACATTAATCGAAGAAACATATTTATGCAGTTCGTAATTACTAATTACTATGAATCAATCTAAATTAGACATAAAGACCAGCCGCTAGCTACCCATTTGCCCTCCAATGGCGAGATGGCTATGATTGACGGCATAAAGATGTAGAATATGCTTGTTGTCCAGACTTGACGCCGGTGCAGATGTGCATGCTGATGGGCCACTAGATGACCGTGGCTCAACCTCTGCTAGACATCAATCACCCGCTGGTGTCCCACCTGCCCTACATTGACAAGATGGCCATGTTTGACGTCATCATGATGTGTAATGTGATGCTTGTTGTCCAGACTTGACGCCGGTGCAGATGTGCACGCTGATGGGCCACCAGATGACCGTGGCTCAACCTCTGCTAGACATCAATCACCCGCTGGTGTCCCACCTGCCCTCCATTGACAAGATGGCCATGTTTGACGTCATCATGAAGTGTAATATGATGTTTGTTGCCCAGACTTGACGCCGGTGCAGATGTGCACGCTGATGGGCCACCAGATGACCGTGGCTCAACCTCTGCTAGACATCAATCACCCGCTGGTGTCCCACCTGCCCTCCATTGACAAGATGGCCATGTTTGACGTCATCATGAAGTGTAATATGATGTTTGTTGCACAGACTTGACGCCGGTGCAGATGTGCACGCTGATGGGCCACCAGATGACCGTGGCTCAACCTCTGCTAGACATCAATCACCCGCTGGTGTCCCACCTGCCCTCCATTGACAAGATGGCCATGTTTGACGTCATCATGATGTGTAATGTGATGTTTGTTGCACAGACTTGACGCCGGTGCAGATGTGCACGCTGATGGGCCACCAGATGACCGTGGCTCAACCTCTGCTAGACATCAATCACCCGCTGGTGTCCCACCTGCCCTCCATTGACAAGATGGCCATGTTTGACGTCATCATGATGTGTAATGTGATGTTTGTTGCACAGACTTGACGCCGGTGCAGATGTGTACGCTGATGGGCCACCAGATGACCGTAGCTCAACCTCTGCTAGACATCAACCACCCGCTGGTGTTCCACCTGCCCTCTATTGACAAGATGGCCATGTTTGACGTCATCATGATGTGTAATGTGATGTTTGTTGCACAGACTTGACGCCGGTGCAGATGTGTACGCTGATGGGCCACCAGATGACCGTAGCTCAACCTCTGCTAGACATCAACCACCCGCTGGTGTCCCACCTGCCCTCTATTGGCGAGATGGCCATGTCTGACGCCGTGATGATCTGCGAGAAGGTGAATTATTGTTTGTGTTTAACCAAATCATCATTAGTCAATTTTGTTTTCTTATATTCTTTATAAATTTATATATTATGTTAAGTCCCTCTCAATCTTGAGAAGAAATTAAAATCACACATTTGAAAATGGATGTTTTGAGTCGCAAAGTATTTCTGATAAGTTTTTTAATCCGACTTAAATAACTGTAGACGTGAACAATCTATGAACGTGAAAAATTACACAGTACGGTCATTTTATGACTGAATGTTTGGCCCAGAAAATTAGTTTGATGGAGGACTTTTATTTTTATTTCCGTGTTTGATTTATTCGTTGATCAACATAATTATCTCTGTGACTGGTGCGCAGGTACTGAACGACGCCAAGGGTCGCGTGGCGACGGTGACGACGATCGTGGAGGAGACGCGGGAGGAGGTGACGGTCCCCAGGGACTACGTGCTGGACCAGGAGTTCCAGGAGCTGCAGGACGACCTGATGGGTGCCATGGGCTTCTCCGACGAGGACATGGCCGCCGCCATGGAGGACAACCAGGAGGCACTGGTGGAGCTGCTGGAGGAGGTCAGTAGTGTTGACTGTTAACTTAAACGTTAATTAAAAAAAAAAAAAATCATAAGGATTTCAACTTTTGGAGAACATAATAAACTTACAGTTCTCGTTCCATAAAAAGAAATTAAAACTTTTCACTTTCAAGATACAATCGGCTTAAGTTGTATTCCTACATGGTTGATCTACTAAGTTGGAGTGGTAGATCGAGGATTTTTTCGGGCATGGAATTGAAAAACGGTCTGATGGATGATAGGTATCCTAGACCATCTCTGAGCCCGGCCACTGGATATTAAATATGATAAATAAAAAAAGCTAATTTATAAAATAGCAGGTTAGGCTACGATCCGGTTTGTCCGTCCGTCCGTCCGTCATTCCAGTGGTAGTAGTTATGTAGATAAAATTTGGGAGCTTCCATTGGTATGCAGCAGAATGACTCATCCTCACGCACAGGCTTGGCCTATGTGAGGATTACATTTCACATAGTAACATGTAGGATGTTACTATGTGAACATTACATTACAAATAATGTAATGTTGTTTTCTATGAATTGTATGTTATTGGATGAAATAAATTATGTTTTCATTTGATTTTTGATTTGATTGAGGGGTAAGAACACGAACAAAGCGAAAGTTCTAAATATAACAGGAGTGATTTATAATTTGGTGAAGCGTTATAAAAATTAAAGTAATAAACACGTCGACTATTATTAGTTTAGGTAATTTACCCATCCAAAAAGTTAACTAACTTTTTCCGAAGACACTTATTTTATCTTAGAAAAAATAAAAGGCTGGATTCGGAGTGAGCCCTGAAAGTAGACCTAATATTAATGCGATAGCAATCGTAGGCTGATCTCCGAAAGTGGAAGGGGGTTTTAGGGGGTAATCTAGTGCATTTCTAAGGAGTTCTACCCTTTAGTTTGGGCACCTGTGTTAGTTTCATAAAAAAAAATTTCACAAAAAAAGTTGTTGCTAAAAAATAATACTCAAGCAAATAAATACAAATTAAAAATATTATAATATACCTGCACATTTTGCATAAATGTTTGTTTGAAAGCACATAAATGCGCACCATAGGGACGATAACATTAAAAGAAAAATACATGTCAAACATAAAATTATTTGAAATAATTTTATACATAACATAAAATATATTAAAATATATAACATAAAATTATTTATGTAATTTATTTTTAATAAGCAAAAAGAAGCAATTCTAAATAAAATCATAATTATTTATTGTATTGGATACATAGCCTACTCTTGGGAGTATTGAGGATTGTAATCGATAGAGATTTCCCTCCGGCCATCTATGATATATGAACTTCGCATGTAATATGGACGTCATGCCTGACTTTGGCAGTCGCTTTCCATCCATGTAGCGGTACAGTATCTAATACTGAGTAAAGTAAAGGATATTCAAGAAAACGAACAACAAACAATTATGTCGATAATTGAATGTAATTAAACACAATTATTTTTCTTAGATCCTAAAGTTCACTTAAATTTTAAAAATAAAGGGTTTTGGACGCTTTACCCAAAGTTGTCTGAGTTTCATTAAAAAATGCACTGTCGTTGATAAAATATGTTACAATTTAATTTGTTTACTTTATTTAACATTATAACATTCAAGAAACTGGAGACCAACTGCGGCTATGAGCTCGACGTTATAAATATTTAACACGATTATATAATTATAGTCTTAGAACCATCAATGTAAATTAACAAAATTAATTTCTTTCTAATTAAAAAATTCTTACTAAAAATTATAGATGCATTATCTTACAGTGCATAAACATTTGCGGAAGCTGGGAAATTATGAATCTTGTCATGGTACAAAAAACTATTACATTATACACGATGAATAAATTTGTCATTGACATCAGATGTTAAGAAATACAAGAAACTTGTAAATATTACAAACGGCCGTCCAGGTTCCTTTGGTCTGTTGTGTAAAACTGGAAGAGCCATATGATTTTTTTAAGAAGGTTTTATGTTATTGTCAAAATGTTGTTTTCCAGAAATACCAAGAAGGATTCCCCGAAGAAAAAAATAAAATAGAAGAGCCAAAAGCCGTAGACTACTCACAACCAGAGCTATCCATCGCTGAAAAACTGGGCAGAGTACACCTATAATCTATGTGATCATAAGCAATATTTTGTACGTAAGTTTTAAATTTTTGATTAATATTATAAAATAAAGCTAAAAACAAATTACACTGGCCTTGTTTATTATAAACTTCCTTGTTTAGTTAGTAAACCATATTACCATTTGTTTTACCGACAGTAAAATCAAAAGTTTTAATTTGTATTCCAAAGAAAATTAATTTCTACTTCAACTGTATATAAAGCAGTATTTTTTGTCTATACATCATTCATTTTGGCATAATAGTTCTTAATAGCCTTCGTGCAAGATAATAAGCAATATAATGAACAGCAAATAACAGATGAACAGCAATATCTGAACAGCAATATAATGAACAGTTTGTGAGAGTGTTTGTTATTTTATCTCATTTTCTTCTTTTTAAAGAAATTAATTAATTTTTACGCCATTAAATTGCCATTTTTATATATTATACTTTAAGATAAACAATACAAACTTGTAGCTAACTAAGCACACATATAAACATATACTTTTATGCTGTAATAGTAAATTATAATGTTTTACTAATTTTTAACATTAGATATTTTATAAAGATAAACGTTCAAACTTTCTAAATGACAGCCTATTACCATTAACCCTTTGGGGCTTGACTTTTCAGCCATTTTATTGTTTGTTGTTTTTTTTTTTTTTTTTATAAAATAAATTTCTATAATGGATAAAACTTAGTTTTGCTAAGCAAAATCATTTGGTTGAATTTGACTTCCAATTAAGTACTTGTACTTTTATGATGGGAGTCCATAAAAAATTGGGTTTAAAGGTGAATTGTTTTATTAAAGGATTAGATTGTAAATTATATATTTATATATTGCCTGAAATCTAATTTTGTCAAGTTTTTAATAGATTTTTATACACGGCCTGTTGGTAGCATGATTTTGGTAGCGATGCTCAACCTCTTTCATGATTTGAGTAACTTATGCCACACAAGCGATCTTCCTTTCCTTCTTGTTCTTATCCTTCTTTTGATTCTGATCCTTTATTTTTCTGAGGGCGTACATCTTAAATTAGACATAGTTATGTTTTGATTGGATGTATCCCAGATGAAATAACTTAGGAGGATAATTTGGTTTTGAAGTATTGCCCATGAGAAAATTCCAAATTTTTAATCGCCTTAAAGGTTAATTGTTACTTGTGTGGGCTGCAGACACTCAAGACCATGAATGTTGGCCAAGATATGAAAACAGGTTGTGATAAGTGTCGTGCCATTTACGGGAACATGTTGTAAAATAGCCTCAAGAAAACTATTTTTATAGACATGAATAAAATATAATTTTAAGATGATCTTCGGAAAAATATTTTACTCAAAACCAACGTTCTTTACGTTCTTAGTAGTTTTCATTACCAGGAGCAAAAGTTGGTCTTTTTGGTGCTCAATCGTGTTTTAAAAACGAGGCGTAGCCGAGTTTTTAAAAACGATTAAGCATCAAAAAGACACTTTTGCTCCGAGTGATGAACAACGTTTTTTATCATAATGCGAAATTTAGACTTTTGATTGTTAAAAATAATAACTATAAAGTTTTATTTTCAAGGTTATATTTACAAAGTAAGTAATATGCAGTGTTTATATTTCTGTTATTTACAAACAATGCTTTTCATAACGTTTGAATTTCAAAATTCTGCTCAACAACATAAATAAATCAATAGTAATATACCTGGCTAACAGCTGACTTTTCAGTACTAGCACCTAAAAAATTCTCCTGATGATTTTTCAGTCCTAGGACAGAAAAGATTCGGTTTTGGTACTATTGAGAGAACAAAAAACTGGCTGATTTCGTGCAGAATTATAAAAATATATTTATTATAAAAATGTAATATTATTTAAATTATTCTTTGTTAAAATTTAGGTGAAATATTCATCATAATAAAAATTTTATTTTATATTTTAACATGTAATGAAAGACTAAAATGTTGAGTTTACTATCAATTAATTAGTATGCATTATACAATGTTTGTAAAAATAATTTTCTAAATGGATATAGCAGTAATGTGGCCATTTACTTTCCTAGCAATGAATTATGGCTGGTTCCTCTTCAGGGATTACGGTTCTATAAATTGGAAATTTATCTGTGTTTTATTTTAACTTTAATTGTTTTTAATACTTATAAAAAAGGCGTTACTTTGTTGTAAAAACATGTTATGCTATGTCAAACATGAATATAACTTTCATTTTTGTCTTAAGATAAACAATCTATGAGTAATACTATGTAGTGTAAAGCGTAATGTTAGTGTTTTGTTCTTGATTTAATACCAGACTTATGACTCACTTTAAAGTGTTCCACATAAAATAAACGGTATCAGTTAACTGACACATACTTTCTCCCAACAATATAAAAAATATGTTAAAAGCTTCAAACATTAATGTCTTCATGACTCAGTCGGATAGCTACGAGCTGAGCAGCGCTCGTTTGACCCTACGCGCGTCTGTGACTTTTAACAACGTACTGCGTTTACCGCTAAATGAAAAATTGAATTTTCTCCGCAACCACTTGACGTAGAGCAATAATTTAAAATACTGGATTATTTAGTTTTTTGAGCTTGATTTAATGGTGATAAGTAAAATTTATTTCAAGATAACAGCTATTTTGAAAATTCAAAAAATTTATTTTTTAAACACTTTTTATTTTATAACTTTTGAACGCGCATTTTCTCGGAGATGCGGGTGGTGTCATTTTAATCAGCATTTTAATCCTAATAAACCACAAAATTTTAATCAAAATCGTTAGAGCCGTTTTTGAGAAATTTTGATTTTTCACGTTTTTTGAGGGTTTTTGGGGGTAAACTACCCTTAAAAATCAAAAATTCAAAAAAATGAAAAAAACGCCTGGAATTATCGTGGGTTTGGACCTACATACCAAATTTCACCAAAATCGGACCATTGGGGCATTCTCTAGCTCTGTTTACATCCAGACACACAGACACACACACACACACACACACACACACACACACACACACACACACACACACACACACACACACACACACACACACACACACACACACACACACACAGACAGACATCACTCCGAAAACCACTTTTTTGGACTCCACAATGGATAAATCCACCAACAACTCAAATTCGAAAATTTTGACGAAAACAATACTTTCTCCATATACTATGGTATAGGGGGAGAAAGTAAAAATGCCTCTGTTAGATCATAAAATGCTTATAATAATTAAATGTTTCAATGCTTTAATTTTTCGTTCAATCAAAAACTAATAATAAGGAAATAAATTACCTAATGTAATTTATGTCATTACATTTATGCGTAACTTTAGGTTTGAGCTAAGATAATATTCTAAAGTTTGAATACAATGAATATGTTTACATAATGTACAGTATACACAGTATTGGCCAACAATGTTAACAGCCCCTCTAGAGATTTAGGTCTGGAATCAATACAGATTTCCCTAAGGTACGTTACCAATAAATTAACTCAACTCTCTGTTAATCTTCTGGGCCTAACAGCACTTACTGACCAATATTTTCATTCTAAATAACTTTCATAAAGGGTTGTTTTATTTTTAGTTTTGTATCGCCGTATTTAAAAGATATACATGTTTTTACATTTAAAAAAATTTTATGGTGGAACAGAGTGCTGTCGAGTTTTCATATACGCCTATTAGGTTTATATAAAGTAAACACTTTTTATTAGCATATGTGTTGTTTGCAATCATAAATGAAACATAAAATTCTTCAACACTCAAAACAAGTAATAATTCTACGCGTCTTTTTCTGATATGTTTGCAGTGTTTTTCTTTCAACTTCGTAAGGCTACACGTTTTGTGTTCTTGAAGGGGTGGTCGGTAATATCAAAATGGTCTAATAAAGTAGCAGATAAATACAGAGAGGTACAATTAATCCTATCAGCGGATTAACTCTCTGGACCAAATGCAGATCTTCTCAGAACCTCTACCTTTACCTCGCCATTTGTTGGCTTTATTTGGCTATAGCTTAGGCCTATAACTAAACATAATTTCAAAGCTGTAAAGGCAATGTTTTTGTTCAACTCATTTAATAATAAATGTGTTTTTTTTTGTCATTACTATTGAAACCGCTCTAACACTGGTTGTTTTTATAAACTGCGAAATTTAGTTATAGCGGAATCGCAAATTTATGATAGTATAAAAATATGTCCATTAACGCTCACAATCCTTTCCAGAAGTGTTATGTAATAACTATAATGTTTTACGATGGAGTTCATTATCTATCTATATAAATAAATCACAATCCCTTTTTTTGATGGGACTCCATATCTCGAGAACGAGTGCACCAAATTGAACGATTCTTTTTTTGTTCTGTTCCTTAATGCCAGGGAAAGGTTTGTGTGAAAGAAAATTTTTAATCCACCCAACCTTTATTTAGTAATTTGACTTTAAAAATTATAAAAATGCCTTTAAATTAACATTGGTGGAAAATGCTTTTATTAAACTGTGAGATACAAAAGAGATAATTTCCAATTACAAAGAAACTATCATGATTAAATATCAATCAAATACAGTTAATGAAACATAACATAGTTAGTATATGGTGAAAGGTTTTCCCAAATGAGAAAAAGGGTTTATTTTTATAATTCGTGAAACAATAAATCATTAATATTGTGGGACAACGTTCTCCTGTAGTCTTATCCCAAACCATTAACAATCTATCCGCTAGATGGCAGCACCTGATATTTGAAAATTTCCAATGCCATTTGGTTTGATCATATGTAAGAAAATTAATACTAATATTTGAAAGTTAAAAAACATGTGTTTATTTGTTTACATTTTTGTGTTTGTTGTGTAAAGTCATTTTTAACCACAATCACAAAAGAAAACTACCGTATTTGTTTGTTATAATGCCACCAATCAGACGTGCTAACTTAGGCCGCAGAACTCGGCATGCTGTACATGCTAGAAATGTACGAATAAGTCAACGTGCGGTGCAAAATGATATTCAAAGGAATCGCTGACATCACGATAGATCTAGAAATGTATTTAATCCTCATCGAGCCGCCTTCAATTATAACGTAGCAATTGCTTACAGTTAACTACAGATCATAACTATTGGATCAATGAACGTTGTTTGTCCACATTGCAAAGCATTTAAGTTTAAAAATGAATCACCTGGATTGTGTTGCCTCAGTGGCCAAATCAAATTGACACCATTGGTATTACCACCAGAGCCACGTCAAAACACTCAAATTAAATAATAACATGCGAGTAGAGTTACAGAACGATCAATCTGATGAAGTCTTTTCCAAACAATTGCTAGAAATTGGAAATGGTAAAATACCTGTTGACCCATTGTCTGAATGCATTACATTCCCTGCCAATTTTTGTAACTTTACAAAATCAACAAACTAACTTATCGAGATGGTGTTCCCAAACATAATTGAAAACTACAAGAATCATGTTTGGTTAAGCGGACAAGTTATTTTAGCTGCAAAAAATGTTGATGTCAAAGAAATTAATATTAATATTCAAAATAAGATACCCAGTGGATTGGTGACATACAAATCTGTTGATTCTGTTAATAACCAAGATGATTTGTTAATTATCCAACAGAGTTTTTAAATTCAATTGAATTTCCGGGATTACCACCTCACAATCTTCAATTAAAAGTGGGGTCGGCAATCATCATGTTGAGGAACATAAACCAGCCACGCCTTTGTAATGGCACTCGGCTTATAGTAAAAAGTTTAAAGAACAATGTCATGAAAGCCACAATATTACAAGCGAAGTACAGAGGCGAAGACGTGTTGATTCCACGGATCCCTATGATTCCAAACGACATGCCATTTTGACTTAAGCGGTTGCAATTTCCAGTACGACTTGCATTTGCAATGTCAATAAATAAATAGCAAGGGCAGTCGTTGAGTGTTTGTGGCATCAATTTGGAAAATCCATGCTTTTCACATGGCCAACTCTATGTCGTCTGTTCCCGTGTCGGAAACCCATCGAACTTATTTATTTTTATGCCCCAGAAAACAAGACTAATAATGTTGTATACCAAAAAGCATTACAATAAACGAGTTTGTTTTTTTATATATTTATTGTTATTTATTCCATTTCACATTTAATATTCACATTAACGACAGGACAACGTCTGTCGGGTCATCTAGTAGTAAATAAATCGAATATAAATTCCATTTTGGAGAGTCACTGAAGACAAAAGATGTTAATCACACAACTTTAAAATTAGTATTTGCAAATGATTTTGAAATAATACACTGGAAATAACCAAGAACAATGATTGACTAACAATGTGTGATGTAGCCTATATTTTCGAATGACCCATATTCTAACTATACTTGGTTACGTCATAAAAATAGAATACACATAATATCTGGTAATTTTTTTGCCCTCTGATTACTTCATTCTTTGTCAGGTAGCTAAACAGCATGAATAGAAAGGTTATACCATTGGATGTTTAATTAATTATTGAAGAGAAACATTTTAGTTTGCTTTTGTTTGATAAAAAACTATACTTTTCATCCTTAACCATCCCAGTCTTAAGTGCCTCAGTTTTCAAGTTTGGTTGAGTGGCTGAGTGGTCATAGGATATGCTAACCCGAAGTTTACCGGTTCGACTCCACAAAAGTAAGTAACTTTTTAAGGAAGGTCTTCTGAAAGGTACCTTTCAAAACTCGATAATGGGCACTGCTGCAGTTTATTTTCGGGTTTTTAATAATTGACTCTCTATAAAGTTTCACCTGGTCTTAACAAATCTGCAAAAGTTATTACTCTCAATGACACTCCCTCTTAATTTATATTCACCTTAGTAAACCTTAGTAACAATCGGAGTATTACAACATTACTTTCCGCCCAAGGTAAACAAATTTTTCCGTACAGCAAAAATCAGCTGAGTTTAAAACAAATTAAATTTTGAATTCCAGCTTTGTTTACTTTGTCCAATGGCGAAGAATTTACAAAAATAATCCTCCTTTAAAACTTCCACATTTATTAGTAATTGCGTCGTGATGAAAAGTATCGTTAACAACTCGTCCGGAAAGCCCATTTCCAGGCTCGATAGTGTTTTCCACGCTCGGCTTCGCCTCGCGCGTAAAACACTATCTCGCCCAGAAATGGGTCACTTTCCGGACTAGTTGTGAAATATACTATTATCTTAAACGACGGGGAAATACTACATACTTGTATCTTTATAGTTAAGCGACAATCTGTGCAAATGTTTAGTTGTATACAAGTTGTCATTGACCATGAAACTTATTGGAGGTTCATGTCCTTTAACTCTGTTGACATGTTTGACATATGAGGTTACAGATGACAGTGCAGCTGTCGGTTTCGCCATGGACTGTTGACACATCGACACATCGTCCTTGCCATCAACAACTGTATAATGTACTCCTTACTGCACATTATCAGTGGTATGCGTTTATATATGTACACATGTAGGAACGAGATGTATGTACTGGAACGCGATGTACTATAAACTACAGGTCAATATTCAAGCTATTTAATCACTTTATTCTAATTATCTTGCCGAACCATATTTCAAATTTTCTCATTATATATTGTTAACTCCTTACATACATAACTTGTATGACTGTAGTTACAAAATGTACATCTTATAGTAAATGTTTTTTTAAATATTAAAACTATTAAAAACAAATAAAACAATACAGTAAGAAAACGCAATAATCATACTAACAAATTATGTAGAAAAATGTGTTTCTCAGGTTTGTTTCTCAAGGGGAATCAACAAATCGTTATATTTTCCTTATTCATTAACATAATTAATTTGTGAAACCTCGTCGTGTCACTGAAATTAATTGGTACCTAATATACTTATTCTTTATCATCCTTATATCAGCAACCCCATGTATTCAGCTCGTAGATACAGAACGCAAAATATCAGTTTTGAGTGGATAAAAACAGGTGTAAATAAAAACGAGAATACTCAAAATGTATAAGTAAAATTAATTCTAAAAAATGTTGCATTCAGTATATAAAACCAAAGAAACCATTCAAGTTCAAAATATTTAATTAATGATTCCAGATATTTATTTAAATATTCAAAAGAAATTCAAATAAAATACGTATACAAATATTGTTAGTGCCACTTTTACAGTATTTATCTTAACTTATAATTGAATTAATCCGTTATTTGAATTTTATACGCCAGGCAATTATGGATTTATGGATTTGAAAGATACTATCATCAAATTGCATACTCTAATTGTAAAACCTGATTTCAGTAACGTTGATATCTGATGAGTTTAATCAATGCTTTACGGTTTTATTGCTATTTTTTATATTAGGTTATCATTGTGAATAAATAAATCCGCTATGAATATTTGTTTGGAATACCTGTAGGGCCATTTCAACAATCTGATATTGACTAACAGTAGAAATCAATTAATTAAGTTGAGATCCGGCAACCAACAACAACTCATCTCAGTTAGAGGTCAGGTTCTTGATCACGGCTAAAATTACTGAAGATTAAACGCAAACATTTGCACGATCGCGAGACAGTTTCGTAACTAAATTTGCTCTGATTGCGTATAACTAAAATTTTGATATTAATCAGTTTTAAAGTGCTATTTATGAATGTTACTTCTACATTCGTCTATTATTTATTTCTTATTTACGTTTACCTAAAATTGAATTTATAATTGTGGAATTAAATGGTTATTTAATATTCAGTAGACCTTATAGTAAAAATATTTACAACGCATTACTAGTAAACGAAAACTATTATAAATATTAATAGATAGTTATGATCGTGAGAATATGAAAAATTATCATGAAAATAGTCATAGTTTTCATGTTTGTAAATGAAATATAGCAGTAGTTCTAAAAGTTCAAACAGTTTATTGACTATTTCAATTATGTTGTGAAGTGAATATTAGATCCATTTTTAAATTCTCTTTAAGCAGCCCCTACATATTACTTAGGTATTTTATGTTTGTATCAGCTTCTTGTTGATAACCGCATTTTGTTTGATAACAACTATTATCTTACTTAATCTTTATCTTATATTTGCTTAAACTTTGCATTTAAGAGTGTTTTGACATTTTATCCATTTTTGTATAAATTAAGTTTAAACATTGTAGTTTTTTACATTAGTCGTATGGGTTTTCGTTTTGATAACGAAAACAACTTTTTTATCATTCTGCACGAAATCAGCATGTTTTTTGTTCTCTCAATAGTACCAAAACCGATTCTTTCTTGTCCTAGGACTGAAAAATCATCTGGAGAATTTTTTAGGTCCTAGTAATGAAAAGTCAGCTGTTTGATAAGTATATTAATATTCATTCATTAATGTTGGGGAGCAGAATTTTGAAATTCATACGTTATAAAGAGCATTGTTTGTAAATAACAGAAATGTAAACACTGCATAATACTTACTTTGTAAATATTACCTTAAAAATACAAATTTTTATTTAATATTTTTAACGATTAAAAGTATTATTTCGCATTATGATAAAAAACGTTGTTCATCACTCGGAGCAAAAGTGAGTCTTTTTGGTGCGCAATCGTGTTTAAAAACGAGGCGCAGCCGAGTTTTTAAAAACGATTAAGGATTACTATCTAGTGATGAAAACTACTATTACAACGAAAGGTGGTACGGTAAACATAAATAAAAGAACACTACATTAAGAATTTTGAAACAGCTGACAACTATGAAGAGCTATAGTTTGGTTGTTGGTGTAGCATGATTACCATGACAGTATAACAAAAGTGAATTAACCAACGAGCAAGGCTCCGTCAACCCGGTTCTCCTATAGCCTGCTATAATATAATATAGCTATAATATAATCATAGCTTTAGAATTCTCTATTGCTAAAAGCTTTATTTTAATCAGTTGTTTAAACTGTTGAGAAATTTTATATCGAAGTAAAATATTCAAGTCCAGAGATTATCCATCAACGCTTTATGTTCGTTGATTTCATGTTTGCATCAGTAATTATATTCAGATTCATCAGGACCGAGCCAGCTGTTGCCGGGGTGTAAGCTGCTCTCTCCTGAATGCATAACACATCGACCGCAAAGCGGCTGTTGTGGATACTAAATAGTTGACATAACCACTGTAGGACAGTTTAGATCAAACAGAATTTAATCGCCTAAAAGTAGTGTAAAATTGCGGCCGCTGGCCCAGTTCAAGGTCACCTGAGGGATGACGTCATCGAGGTCAATGACCTCACCGATGACGTCATCGATGACGTCATCGATGACGCAATCGATGACGTCATCACTAATGACGTCATTTCGATGACGTCACACCCATGACGTCACAGAAATGACGTGCTGATGACGTCATCACCCCTTACGTCATCAAAATGACGTCACCGACGCCACTGAGGTCAAGGTCATGCCGAAACTTAAAATTTTTTGGCACTTTTGCCGTTTCTCGCACTACGCTCCGAGTTTCAGTCAGAGTCCTCGTGACCTTGACCACTTGGAGCGAATTTTCGACGAGAAACGGCAAAAGTGCCAAGTTAAACTCGAGTTTCTGACATGACTCTGCCTAAATGGGCAATCGGTTATCCCTCAGGTGACCTTGAACCAGTACAACGCCCGCAATTTCATGTTACTGCGACCTTGAAAACTTAACAACGGAGCGCCGACACCGATGCGCACCCCACGACAGCCACCGAGTGACTGACTATCAGGCTCTGTGTATGCTAGGTATATCGGCTTGAGAGACTAAGACTCTAAACTGTCAGGAATGGGAGTAACTAACTGAATTTTGCAAGGAAAAGTCATTTCATCCAATATTTTAAACAAATCCTCATCAGTAAAACTGACATTAGTCTGTTTTGTATAAAACTTAGGGTGTCCGCGCAACAGTTTGCGCCACTTAGCTAAAGTTGAAACTCTCTTAACTTTGAGTGGTGGACAGTGAGCAACTAATAAAGTCTTAACACGGCTAAGTTTCTTACCTAAAGTGTCCTGCGACATGGCTTCACCTCACAAAAGTCCGCACAATACTGAGAGACTGCTTGTAGCGCATGAGTCAAGGGAAAAGAGGTGGGGGAAACAGCAGGAGTGGGGGAAGGTCACAGTGGCGGGGGAAGGTGAGGTGGTACGCTGGAGTATCGCATCACTTCACCATGAGCTGTCCTACAGTCAACACACTGTTCTCTTGGCCCGAGTTGGCACTAGAAGAAACATTTCTGTACAGCTTAGGCTGTGAGAGCCGAGGAAGCAAAGTCAAAGTGGAAATTGTGTTAAACTCCAAGATGAAGAGTCTCCTAAATAAACTAATTGTATCCTTGCAATCTCCTATAACTTTAGAGAAATACCACTTTATTAAGCGACACCTTATACTTTGGCAAAACGAAGCGGAAATGGAAAAGATTACAGTAAAATTAATTTAACTTAAAACCTGGACTGGACACTCATGGCGATACCACGTGGCGTGCAAACGCCACCCTAAACATTACAAGTTAGGTTATTGAGCTCCTCTGGTACGATAACCGATGTGCTAGAGTTAAAGTGTGATGACCTTGAGTCAAAACACTGAAATACTACAAGTCGATATCGTCCCAGAGTTAAAGTGTAGTGACCTACATTCAGAACTTGTAAAATTACTTACATATAGAGAGCTAGAGAACAGCGAGACGCACCGCATGGAAGCCGGAGACATACTGGCGAAGCGGTGTTGTGCAGCCTAGGCACCCAGTTGTGGTGGGGGTATAGCCAACACTTAGAGTACAAGTGTTGTGGGTGACCTTGACCCACTTAACTTACCTGACCCCCCCCCCTCCCAGTGTTATCCCCACCACTAAAAATGGGTATATATAGGAGTGGTGATCAACCGTCCTCTCATTCTGCTTTACACCGTTAAGCTGAACACCACCATGTCTGCTATGAACGTCCCAGCCTCTACCTCTGGCCCGGTCGCCTCCAACTCCAGCCCGAGCATTGGACCAATCCGATCGGGGCCTTCGTCAAGGAGTCGTGTCCGATTCTCCGGCTTTGGTCCTGTGAGGAAGGAGTTGCGGAGCAGCGGAGCGTCTCAACCAACCACGATGGACGCATCAACTCAGACTCCACCAAACATCATCGAGTGGTACGACGAAGTGATAGAGCAAAGGGACAGAATGCTAGAGAATACTCGCAGGGAGCTACTTCATATCCGGAGTAAATGGGAAAAACTAATTAGGAAGTGTGAAAGCCTGTTGGACAGTGATGATAGTGAGGATGAGAGTGGATAGGTGTGTGGGTAAAGACTTGGACTGGGACTTGTGTGTATGTATGAATGTGTGCGTGAATGTGAAATACAGAGCGGGGGATAGATCACTCTGTGGCAATGGACTAACATGCCACTTAGTGATCTATCCCCCGTTCTGGTAATGTTTTTGGATGGCCTTGACCCACTTTACCAAGGCTAGCTAGTACCCCCACCACTGATAAGTGTATATATACGGGTATTAACGTGCAGTTTGGTTATTCTGCTTTGTACCGCTTAGCTGAATACAGCACTGTAACATGGCTTTCAACTCCAAAACTTCTCAGGCTTCCTCTTCTTCTTCAAGAAGGCGTGCTGCCAACGTCCTGCCTGCTACTCGTGGACCTGCTCGACCATTCCACAGCATAACTGTTGCTCGGGCAAACGCCTGCAAGGCTCCAATGCTACGGACCTTGCTGGAGGTGAGCCAAGACGGGCAAGGCTTGCTCAGTCCTGGTCAACGGCAGGAGCAAGAAAGGCGTATGGCGTACTACAGGCTGCAGGGTGTAGTTCCCAGCTTGAAGTTAGGCGATCCGAGAGTAGCAAGCATCAACGAGGCAGCGGACTACATATCACACCTTTACAGTGTTTTAGAAGTAAAGGACCAACAAATTGAAAACTTAAAAGAACAATTGAAACAATTTAACTTTAATCCTGTGGAGTTTGTGGAAGCAGTGATGAGTGATAGTGATGATGAAGGAACTGAATATATATTGGGTATGTAATGAAAGACTTGGACAGGGACATGTGTGTGTGTGTGTGTGTGTGTGTAGAATACAGAGCGGGGGATAGACTACTTTGCGGCAATGGACTAGCATGCTGCTTAGTGGTCTATCCCCCGCTCAAAGGGTAGCATTGGATGACCTTGACCCACTTTACAGCAAGGACAACCGGTTAACTGGTATAAAAGAGGGGGTCTATACATCTCGACTTCATTCTGCTTTGGACCTTCCAGTGGAACGCTAGAAACAATGAGTGGATCGCTGCTTGGTGCTAACTTGGACAGGTATTCTGTGATGGTACACTATGAAGATTGTAGAGACATGTTGACGGCTGTGTATGATTGTTTGGTGAGAAAAATCTTTCAAGAAAACTGCCAATTTATGTTAGCGTGGAAAAGAAACTTGTTTGTTGATGGTCATGCTACAATGCAAAGCATGAACCACCTTCATGTGTTAAAAGTAGGACATCATAATTTGAACGAACTGGACGATATGTTTAGGGAGCTGGAGTGTTTGATACATCAGGAGTGTAAACCATGTGAAATTGAAATTTTTAAATTGGATATGGAATTAGAATAAAATGTGTTAAACAGGACTTGGACTTGGACTTGATTGAGGTTTTGTAGAACAGAGCGGGGGATAGATCACTTTGCGGCAATGGACTAGCATGCTGCTTAGTGGTCTATCCCCCGCTCAAAGGGTATCTTTACGTGACCTTGACCCACATAAATTGTATAGTTGGTGGGGGTATAAAAAGGGTAAGCAAATTGGATGGATACAACACTTCCATATCATGGCTCCACTTGACAACACCGTGTTCCATCGCAACAGAATTGTCTCTATTCTGGAGGTAATACCTCTAGAAATTATAGAAGTAGAGGACCAACTACCTGCGGTTGATCAAGAAGAAGAGGAGGAGGAAGAGATAATGGATATTGAAACGGACTCTGACGAAGCTGGTTCAACGGACAATGAAGTGGACTTGCACGCCTACGAAACATTAGAGTCGTCATCTGAGTCGGAAATGGAATTCCAATTGGAAATCGAAGAAGAAGAACAAGAACAAGACACTCCCCATCGTCCAATGGATAGGATGTTAGTTGCCAGAAGAATTATGTATTGTCATCGCTGCCTATTCCGTGATGAGGATGATTCCGACTCTGATGGTGATGTTTCACCCTTGTAAAAAGTTTAAACAAAAAGTTAAAAAAAAGAAAAGAATGTGAGCGGGGGATAGAGCACTTTGTAGTAAATGATGCTGCTTAGTGCTCTATCCCCCGCTCAAAATAATAATTCCAAATGACCTTGACCTACATAAACTTGCTCAAACAGACGTCTTTGAAAAAACTTGTACAAATTATTGAATTTAGACCAAATATCATCAATTTATCAAGCCTACTGATAAATGTATTACAAACGGTTGTGTAAAGGCTAAATTTAGCACATGAGTGATAACCTGTTTCCATATGACGTCACTTTCCCCACCTATCTGCCTCGGTTATAAAGGGTCCCGGTGGAGTGCGCTGCTCATTATTGCGTGGACATTCACAGAGTGTGCATTCAAAGCCAAACTGTTTGAAATGGCTCTTTGCGACATTTGTGGGGAAATCTTTCAAGACGAAGATCTTTTCACCATACACAGAGAATTACATGAAGACGAAGATAGAAAAGAAGATATTACCATGGATGAAATAGACTTAGACTCAATTGACCGGTTTTTGGAAGAGCACCAGAAGCAGACGGACTACTGGGACAGCTATCTACAGCAAATGCAAAGAAGAAGACCTAGTGTGATCCAATTTGCTGGTGCTGGACCATCTACTGCTAGAAGACCTTTTGAAGAAGAAGACACTGAAGAAGAGGACACTGAAGAAGAACTGGAAGATGTGAAACAACTGCGCACCACGGCCTTGCCAGGACGAGTTGTAACACATTTCAAAATTAATAATGTTCAATTGGAACTGGAAACATTTATAACCCAGGCTAAGGAACTTGTTGGTGGAACCTTGAGGGAAGAACTACAAAGATTAAATTTTATTAAATTTGGAATGGTGTTAGAGGCTATGTTTAACAATACTGATGGTGAAACAGCATTGAGAGCGTTCATTACCAAAAACCGAACCCTTACCTTCACCTCCAACATCGATGATATTATTGAAGAATGCTTGGAAGAACTTATAACAAAACTTCAAGAACATGAAGGAAGAGGATCTGGATGGACTTTGTCATCAATTGAAGGTATGGATGTAAGGGTTCACAAGCATGGATATGGTTTAAGGGGTAGTAGTTTTATCCCTTTACCAAAGAAAATCCAAAACACTAAATCGTGTAGGAATGTGCAAAATGAAGGTAATGAATGTTTTAAGTATGCAATGTTAACCAAGTATGTTAAAGATCATCCTGAAAGAGTTGGTAGAGAATATTACGAAAATGAACACCGCTACAACTTTCAAGGCCTCACCTACCCAGTTACATTGAAAGACATAGACAAATTTGAAAAGAAAAATCCTGGCGTTTCAGTGAATGTTTTCGGTCTGGATGATTCGAACAACGTTTATCCTTTGCGGGTAGTAAAAGTTGAGCAAAGAAACCACACGGATTTACTACTGATCACTAAGGGTGAAATTTCACATTATGTGTGGATAAAGGACTTTGCATCCTTGATTCAAGTCCAACGCCGTGTTCCCCATTTTTTTACACAAGTTTGGATGACCTTGACCCATATAAATGATGTGAATATTTAAGACAACGTTCATTGTGATTATACATGTGATACAACAAACATTGAAACCTGCAATATGAAGGACTTGAAGCAACAAATTGTCAACGAACTTCATAAACCTGCAAGAAGAAAGTTTCCACGAAGAAATACGGTGATAAAAGGAATTAATGATTTATATCAAGCGGATTTAATCGAAATGATTCCTTATAGCAAACAAAATAAAGGATATAAATACATATTGACTGTTATTAACTGTTTTTCAAAAATGGCAGATGCTTTACCACTAAAAGATAAAAGTGGCAAAAGTGTTACAAAAGCAATGGAAACAGCTATACAAAGAGACAAACATACTATTAAACATTTACAAACAGATGATGGAAAAGAATATTTTAATAAGGAATTTGCAAATTTAATGAAAAAACACAATATAAACCATTACTCAACCAATTCAGAGGTAAAAGCTTCAATAATCGAAAGATTCAACAGAACTTTAAAAAGTGCAATGTATAAAATGTTTTCCAACAGAGGATCGCACATATGGATTGATATGTTACCAAAACTTATAAACGATTACAATAACAAATTTCATAGGACTATCGGGATGAAACCAAACCAAGTAACTAGTAAAAATGAAAACCTTGTATTAAAACGTATAAAAACGAATACTAAACCAAAAGTTGAAAAACTAAAGCCTAAAAAATTTAATGTGGGTGATAAAGTGCGAATAAGTAAATATAAAGGTGTATTCAGTAAAAGATACCTGCCAAATTGGACCAATGAGGTTTTTACTGTATTTAAAGTACAACCTACAGTACCTGAGACATATATTTTAAAAGATAATAAAGGACAATTGCTTGAAGGAGGGTTTTATGGACATGAAATGTTAAAATCAACAGTAGGCGATGTATATTTAGTTGAAAAGGTGTTGCAACGGAAAAAAGATAAGGTCAAAGTACGATGGTTAGGATTTAATAAGACGGAAGATTCTTGGATACCTAAAAAGGATTTGATATAACGATAGAGAATCATTTTAGGTTGAACCATTACAAAGGATGGAGATAGTACCACAAAAAGAGAGTTTTACTATTAATAATATAGATGAACTCACAGTGGATAATTCAGAATTCAATAGTGGGAAACATGGCAATTTGTTACCAAACACCGTTCGTTGTCTGGTTACCGGACCTTCCAACTGTGGAAAAACTAATGTAGTATTCAATTTGATTACAAACCCTAAAGGATTACGATTTAACAATCTATATGTATTTTCAAAATCACTACAACAACCAAAGTATCAATTATTGGAAAAGATACTGACTAATGTGCCTGAAGTTAAATATTTAAAGTTTAATGCAAGCGAGAGTGTCATGCAGCCACAAGAAGCTAAACCATTCTCCGTGTTTATATTCGACGATGTATCTTGTGAAAACCAAAACACAATAAGGAATTACTTCGCTATGGGTCGACATAACAACATAGATAGCATTTATATTGGCCAAACTTACAGCAAAATACCTAAACAACTCATTAGAGACAATGCAAACATGTTAATTGTATTTAAACAGGACGAAACCAACCTAAAACATATATATTTTGATCATGTAAATGCGGATATGACATTTGAACGATTTAAAGAGTTGTGTGGAAAGGCTTGGGCTGAAAAGTATGGGTTCCTAACAATTATGAAGGAACAACCGCTAAACAATGGTCGATACAGGATAGGATTTGATAAATTTATATTAATACATTAAACGTGGTATAACACATTCATTGTTGTACAACACGTCTTGCTACAAACATGGTTAACCAAGAAAAATTAGTAAAAGAAATAAAATCACTTAGTGATTCTATTCGGGCTAAAAACAGAGCATTGAAACTAGGTATTAGCGAGAGGGAGAAATTCCTTGAATCTACTTTTAAACCTATTACTGAACCCTTGAAACAATTAAACAAAAAATTTGCTAAACCTGTATTGGAAGGAGATGCGATTGCACCTATTACGAAGTTTGAAAGAGAAAATGTAAAATCAGAAGATTTTAGTGATGAAGACCTGGAATCCTCTACGTATAGTGGTTTTACCGGTGGAGAACCCGAAAGAGAGCTAGAATCACCGGACTATAGTGGAATAAAAGAATTATATGAAGTAAAAGCCAAAAGAGGACATGAAGTTGTATCAACTGCTAGTGAAGAGGAAAAAGAAGAAGAGACAAGGGAAGGTCCGTCAAACATAAGCTTGTTGGGTGAAAACATTCATAACAAAGGACCTTTAGGAAGGAAATATATGGTAAAAATGTTACTCGGAACAATTCCTAATAAGAATTACCATAGTTATGGAGCGAGATTAACAAAAGACGGTTTAATGATAGGTAATAGCCCGTTAAACGTTGACGAACATGATAATATTGTCATTGGTGATCAAAGGTATAAGGGCACAAAAGGATTATTTGAATTATTATTTGAAAATAAGCCTTCAGTATCGGTAGTGAAAGAAAAAGACATGGAAGCATATAAAAATATTTTGGAACAGACAAATGCATATAGAAGAAAGTATTTACCTGACCAGCCTCCTTTTAGATCTAAGTCTTTAAAATATAAAGAATTTGTATCCAAGTTAATACCAACTAGAAGACAAACAATGCCGTTAACACAAAGAAAACCTGTAAAACGAAGATTTATGGCATCCACTTTGGATGTAAGTGCTCAGGAACGAAGAAAAAGAAGTAAGTCCGTTACGGGTACAGGTTTAATGAAGGAACTATATAACACAAATGTGATTTATTATAATAACATCAATAAATTGGTGGATAGAATGAAACTAATACATGAAGCTAAAGAAGCGGGTCATACTGGATTGGAAAACGAATGGGTGGCTTTAGTGGATGAACTCCGAAACCGTGGGGTAATCTCATAAAAATGCGTTACTCCCTAGAATACTATTCAGTTGCACCATGAGTGTCGACAAGTTCGGACGTTACTCCTCGGATGGGTTATATTATGCCAATAGTTTAAAAAGAAGTGCTGGTTTACCACAAACACCTGATGGAGATTATGATATGAGTAATAAAAGGTTAAAAAACATAAAAGATCCTACGGATGAAAACGATGCAATAAATCTAAAAATATTAAAGGAAAAGATATCGCCAACATTAAGACTACAAAATAACACATATGACGCAGAAGATCATAGAATCATCAACGTTGGTAAACCAAATCAAAACGGTGATGCAATAAACAAAGGTTATTTGTCATCTGAATTAAAAAATACGTTAAAATTCAATGGGAAAACGTATAGTGCTAACAATAAACGTATATCCAACGTAGATGACCCTAAAGATGCAAAAGACAGCGTAAATAAACGCTATTTACATTCTTTGATACCTGAAAAGACAAAAGATGGATTTTCTTTTTATAAATTTGTTATTAATGATATAGGCTATCCAAAAACTGAAAACGATGCTGTAAATCTAAAATATATTAAAGATCATTGCATCATACGTGATGTAGGGGTTATAGATTGTTTTAATAATTGTTTAGCAAATGTTAAAGATGGTTCGGCGCCATCAGATGGTGCAACAGTGGGTCAAATGATGGAAACCTTAAAACAAGAAACAACCTCTTTTGTAAAACAAGATCAAGTAGTATCGAAGCAAGGGGATGAATTTATTCAAGGTAATGAAAAATTTAATTTATTAACATACAAAAATGATGCTTGGGATTGCATGGATAAAAAGTTATCAAATATGGGATGGGGTTATGAAAAACATGATGCAGCTGCTTTATCACAAACCGTACATCTAGATCCAGATAAATATTTTAGATGGTTTACATGTAATAATAGAGTGATAAGAGACTTGGGACAAGGAAGAGAAGCAAATGATGCTGCAACTGTAGGACAGACCATTACAACATCATTAAAGGATAGTAAAGTGTATAATTGTAATAATAAACGTATAACAAACCTTAAAGACCCTGAACATGTAGATAATGCTGTCACTGTTAATTTTCTTGTAAAAGTTTTAGGTAATGCGATATTTGATTTACACAATCATTTTACACCAGATATTCTTCAAGGAAAATCAGGTCATAATACTTATGATGAATCCATGAGAGGTGAGTATATTAAACGAGAAATTTATAATAAATACTTTATTAACCCTAAAACGAAACAGTTTAGATCATCAGATTGGGGTGATATTGATATTTAAGTAAATAACTTAATAAATGACTTCATTTATGTGCAACCTGTCATAGAGTTAACACATGAGTTGCACATTGCCATTATAAAAGGACAATAATGACGTTCAAATACATCAGTCCATATCGAGACACTGCAAGAAAAGGAGGTGGGATCACGTCCACAGCGGTTTCTCTGTTAAGTAAAGCTTTAAAACAAATTCCAGTAGGATCCATAGTAAATAGAGCAATAGACGCATTACCATACGAATTTCATATACCAGGAGGTTATCAGTATTGCGGACCAGGAACTAAATTGAAAAAACGAAAGAAGCGAAGAAATTGGAAAGAGGCGATCCTGGCATAAACAAGTTAGATCAGGCTTGTAAAGAACACGATATCGCATATTCCACGTTTGCCGATTCAAAAAATAGATCAATAGCTGACAAAAAGCTTGCGGACATAGCTTGGCAACGAGTAAAATCAAGTGACGCTAGCATAGCAGAAAAAGCAGCAGCTTTAGCAGTAACAGCAGGTATGAAGGCTAAAACAGCAGTAGGAGGTGGAAGAAGGAGGAGAAGGAGAGTAAAAAGGAGGTCAACCACAAGAAAACATGGAGGAAATATAAAAAGAAGACGGCGATCTACAAGAAAAGGCAAGAAGAAGCCCACCGTGTGGTCAATGGTAAAAAACGGGGCAGGACTTTACCTAAGACCTTATCGTGCATATTAAATGAAAGAAATCAATTGGTCATACCACATAAAGCATTAACCAATGTTGAATTATTTAAATATATTTCCTGTTTAAAAATACCATTTTTCCGCGGTGTATTCATGAAAGACAGTTTACCAAAGAAAATGTGGCAAAATGAGACTGGAATTGTAAATTTGGATAATACTGAAGGGCCTGGCACCCATTGGGTTTGTTATAAGAAACTAAATAACAATGTATATTATTTTGATAGTTTCGGTAATTTGCCACCACCAAAAGAACTTCAAAATTACTTTAAATCTGCTAAAAACATATATTATAACTATAAAAGAGAACAACCTGATAATACTTCAATATGCGGCCATTTATGTTTGGAATTTCTAGCTAAAAGTATCAGTCACTATTGAGATGTCTTCCTATACGGTATCATTAACAGGAAAATCGTCCAATTTACGAAGTATCCTTTTTCCAGCGTTACGCTTGCAAAAAGGAAGGTTTTGGGAGGCGGCACTATTGGATTTTACAACGTACAACTCTATTCCCAATGTTACGGAAGGTAAAAATAACATATTGCATTATTATAAGGGAAAGGATGCCAGTGGAAAATTTACAGACTTACAAGAGTGCAGGTTACCCACAGGTTCTTATGAAATTGATCATATAAATGAATTTTTGCAAACTAAAATGGGAAAAGACAATATAACATTAAAAGGTAATAATAATACGATGAAAGCTGAAATTACTTCCAAATATTATATAGATTTCACTCAACCAAACTCAATTGGTGATTTATTAGGATTTTCCAACGATGGGCCTGTATTACAACCAGATGTAACACATTCCGGTAAGAAAACAGTAACAATATTAAAAGTCAATAGTATAGACATAACTTGTAACATTATACAAGGTGCTTACAGGGATGGGGCTAACACCCACATCATACATACTTTTTACCCAAGTGTACCACCTGGATTTAAAATTGTTGAAAAGCCACAAAACCTGGTATATCTACCGTTGAACACCACTTTCATTTCAGACATCGTGTTGAGCGTATTGGATCAAGACGGTAACTTGGTAGACTTCAGAGAAGAGCCTATTACGATTAGATTACATTTAAAATCGACACTTTAATACAAAACCATGGGTTTAACATTTAAAAGCGAACAACCTACGGGAAACCGCATTAGTAGCTCTTCAGCTGTGGAGGAGTTAACACGCGAGAACATTCGTTTCTTAGAGAGAATTGGATTAAAATTAACCGAGTATGGATATACTGGATATAGCGCAGGGTCCAACATTCGACGAAACCCTATGGGAAAAAGAATATCACACCCACAACCCTTACACTTCATCGAAATTAAACAATAACGATGAAATTCGTATTCCCATACAAAATCAAGACATTTACACACTACCATGTGAAAGTTACTTGTATATTGAAGGACAAGTTACTAAAAAGGACGGTACTACTGTTGGTACAACAGTTCCATTTATAAATAATCCTATGGCTTTCCTATTTGATGAAATTAGATATGAAATATCAGGTGTAACAGTTGATTCCACTAAAAAAGTAGGTATTACGACAACTTTAAAAGGATTAACATCTATAACACCCAATGAAACCAATTTACTTAAACCTGCCGGATGGGTATTACCTACGATTGACACGATCACTCCAAATCCAAATGGATATTTTGATTTTCATATTCCATTACGTTTGCTGCTTGGTTTTGCTGAAGATTATAGGAAAATAATATTAAACGTTAAACAAGAATTAGTTTTGTTGAGATCTTCTAACGATAAAGACATTATTAAGGCTGCAGATGCTACTACAGATGCGACTTTAGAATGGAAATTAAAATTAGACAAAATTGTATGGAGAGTTCCACATGTTAAATTGGCTGACGAGCATAGAATGCTACTTTTAAGAAAATTAAAAGCCGATCGTGATATTGTTATTCCATTTAGAAGTTGGGAATTTCATGAGCATCCCAGTTTACCTACTACGGATCGACACACTTGGACTGTTAAAACATCGAATTATGTAGAACGAGCCAGGTATATTATATTTGGTTTACAAACAGGTAGAAGAGACGCCATTACTAAACATGCAGGACAATTTGATCATTGTGACTTGAAAAATATTAAAGTTTATTTAAATTCACAATTCTTTCCATACGACAATTTAAATGTGTCATTCACTAAGAAGAAATACAGTATATTGTACGATATGTACGCGAGATTCCAAAGTTCATATTACGGTAAAACAAATACACCTTTATTACCACCTGACAAATATTTCGATGCCTACCCAATAGTTGTAATCGATTGTTCTAAACAAAATGAATCAGTAAAGTCTTCAAGTGTGGATATAAAAATAGAAATGGAATTCAACGATGCTATACCGGCTAATACAACTGCATACTGTTTAATTCTACATGATAAAATCGTAACATACACACCTTTAACTGGAATTGTTAAAAATGTATTGTAAGAACCGGTTTTGTTTCATTCCGCGAGTATAAAAGCAGAGCGTACAGACCGCTCCTCATCAGTTTGTTGCCTACTGTTGTATGGGTAGCATCGTATTCAATATGGCTTCTCCTAGTGGTACACCTGAAAATGTGGTAGATATTGAGAAGGAGATATCTGAGTTTTTAGATCCTCAAGGTCACCAGGAAGGAGGTGAACAAAACGTTTGCGGACAACTTCACGCCAGTAATAATGTTGAAGAAAAAGGTAAAAGAAGAAAGACTATACAAAAGAGAAAAAGGGATATTGAAGATAATATTTCTCCAAACATATTGAGTGAGGTATTTTTGCGAATATTTTACCCAATCTCTTCCAGTTTGGATAAAAGTGTTTTAATCGGTGTTATGAAATCTACAGATTATTCCCCTACTGTAATTTTAACTCATGGACCCAAAATGATTTTGTTTACGGACAGTGCTTGGGAATCGTTTATGAAACATTTGCATCTACTAGAATGCTATTTAAGCAGTAACATGTTTGGAAGAAAGACAAGAGTAGGACTTTTGGATTCAAATGTGGAAATTGATATCATTAAACAACGTGGTGATCATCAGCTACGGTTTAGAGACACAACAAGACATGATAACAAAATTCAACTTAATCGAGAGGAGTTTTTCATTTTAACTTGTGCTACTGAACCTATAACAAGATACTTGAGACAACTGGTGTTTTCAAGTTCGATTATTAAAGATTATCTGGAAGACACTTTGGACAAACAACCGGACGCACCTATATTATACGGACCTGTAGATACTTCTATATTTAATAGAGTTCCTCATGAAGTACAGATGTGGAGACAATTGGAAAAGTACGCTCAACTACATAAGAAATCAGTAAAACAGGAAGAAGAGGAAGATGGAGGAGAAGAATCAAGTGTTAGTGATGAAAATGAAAACAAGGAAAATATAAAGATGGAAACTTAAATAACAATGGTTAGTTTTTAAAACAATAACCAAAATTTTGTGGGGTTAGGCCTATTGGGGACGGTGCCCACGTTAAATATACACCAACGCGCCAACAACTGTACGGCCGGGTATAAAAGTAGTACCTACCGTGGTGTGGAAATCAGTTGACCTCCTGACTTCGTAATGAGCAGACGTGTGACCTTCAAAATGGACAAGGGAGAAGAACAACAAGTAAAGTCCAAGCCTGGTATTATTGAGTTTCAAGCGTTTCGTGGTAATGATGATAGATTCATTATAAAAGAACTTGTGTTTTTGGACATGAATACAAGTGTTCCTTATTCGTTTTTATTTAAACCACCATGTTCTTATTCGTCTTTAACTAGTAAAGCCGCTACTACCAACAGATGGATTTCAAAACACTTCCATCATATCGATTGGTATGATGGTTTTACAAGTTACACGGACTTGTATCACATTATGCATCACTTTTCAGACAAGTTTACCAATATTTACACAAAGGGGCTGGAAAAGAAAAGATGGATCGAAGGATTTACTCATGTTCCGGTTAATGATGTGGAATTGGATAAGAATTATCAATACATGCTGGAAACCATATGTATTTGTACAAAAAGCCCAGAACATGATAAAGATAGACATTGCGCTTTGAAAAATGCCTATAAACTCGCCTCTTACCTTCAAAATGGGGAAGTGGGGAGTGGTGGGGGTAACGGAGAGTATATAAGTGGGGAGCAGACAGGGACCTGGCATGAGTATTACTCGAGATTCCGAGACGACAACATCTCCGAGCAAGAAGACGATCTGTAACCTGACCATGGCATCTCACCAGTTCCTTCAGACTTTGGTCGAGCAGTTCAATGCTCACTCCAAGTCAACAATATTACCTGTAAAGAAGTGCTCGGAACTAAAAGACGAGAAGCACTACATAATCCATGCTATGAAGAAGATGGAGACTACAGTTGGGGAGGCCATCTGCTGCAGTCTCAGCGAGGCGCCATTTACTCCGGGGGATGAACCAAAGTTCCAGGTGTACCTGCCCAAGAGATTCGTCCATCTTCTACAAAACGAGGATCTTCGCTCTATTCAACCTGGGTGTCTATACCTGGTGTCGCAGGGCTGCACGGGTAGCAATTCTACAGAGTTGACCATCCACATCGCTGACAAGCAGCAGTGTTAGATTTAAGTTTTAATGTTGTACATATGTTGTTGTTGTTGTAATGTTTTATAAATAAACGAATCATAAAAGACAAAAAAAATAAAAAAACAAAAAAAAATGCAACATATCAATATGTGACAGACTTCACGTATTGATATGTTGCATTTTTTTTTAAACTTCGCGGGTGACCTTGACCTTTGACCTTTGCATTTCACAATTACCCCCACTACCGTAATTACCCCCACTACCGCACTAGGATTCAAACCTGCTTGGATGCAAAGAACGGTCAGTCTGTTGCCAACTAGCAAACGATGAGCACCTTGTACGAGCTTTGCTTACAACGAGTTATAACTGACGCATCTTTATTCCAGACGGCTTTACGAGATAATATCCCTATAACAGTAAAGCAGGATATCGAGGAGTACAAGAAAGATAATAGAGGGTATTCGGGATACTCCTGGTATAGGTTCCAAGACGGGGAAAAGTTTTGTAGGCCTTGTGGCAATGCCGCCGTCAGAGACCTTCGACGGTTCGTACAGGAAGGTGGTAGAAAACAGTTTGGATTTCTAGCACCAATGTTTAGATTTGAAAACTACAAGGACACCTGTGCTATTTGTTCCATCCCTTTGTATCAATGGAAAAAGTTTAGAAGTGTTTAATTGCATCTTCCATACCCCCACCACCATCACCCCCACCACTTTTCCATGTACCTCCAAACGCTGTGCCTCGGCTTCATTTCTACTCCAGCAGCCAACCTAGCAACATCAGGATGTCCCTTAACGTCAGTTGCGCAAGTTACGAGGAGGTGAGCATCAAGACTCAGCAGGAGCTAAACGACTTATACAAGGAGTTGCAGCTGATGGTGGCACGAGGCTACCGTATAAATGTGCAAGTTTACGCTTGCAATATACGGAACACCCGGCAGTCAAAGGAAGAGCCTGGACACTCCTCGACGGCTTCCTCACCAGCGTCCATGAAGACCGAGCCAGACAACTTGGACTACTTCAGCTGACTAGCAGTTGTATTTCTTGTCCTAACCATTGTAGAATATGTATATTTTTTCATTATATTAAAGAAGTAAAAGAGCAAAAACACCTATCTTGTTACTGACATATAAGCTCAGTAACAAGATAGGTTTTTTTAAAACACAATTTGGATGACCTTGAAACTTCCCCCTCCACTGCTTTGTTACCCCCACCACTTGACTATTGGTGTACATGGCACATCGCAATTGGAAACCTCATTCCATCTTTAACAGCCACACCGACAACATCAACAATGGCAAACCTACCAACAGATGAAAGATGTCCTCACGCATGTTGTGACTTCGTCCACGAGTTGGAGAAGAGGATGCAGGAGAGGGCGATAAGAAGAAAACAGATCCACTCAGAAAATATCATGATAGTCAACGGCTATCTTTTATTGTTCGGCCTTATTATGGTTGTACTTTTCATACTGTATGGCATAGTCACATGTGTCGGCAAGGTTGCAGAAGAAAACGCTCGCCACCATCAATTGGAAAGTTTCAATGTTACTTTGTAAGTTTTCCTTTTTTTAAAACTCCGTTTGGATGACCTTGAAAATTCCCCCACTACTCCACCACACCCCCCACCACTTCACCATGTTCCTGCATGAGCATCACATCAACCGTCATTCCTTGTCCGACAAGCAACCATGGCAGACAACAACACCATCAGCCAAGCTGACTCCACTACTGATGTCGGTACAAGTACGGGTTGGACACTGTCGATCGATAGTGTACACTATTTGGAGTCAATTTGCGAACGTATGAAGGAAATACTGCGGGACAACCCTGGGATCATAATACAAATGAATTTAAATTATGATTGGTCCCAAGTTAGAATGCAAGGGGACGACAACAACGGTCAACAATCTCCACAATATTCGCCCATGTCCCCGATCTATCCTTACGGCGAGTCTGACGTCGATGAAGATGAGGCTGATGAAGATGCAGGGGACAACGAGGCTGAAGAGGAGTAAGCTTCATTCCTTTTTTTTAAAACCTAAATTGGATGACCTTGAGAATTCCCCCTCCACTATTTCCTTTTTTTAAAACCCAAATTAAATGACCTTGAAAATACCCCCTCCACGTACTTTTGGTTTACCCCCTCTACTTTTCAATACTGTTACCACAGTCTGTAGCTCACATCATTCCTTGCTTAGCTATCATGGCGGACAGCACTCTTTCTCGAGTTGACTCCACTACGGATGAAGAATGGCCATTTTCCTGGAATGTTCATCTGCAAGACTCGGCAGAAGTGGATATGTTGCATGAGAAATTGGTGTATGTATTAAACGAAAACCCCAACATTGAATGTAGAATGACTATGGATTTCGATGCGACAGGGGTCCACACTCAACCTTCCACTTCCAGCCAGCCTGAACCTCAGCTACAGCCGAAGAACTTTACACATCTTTACACTCCAATACGGCCGGAGGATGTGGTTATCAGCGAGGCAGACTCTACTACAAGTTATATTGAACCAACGAATTGGAAGCTTGTTGTTGACACCTTACACAAGGTCGACTTAGTATGTGACAAATTAAAGGAATTGATGATGCAAGATCCTGGTCTTCGTTTTAAAATTGATTTGTTTTTCATCTGGGGAGCACCTGCACGGGGCTCTTCGTCTGACAGCTCTCTAAGTACAACGGATGAGGAGGAGGAGGACGACTAGTTATCTTTTTTAAAACTCCGTTTGGATGGCCTTGACCTTTCCCCCTCCACTGAGTTTATTTAAGGTGCACTCTCAATGACTGCAGCATCATTTCATCGCGCACCTTCACCACAGCAACATGGAGAGTCAACTCAACTACTGTTGCGAACGGAAATGTTTTTCATGGCCGAATGACATTGATGTTGCGGATGGCCTGGCGTGTAGAAAATGTGAAGCTTTTGGTCAATGCATGTGTAAGTGCAAGTCTTGGAAGAAGCTGAAACCGGAGTTGAAGACATTCCATGTGTACCAGATGAGAGGGCATAAGTACACTTGTTGCCCTGAACGTTGCATAGCTAACTGGCTGCAAATTGTGCAACAATCATTTTGCAGGTTTTTGCAAACATTATTTAGGAGCCTGTCAGTACAGATCAACTTGGCATACAGAAGCACTCACTATCAATGAAATCACTATAGATACACAAGAGTAGTCTTTCTACTCTTTTCTTTTTTAAAACTCCATTTGGATGACCTTGACCTTTCCCCCTCCACTCACCTTAGTTTATATAAACCCCATTCCCACTGACCACAGCATCACTTCATCGTGCACCCTCGTCAGAGCAACATCGACTATGGAAAGTAAGCGCATCTCATGTTGCGAGCATAGGTGTTTGGAGATACAAGGCGTCACATATTGTGCAAAGAGGCGTTGGGAGGAAGAGACGGGGACAACCTATTGCTGTGAGGATAAGTGTTTCCTCTTGCCAAAGTGGCAAGTGGATGGGCTGGCCTGCCGGCAATGTGAATGCTTCGGATGTTGCAGGTGTAGATGTAAGAACCAACAGCTGCCACCACCAGTACTACAAACTTTCAAAATCTACAAATCCAAATACTTTTATACTTGTTGTCCGCAGCGGTGTATTAAATTTCACTTCTCCAATCTTACCAATTGTCGGAAGTGCTACGGACAACCTGATGGGTGGTGCACCTGTTTTCTGGACTCCTGCCGCTACAGATCGGATTGGCTTACAGATCCGTTGGAAATTGATGAAGTCGCCCAGGAAGCACAAGAGTAGTCTTTCTACTCTTCAACTTTTTTAAAACTCCATTTGGATGACCTTGAGATTTCCCCCTCCACTTCCCCATATACCTAGAGTACACGGAGCCTGGCAGTCAGTCACTCGGTGGCTGTCGTGGGGTGCGCATCGGTGTCGGCGCTCCGTTGTTAAGTTTTCAAGGTCACAGTAATATGAAATTGTTGGTGTTGTGCTGGTTCAAGGTCACCTGAGGGATTACCGATTGCCCATTTAGGCAGGGTCATGTCAGAAACTCGAGTTTAACTTGGCACTTTTGCCGTTTCTCGTCGAAAATTCGCTCCAAGTGGTCAAGGTCACGGGGACTCTGACTGAAACTCGGAGCGTAGTGCGAGAAACGGCAAAAGTGCCAAAAAATTTTAAGTTTCGGCATGACCTTGACCTTAGTGGCGTCGGTGACGTCATTTTGATGACGTAAGGGGTGATGACGTCATCAGCACGTCATTTCTGTGACGTCATGGGTGTGACGTCATAGAAATGACGTCATTAGTGATGACGTCATCGATGACGCAATCGATGACGTCATCGATGACGTCATCGGTGAGGTCATTGACCTCGATGACGTCATCCCTCAGGTGACCTTGAACTGGGCCAGCACCAACAATTTCACACTACTAACTATAATTTGAATGTTAACGTAGCAACTAAAATGGCAGTGTGAATTAGCGCCTACACTTGTAGGCGCTGGTAGAACATTTCAAATTTGTGTAGGCGTTAACGAGAATATGACCTATACTTTTTAGAACATTGATTTTGACTGTTATATTGGTAAAATATATTTCTCTTGTAGCATCTAAAAGTAAAAAATGACTTTTAATTCCGATAAATTGCTGTATATCTCGATTAGCAACTATTCTACATAGCCACTATTATCGAATTTGTAACATAGCGCCTACAGAGTCGTTCGGAGTGAACAGCTCTTTTACAGAGCAGCTCTTTTGAACGACTTCCCTGCCATGACATCTGCAACCAGCAGGGTTGCCAAGAGATGGTATTTTCCCTGCGTTTGGGGATTTTTATGGGGCTTGCTGGGATAAGCGGGAATAATTATGATGTTTTATGGGATTTTTATGTAGGATGATGAAATTTCCAATGAAACCGAGTATTTCTGGAAAAATAAATCCTATAGGAGCCTAGTTGATACTTATAAGGGCATGTGTTGTGAATTAATTACGAATGTCTCAATGTATTATAGAGTCAGCAAGTAAACTCTTTACAATGTGAATTCACATTGAATTTAATGAAATACAGTCAACGAGTTTAAATAGATATAGAGTGCTCATCACATGTTAATTTTTTGTCCCTTTTTGATTATCACCATTTTACCCATAATTCCCGCCGTTTCCTTGGCAACCATCCCACACTTTACTCTCGTTTCCCTGGTTACTAGTTTTAGCTATTCTAATTGGTCGCTACAATCTTCAAAAATCACAGCTTAACTCTTAAAACATCTGATTTGTTGTTTTGTTGTTTGTTTTTAAAACCATTTTGATTTGATGGTCTGTGAACAGGCTATTGAGATTGGTTACCATAGAAACGTCGGATAGCTGTGGGTAATATGGCAAAAAACACGTGGGGAAAGTGTAAACAAAGGACTGGTTACCAAGGAAACGGCGGGAATCGTGGGTAAAGTGGCGCCAGTCAAAAGGGACACTTTTCCCTATCTGGTGAGCACTCTATATCTATTTAATCTCGTTGAATACAGTATTGTCTAAAGAAGAGTACTTCCGGTTAAACGTCACGGTCGGATGCGCGTGTGGAATCGACAGCAATGAAATCACCAACTTTAAACTATAGACAAAGACATAGGACATTACTAGGGGGGGCCGAGCTTATGCGCGGTAAAATTTAATATTATCTCTTGCTTTTCTCAGACAAAGCTCGTTCGCTCCGCTTTCTCGCCCGGTCGGCTAAGTAGCTACAACCAATCCCCATAAGAATAACATGGGAACTTTAAAGATGGGCTCTAGGACGAAAACCAGATTTCCCAGCGACAAGACCAACTCCAATTGGTTTGTCTCTTGGCCGAAACTACCATATTCAACCAAAATATTAAAACCCTTTGACGAAAAAACACTTTGCCAGTGCAAACATTGCTTATTTTAGAGTATGAAAATAATTACGTACAAAAGCTGTTGCATGGTTGTAAAACAAATTGGACAGATGAATAGATAAACCAAGGGTATAGCGAGACTGTTCCTCTTGGTTGCCGATAAACTCGAGATTGTGAGCACTTTGGTGTATAATTTACCAAGAATTACCGGGGAATAACGGAACATTTAATTTTCTCGATAAATTTGAGAGACGAGCTCTTTCGCTCTGCTCACTTAGACAGGGCCAAATTTAGGAGTAGGCTATGCCGCCTGTAGGCTATCCATTTTCTGCCACCCCCTCCCACTTACACTTATAGAAACAGACTCATTCATAGTTTAGATTTTTACTTATATATGGGCGTATTAACCTTAAAATATGCACGAAATTAATTTTAAGTCTCAATCAAATACATTTATGAACTGTATATTCTTTAAATGAATACTTTAAGCCGGGAATCACAACACAAAGAATAAATAAGTGACTTCACAGGAGCAGATACAACAGCAAACAGGCAAGGCAGTATTGAGGCAACTGCCAGCCCAAAATAATGTTTACTTGTCACAAGCTAGAAAAAAACATATTAAAAACCACTTTAAATTAAAATTGAAATTTGTATTGTAGCAAATTGAGGTAGTAAATTTGAACAGATAATCAATTTTTATGGACCTACACCTTTGACCTTTATGTGTAAAAGTAAACGTTAAACTTTTTAGAAAATAAACAATAGGACAATAATCATAGCAAAAACGATTCACCATTCGACAAAATTGGTTTATATATACAGTTATGAACTTATTTTTGTTCAATGTAGTAGCTACAACCAATCTCCATACGAATAACATAGAAATGGCGAAAGAACGGCTTTAGTATATTTAAACTATTACCGTGTCGCTATTTTGAGACAGGGACCTCACATAGTGGGTATTTTAACCTGAATATGAATGTGAGAGGAGTGTAGGATGATTGTGGTGCGAACTTGTAGTCTTGTTACTGAATGCCGACATAAGTTACACCTTAGGCAAGACTGTTAATTAATAGCCCAAAACAGCCAAAGGTATCTAGGGACCTACAGTTTAACGTTTACAGGGTGTCTCTGAACTCTCTACCGCCCTTTTCAGAGGTATTATTCCTAAACCAAAGACAAGCCAAAATATCATATCAAAATTTCTAAAATTTCACAGTTACTCGTACAGCCACCATTTTGTATTTTCTAAAGAATAATTTTCAATTTAAGAACATCTTGACGTAAGCAATTAAGATTTTTTGTAATAAATAAAATAAAAAATAAAAAAAATAATTATTTGAAATTTGGGACACAAATATTTTAAGTAAAGACCTAGCTGTAAAAAAATTATCAACTTTTTATCATTCTTATTTTCAAAATGGGGGATGTTTAAAATCTTTAACCTTAAATTTTATAACAACTTCATAGGGTAGAAAAGTTTATGTTCTTGCGTGTTTTTGGGGAAATGTAATTTAAAATCCAGCGATGTAAAGATTATGAAAATCGGTCCATAAAATAAGAGAGATAGAGCGATTTTACTGATTCCAGTCACGCTTCAGCGGGAGCAGTTGTGGTACGATATCCATTGTTGAGCTGGCCCCGCGACCGCGCTTTTCGCGCGGCAATCTGCTCAGGTGCGTGACTATTTGAATTAAAATCACTCTATCTCGCTTATTTATGAACCGATTTTCATAATTTTTACATCGTTGGATTTTAAATTAAATTTTCTAAAAGTTTATAGTGACATGAACATTGCTAACTTATGTACTTTTTGTGTAATTTAAGGTTTAAATTTTAAACGGCCGCAATTTTGAAAATATTGATTGTAAAACAAATTGTTCAAATTATTATTATTATTATTTTTTAATTAGACCTTTAACTTAAAAAGTTGTCTACCAAGTTTTTACTTATTACAACAAACCATTCTTAAATTCAAATTATTCTTTAAAAATACAAAATGGCGGCTGTACGGTTGTCTATGGAGTTTTGGAAATTTTAAATATGATATCATGACTTGTCTTTTTAGGTCAGGAATAATATTGTTTATTGTTGGATGCCATGAGGCACATTAGAATAATAAAAAATACAATAATTTTCTATTAATAATACTTACTAGCTGTGTACCCGTTCCTCGCACGGAGTGTGTGTGCAGTTTATTAAACCAATTATATAAATGCTTTCATAAATTAAATATCAGCTTCAGTTGGATTATTCCAAAGTATCTAGATATCAAGTTGTGTGCTTAATAGGTCCCAGGTGCATTTATAAAAATCTTGTTACATCCATTTTTCATTCGGGTTAGAAGTTATCTATCTATCTCCTTATTTCTATAAGTGTGTTCTATCCCTTTTTCTCTCGACCTACTGAACCGATTTTTAAGATTGAGAGTCATTTTAAAGCTTAGGATATATTGCAGTGACGAATCGTAATGAAAAAGGTCATATTGTTTCGGGCTTCCCCCCCCTCGCCTTTGATTTATTTCTAGAGGGCGCTTTAAAATGTTGACAAAATTTTATTGCAGGTTCTTTAATGTGAACTAGAAATCGCCTCCTGATCGAAATTCGATCAAAATTTCAGTTGATCTGGACCCAAAAAGCTTAAAAGCATTTTAGAATCAAAACATCTGTTTTTCCTGTTTTTCTAGAAGTTGTTATTACAACAGATGTCTAATGATTCATTCAATTCTCCTTTCTCCATAAGATTAACATTGGAACTTTGAAAACCTGTGGGGCGTAGCCCTGGAGTCCAATGTGAATTAGAATGTGATTATTCTCATCTACAGGACTATTAGTACAGTAAAATAAGGCCAAAAACAACCTTTTGATCGGCAACTGATGTGCGTTCGTGAAATTTTGAGGAGAACTTCATTAAAGCTCTAGAAAAAGAGATCCGATGAGTCCCCAAAAAAAATTTGTTTTAGCCCCCTTTTTGGGGGGTTGTAAAAGGGGGTTTGAAAGAGATTGTTTTAACGATAACTTTTGTAATAATGGTCCAAACTTTAAGAAATTTGGTAAGGACATGTAAAACAATCTTTATTCAAAGCAATTTATAAACCAGCCTGATTAGCACATTGAAAGGGGGGGATAAGGGGGGATTTCCCTCCCAAACATTAGTTTTTTTTATTTTTTTTGTGAATTAATTGAATTAATCTAATCTTTTGTTTTACAATTGAAATCAGCTCGGAAAACTGAATAGTTTAGTATTTTAAACCATTGCTTTATGTCCATTGGTTACCGAGATATTGAAAGTGGTAAACGCAGTATATTGTTTCAACGTTAATTTTATATGATTTATAAAGTTTCATACCTTATTTTTTATACATTATGTTAATAAAATAATATAAAATAATACGCGTGTCGTCTGCCGCACGCGCACGCAATTTAAGTACCTACAAAACTTCCTCAAAATGTAATAATGTTGTTATTAATCTCAATTAATTAATATAAATGAAATATAAATATAAACAAACAATGTCAAAATTTCATTAAAAATAAATAATTTTTGTGACTAAAATATGCACTATTTTTTAAGCCCCCAAAAATTACTGGCCGAAAATTCTCGGGGGGGGGCCATGGCCCCCATGGCTCCCCCCCCCCTGAAGCCGCCACTGTGTCACTTCATAATCAACATTCACGTTGTAGGTGAGTTTCACTCACACAGGATCATAAAATGCGCAATTTGCGCAAGGGCCACCTCTTTTCTATTAATGTGTTTGTTGCAGTTTGATTAAACATTTATATTCTTATAGTGATTTACATTATAGTTCTATGAGTATACCATGTCCCCCTCCCATCAGTCCATCACCCCGCACCGTCCAGTCAGTCAGCTGGCGATGGTCTACACCCGAGCTGCGAATTTGTTTGAGTTCTCGTGCGGTGTTTTCTATTTATTTTGTTATTTCTCAGTGGTTATTAGTTATTTGTTTGTATGAATATTAGTAATCTCGAAATTATTTTGTAAATATCAGGATCGCGTGTTCACTTCGTTATAATGCTCGTATAATAGGCCTAATGTATAATTTTGACCTATAATTTTTATACAATAATTAAAACTGGACAATAAATATGGAATCTATTTAATGCAATTAAAAGTAATGAAAATAATTTTCTGCTTGCATAACTATTTAAAAATAAAAAACTTCTTGATTTGTTCGAAGATGTCGTTGATAGTTCCATGGTTGGAGTCCGTACGCCGGTGTTCAACAACTCGGAGGGTTATCGTTGTCCGTCGGGCAGCACTGGTTTTTGGAGTCCCAGAAGCGCTTTCGGCGGCTTGTCATTGTCAACTGCTACTGACATTTTACATCTTAATTTGACCATTTTACATCTTAATTGGTTTAATTAATTGTTTATCAAATGCAAAAATGTTCGATAATTTACCACCGTTTTATCAGCAAAATTGTTACGTACTGCAATCATCTCCTGAGGCTGAATGAAGTTCCTCATATACGTGTCTTGATTTTGAATTGACGACGACACTTTATTTATATGTTCATCAAATGTATGTGTAGACGTGTAGACATACGAAAATGATTGAAAATTTACTTTCTTTTTCCCTAAGTTTAAGAAATAAGTGTACAACAACCCATATAAGTTCCTTTTCACTATGATTGGATGAAGCGAGTGAACCTAAGTACTGCGGTTCCGTTTCTTTTTTTTCCTATGCCTTAGCAAACACGGCACAGCCATATTCTTACGTGTACCCAGCACATAGAATAATATACATCAACTCAAGGTGGCCACCATTGGTATCTCGTAAACTATGATAGTTACAGATAACTTTAAATGGGGGACCCTACCTCCTTTTTAGATACCATTAAAAATATGAATTCAGATTTTTAATATTTGGCCGCCATTTTCCAATATGGCGGCCAACTTTGAAATTTCTTATGGAACACCCTATGTTTTATGGTATTTTTGAAATCTCTAAGTAATTTAAAGACTTTTTTATTCTTTGACATTTTTCTCTAAACCTAATAGTTAGGGAGCTAGAGGCAATTAAAGTTAGCTTTTGCTTCCATAACAATAACATGGGGCAACCTTTATGTGCCCATATCTCCGAAACCATTCGGTTAAATAAAAAATACTCAAGAATAAAAATGTCTTTAAATTATGTTTAAAGAACATTTCACCATTAATAATTATCATTTATGCAAAAATTTATCTATTTCTAGGATGATCATTTCAAGTGGTGCCACACCATTAATGGAAACGGTAAGATAAATTTTTGAGTAAATGATAATTTTTATGAGTGAAATGTTCTTTAAACATAATTTTGAGACATTTTTATTCGTGATCATTTTTTATTTTACTGAATGGTTTTGGAGATATGGGCAGATAAATGTTGCCCCATGTTATTGTTATGGAAGTAAAAATGAAATTTAATTCCCTCTAGCTCCCTAACCGTTAGGTTTAGAGAAAAATGTCAAAGAATGAAAAAGTCTTTAAATTACATAGAGATTCCAAAAATACCATAAAACATAGGGTGTTCCATAAGAAATTTCAAAGTTGACCGCCATATTGGAAAATGGCGGCCAAATATAAAAAATCTGAATTCATATTTTTAATGGTCTTTAAAAAGGAGGCAGGGTTCTCTCTGTTAAGTTTTCTGTAATTATTATAGTTTACGAGATAAAAAATGGTGGCCGTCTTGAGTTGATCACTAAACTTTAAGTGCCCCTAGCAGCTAAACCGCTAAAATAATCAAAAAAAGACCAAGTATAAAAAAGTCTTTAAATTGATGGTTCATTTCGAATCCGTCATAAAAAACAGGGTGTTCCATAAGAAATTTCAAAGTTAGCCGCCATATTGGAAAATGGCGGCCAAATATAAAAAATCTGAATTCATATTTTTAATGGTCTCTAAAAAGGAGGAAGGGTCCCCCATTTAAAGTTATCTGTAACTATTATAGTTTACGAGATACCAATGGTGGCCACCTTGAGTTGATCACCCTGTATACTGTATACACCTGGAACTTGGAACGCACACCGTTTGTCAGAACCCGCAACCTGGGAGAAAAGGGCAGGCAAGAATGACCAAATGACTAATTATGGCAGTGAGCGCGCTTTCATTCATACGCTTGTTCCTCATGCATACAAAAAATAACAAGAATGAACCTTACATATTTGTAATCTGCATAAACTACTGATTCCAATTGTATACAAATATTTGCATTTTTATATTAGGAAAGGATAATAATTATTAATAATTTTTTTTTAACGTGACATTGAAAAGTTATTAAGCGAGAAAGTTTTTTTGGGTTAGGATCAAACTCTCAGCGGCAAAGTTTCAGATTATGAGTTGAGTTTATCTAGAATGTTTAAATATTACATTTTTACCTAACAGTTTTAGTTTGGGATATAATCGATCACAAAGCGAGCGTTAAATGTTATCGACGACGCGCTGCCGCAATAAGCATTATTGCGACACGTCGATCGCCGTCATCGGTCGACTCGAAATAATCTAATAATGCCTCTTCAGTGTAAGGCAAATTGAATTTGGATTATTTACTTATTTTCAATGTTAGTTTTTTAGGTTGTTTGTACTATCTACATCAAGTGCTTTGTTGGATATTGTGTAACTTATGTCAAATAAACTAATTAAAAATTAATAGTACAATCTATATACTAGCAAACAGTTAAAATAAAGATTGTGGGAATACTGTATGAAAATATTAATTAAATAAACTAAAACAATCATTATAGAATTCTGTCTTTTTCCAATTTTATAAATAAGCCTACATTTATATTTTGATTTTTTTTTCATATAATTTTCCCTAAAGATAAATATAATTAAATAGCCATTTCATATGAATGTGGGAGTAACTGAAATAAATAAAAGAGCCAGTTCAACTCGTCTTATGTTTTATTAAAACACAACCAATAAAGTTTTATATTCGTATAATTTAATAAGTAAATATTTGTCAAGTAATTTGATAAAATCAAAACATATAGGCCCTAACTAAATTACAGTAAATTAAAATTTAACACTCGTGAAAAGAATTGCCGCTCTCTCTTATTTTACAATAATGCAGTTGAACGCTGAATACGACACTATTAATGTAATAACTATCCAACTCAATGCATTAACAATTAATTTAAAACTCACATCGTTAACTCAAACTTTACCTTATGAAACGTCCACTCGTTCTAAAGGTTATGAGGGAAATTAGGAGAATAAAAATATTTCATATGTGAAAACAATTAATTGTAGGCTAATAAAACGAAACCGAAGAGATAATCTTGACATCGCGCATAGACGCGATTCGCCGAAATCTTTAACGTCGTCGCTCCACTTTTATCTTCATACCTGTCTTCCGAGAAAACTATTCGCTTAAAAAATTGTAATAGAAAGATTGAAATTCTTTCATTATCTACGCTAGAAGTCTTTCCTGACCAATAAATAAAAAATATTTACGCTTAGTAACTTTTTCATGTTCTAGTTGTGTATTGACATTCGTTTTTATTTAATAGCTAGCTGTTTACTAGTTAAACATAATGAATAAGATATTCACATCGTTATGACCAGTAACTCTTTTTCTTTAAAACCTACGTGTTTCAATGCATTTGGATGGTTAGCGACCGGCAAAGAAGCAAGTCTGTGAGCACACTAAAGCTTTTGGCTGCTCATTTTGTGTTTTTGCCTGCCCTTCAGAACACGGGTTGCGGTTTTTGGTTCGAGTTTTGCCTTGCGTGAGCGTTTCAGGTGTATAATAGAGTTCTATTACTCAGCACCAGTTCTACAATGAGACTAAATTATTTAACTGCGCAACATGGCTGGCTGCTCCGCCGGTTCTGGCTGTCGCGCCGTGCCGTGTGCATAGAACTATGATGTTTATATGTTTATAATGTTTATATTTCTATGGCCGTGTGTTCTGGTCGCTCAAAATACAGCGGCGACAGCTAAAAAGCCCCATATCTGGGACTTATGCCGTCCCGTGTCACCCCGTTCTTATTTTATTGTTATTTATAATAATAATAACTTGTTCCTCTGATAAAGTTTATCTTCAATAGCATTAGATTTTGATAACAAAATTATTCTACTGACTGCTTACCACTGACATATGTTATGTAGCGCCAGTATACGGCCCCGAACATGACTTGGAAGACATATAGACTTTACAATACCAAATTCCTTGGGTTTTGGGCTCCTAAATATGAGCCCCCGTTGGCAGAACTCACATTGGGCACCATCCTTCACGTAAGGCATATATTCACACGCCTTTGGAATCAAACTATGGGACAGGTGTGCAAAAAAGTCTTAAAAGATTATTAATTCTTAAACAAAATATGTACGATTTTGTAAAGAATTATAAACACATTTTCAAAGACATTTCTGAGACATTTTCAAAACGCATGAAATTACTCGCTCTTCCCTGCATTTATGTTTTAGAGAGAGTTTTTCCATTACTACATATAAACTACATAAATCGCTTAAAATCGATTATTATAATTCCACATTTAATGATCCAAGAGTCTTTGCCCGTCGATATCCGACGGGTACAGCTCTCCCCTCCATATCTGTGGTGATCGAGTGGAGCGCTAGGCAGATGGTGCGAAATACATATCAAAACTAGCTAATAGCCCATAAAAATGACGGGTTATTTTTATTGTGTAATATATTATTTATAAAAAAAGACTATTCATCAAATTCATTTTTTATAATTTTGAATGGTCACAAAATTTATGAGAACCCTGACAACATAATATTAAAATTATTCTTATGGCTACTAATGAATTTATAAAAACATTTTTAGTAAATTCACTTTATGAATTGTTTTATAAATTCATGAGTAGCTATAATATCTAATAATTATTATTTACCATGGTGAAAAATACATACCGTAAGGAATTAAATAATATTAAAACTTTTTTCTATTTCTTTGGCAGTGTGAAAGTAATAGGCTACATCATAAGATTTTACAAAAAATCCTATGGCCCTATGGGAATTTACACATAAAAACCAAAGATAATAGTAAAGGTTTTAAACCTTACTTTAACTTATTTCATTCCAGTTATCTTGCCAATTAATTATTGGTATAATTTCGCTGACTCAGGGTCCAATTTAATATACCAGAATCGGGAACTTGGGTTTAATTCGCTTAACGCCCAAGAATTAAAAATCTGACCGTGTGTTTCTTCAAGTTGAAGAAACACACGGTCAGATTTTTGATTCTTGGGACCTCTAGCAATCAGAATTTTTGCCTCCTTAGGTTCTTATTAAGTTTGTTAGATCCATGCAGAGTCTAACGTCCCATTATAGGTTTTGGTATCACCAGCCCATCGCTGAGCACCAGGCCGTGGGCTCTTCAACAATACTTAAGACAATTAACTAATTGAATCATGCTTTATCGGACTTGACTTTTATCAAGCATTGGTAGAAGTACATTTCCTGGGTGAACTAAGTGCTACTGGACGTGTTTTGCCAATTGTCATCTAAATCAATCATATAGTGGGGGTTTACAAAATGTGTTTTTTTCTTATTCCCTGTCTTTGTTTGCAATTTATTAGTCTAATTTCTTCTTGTACATTTCATTACTTTGGATATTTCTTCATAGTTCCTAGTTCTGATTTGTCACATTTTTATCAATCTTCATATCAATGAGATCAATAAACTATTTGTTAAAAATGTTGAAGCATAAGAATACATGACCATTTCTAAGAAGTTAAAGAATTATAGTTAACTTAAATTATCAAAAATAAATGGAATAAAATACGGTAGTGAGTATTTGAAATTGAAAGTTAAATTGGCCTATATTTATATCTCAGCATTTTTAAATTTAAAATAAATCCCTTTGAAAACAGAATTTCGGGACTTTTGGCCGTCCCGATACCATTTTTCAGGGCATCGCATGTCACGATCAAAAACCGCGACAGTCCCGGTTTTCCGGGAAGTTTGGTCACCCTACCTAACCACCATCTCTCCCTAGAAGGATCAGGTTTAAAAAAACGGAGTAAATAGTATATTTCACCACTAGTCCGGAAAGTGACCCATTTCTGGGCGGGATAGTGTTTTACGTGCGAGGCGAAGCCGAGCGTGGAAAACACTATCGAGCCTGGAAATGGGCTTTCCGGACGAGTTGTGAACGATACTTTTCATCACGACGCAATTATTAATAAATGTGGAAGTTTTAAAGGAGGATTATTTTTGTAAATTCTTCGCCATTGGACAAAGTAAACAAAGCTGGAATTCAAAATTTAATTTGTTTTAAACCCAGCTGATTGTTGCTGTACGGGAAAGTTTGTTTACCTTGGACGGAAAGTAATGTTTACAAACATTACTTTCCGTACAGGTCAGTAAAATCAGCTGACGGTGACAGTTTGGGAAATGACTACTTTCCAAGGTCTCAGCTGTACGGCAAGTCGTCACTTTCGTATACGGAGTGGTGAAAAAAAATTTACTAGAGCTCGCCCGCTGCTCGAAATTCAGTTCATCTGAGGCCAATTAGTTTGAAAATGTTTGCTACAACATCTGTTCTTCATTACTTTCTACAATTTGTTATTAAAACAGCTGCCTAATGATTCTATCAATTATCTTTCTCCCATAAGATTAACATTGAAACTTCTGTGGGATGGTTCGTTCCTTTTTACTTTCTCCCCCTATACTATAGTATATGGAGAAAGTATTGTTTTCGTAAAACACTTCACATTAGTTTGATGATGTATATATCCATTTTGGAGCCCCTTTTCCCTCTATAAATGTATATATTGAGAAAGTATTGGTTTCGTCAAAATTTTAAAATTTGAGTTGTTGGTAAATTTATCCGTTTTGGTGCCCTCTGAGTCCAAAAAAGTGGTTTTCGCGTGATGTCTGTGTGTGTGTGTGTCAGGATGTAAACAGAGCTAGAGGATGCCCTAATGGTCCGATTTCGGTGAAATTTGGTATGTAGGTCCAAACGCACGATAATTCCAGGCGTTTTTTTCATTTTTTTGAATTTTTGATTTTTAAGGGTATTTTACCCCCAAAAACCCTCAAAAATCGTGAAAAATCCAAATTTCTCAAAAACGGCTCTAACGATTTTGATTAAAATTTTGTGGTTTATTAAGCTTAAAATGGTGAATAAAATGTCACCACCCGCATCTCCGAGAAAATGCTCGTTCAAAAGTTATGGCGTAATAAGTGTTTCAAAAATCAATTTTTTGGATTTTCAAAATAGCTGTTATTTTTAAATAAATTTTACTTATCACCATTAAATCAAGCTCAAAAAACTAAATAATCCAGTATTTAAAATTATTGCTCTATGTCAAGTGGTTGCGGAGAAAATTCAATTTTTCGTTTAGCGGTAAACGCAGTACGTTGTTAAAAGTCACAGACGCGCGTAGGGTCAAACTCCCGCTGCTCAGCTGGTAGCTATCCGACTGAGTCCTCAAGACATTTATGTTTGAAGCTTTTAACAGCTTTTTTTATATTGTTGGGAGAAAGTATGTGTCAGTTAACTGATACCGTTTATTGCATAACTACATCCAAATGAATTGTAAAAATGCATTCTTTTCCTTGACTAGGCCTTTAACTCGAAAATCTGTATAGGTCAACCAAGTTTCAATTAATTATAACAAGGCATTCTGAAAATTTAAATTATTCCTAAAAACACAAAAAGGCTGATATTGTGCTTATTAGTTTTTGAAATTTTTAATGTAGGCCTATTATTTTTGGCTGGCTTTGGGACAGGAATATTACCTGAAAAGTTGTTAAGAGTTCAGGAACTTAGTATATATATGTGTGTGTGTGTGTGTGTATATATCTACACACACACACACATATACAAAAAAATAATAAATTCGTAGTCGTGTTGAAACTTAAATTAACTGCCAGTTTTTTAAGGCAGTGAAACTTAAAGAAAAAATATATATATATATATTAATTAACATATGAAACTTTTATTTTGGAATATTACCAAGCTTGAAAACGCAATGATTCACCAAGGTCAAATTATGTCAGACCCATAGTCTTTGTATGAATTAATTCCAATTTTATGTTGCGCTGTAACTCTGTTCTTAATTTTGAGGAACAATTGATTTTAATTTGAATGTTTTTTTTATTTTTTGCCTTAACTTTTCACGTTATGTTTAAGAACATCAGAGTTTGCCGGCACCAGCTACCTCCACTAGCCGACACATCTTGGATCATAGATCTACACTAGATATTTGACTCCCAGTTAAATGTTATTGTATACCGTAGTCGTAGTCTGCCCAATGTCTAAGTGTGCTGGTCCAAAATATTACTACGCAATATGTTGATGATGCTGTAGGAAGATGATGATGATGACGAGTTGTTCGCCCCTCGTGTCTTGTGTTCATCGGCTACCACGTAGACTCCAGCAGCAACCGCCGCAGCAGCCGCAGTAGACACACCAACCCCAGCGGAGCGCCGGTATACAGCCCCCAACAGGGGCGTACCCAGGGGGGGGGATATCGGGATATATCCCCCCCCGAAATTCTGAAGGGGATATTTAATTTATTTTTATTTAAATTTTTCAAGTAAAACATTATATAATTTATTTTTTAATGTAAACATTTTTCTACTCTTAAACTTGAATGGTTTTAATATTTATATGTTCATAATTTAAGTTTCAAATGGGATGCTAGATAGGGAGTAGTGGTAGCGGGATCAACTCAAAGGGACAACTATGTGACCAACAGCCCCGAGGAGTATTACCGGTGTGGCGTTTTCATTCCCTTCCTCGACCATTTCCTTAGTGAAATGACGCAGAGATTTTTGAAGCATCGGGATGTTCTTAAAAAAATATCCCTCCTCTTTACCGCAGAATTTAATTAAATCTGAGAATATAGACAAAGATATCTGTTCAACAACATTGGCCAAACAGTGGCCATCAATCATCTCCGACCCAGCCCAATTTTCCGCCGAATTGGCGATGTGGAGGAGAGTGATGAAAGAAATGGGAAAGGAGAAGCTCCCCACTGTATTCCTGACAGGCTTGGAGCATTGCAACGAAATGTTGTTCCCAACATTGCATACCATGCTTAAGGTATATAATTATGCTCTGAATTAATCTTATACTCTAAAACAAGCTCGGTTTGTACGGGCAAAGTTTTTTTTCGCTCCAAGGATTTTTTATTTTTTGATTGAATATGGGGGTTTTGGCCACCAGAAATTGATTGGAGGTGGTCCCATAGCTGGGAAAAATCCGATTTTGTAGCTAGAGCACTTCAAAGTTTCCATGTTATCCTTATGGAGGTTTTTAAATTGAACAAAAATCAGCTGATAACTGTAGATAAAACCAATGTGTTATATCTTTAAAGGAAAATTATACCAAAGTGCAACACTCTTCGGCCTGATGAGTGAGCGAAGTGAACAAGCTCGTCTTAAAAAGTAAGAGGGCGAGTGAGCGAAGCGAACGAGCTATGCGTGAGGACGAAAGTAATAATTTTACCGAGCTTAAGCTCGGTCCCCCTGGTACTATATTACAATATCAATGTTTTTACTAGGCCAGTCAGTTTTTAAAGTAGTAGTTAAGTCTTAAATACTTCATGTTTAAATTATTTTTAATGTTTATCAAGAAAGCCATTGAGTCAGTATCACGTCTGGTATACATTAAATAATTTTTTATTCTTTCCGTGCCTATTTAAAAATTTTGTTATAACTGTAAAGTTGGCTTCAGACATTTCTACTACGATTTTTACAACTATTGAAGTAATAAATAGTCTTTTGTAATGATTACCATACAAAATATAAGTTTACAAATAAATAACTCTTAGTAAGACTTGTTGTGGTTTATCTGTGATTTATTAATTTTAAGATGAGCGTCACGTTGCCCATCACAACGGCGACAGCAGAGCGATCATTCTCCTCTTTGCATCGTCTGAAATCATTTCTGCGCAATTCGACGTCTCAAACTAGGTTAAATGGTCTAGCCCACCTCTCTATTCACATAGACATTAATGTTTTACCTGAAGAGGTCTTGGACGTCATGGCTAAGAAGCCAAGAAGACTCTTTATTTTGTTAAATTAAGTGTCACATGCTGGTGTAAGAGGGTATGTAATTATTGTAACTTGTATATAATTGCGGTGTAGGTTGTATATAACTATATAAATTTTTCCATGTGTATAAAAGTCTATCCTGGTATTAAAATTAAAATTTTATACCAACGTATACAATGGTTTAATTTGGTTTTAACACCTATGTATACAGTCAATGGTAATAAATTGTATGTTATTTCATGCATTCCCTTTTATGTACAGGTATACACATACACGCACATATATGTACTAATACACATACATATGTATATATTGCAATCACATACATATATATCTGCATGGAATTATGAACTTATAATATCCCCCCCCGAAAAAAAATCCTGGGTACGCCACTGGCCCCCAACATGACTTGGAAGATATAGACTATTTACAGTATTACCAAATTCCTTGGGCTGGGCTCCTGAATATGAGTCCCCGTTGGTAGAAACTGCCTTGGGCACCATCCTTCATGTAAGGCAATACATACAGGGTGTTCGGAAACTCTCCTCCGAAGCTCCGTGTGGTGATTCCTTTGTTCAAAATGAACAAAAAATACTATGGGAACATGTCTTAAATGCTTCTTTAACCCGCTAGCCGCAATTTTGTGTTTACACTTAGTAATTTTTATTTCCGTAATGGATTGTTAACTTATTAGTGGACCTAACATAAAAGTAACTTATAAGTGCACTAGTCCATAGTTTATGTAGCATTGCACGTGTCATTTCATTTCATTTATTCAGTCACAGAGTACACCATATACAAAGGTAATACCTTAATGGTAGGTGACAAGTCAGTTGCTTAAATCTAACAATCATTGCTGACAAGACAACTTATTCTGATAAACAAGGAAGTTTAAACTATTAAAGTTGTTGTTTTAAGTATATTTCCCATGTCAGCACTGAGAAAATCATCAACACTGTAAAACATATTGTTAGCTAGGTATTTAGTGAGGGTTCTTTTAAACTTTACTTGAGAGAAATCTTTTACTTCAGAAGGAAGTTTATTATAAAGACGAATACCCTAGTATGACGGAGATCTCTCTAAGGCAGATGACTTATGGAGTGGATATTGAAGTTGGTTGTTTCTTGTTGTTCTAAATTCAAATCTCAGTTGTGGTGAGATTTGACTAAAATGAATTTATGCAGATTATTTTTCACAAACAGGAGAGTATATAGGATGTATATGAAAGGCAATGGTAAGATATTCGATTTTCTAAACAGAGGTCTGCTTGGGGTAATATGGTTTACGTGCATCATTGTGCGTATTATACTTTTTTGGATCTTGAAAACAGAATCACTGGACTGTGAGTTGCCCCAAAAAATTATACCATAGGTTAAGTGTGAGAAGATGTATGCATAATAAACCATTTTTAGAGTTGCAAAATCTACAGTTCTGTCAAATTAAAATTCAACTCCCCAACAAACATACATGATAAGCATCTTTCTGGTAAAGTTTGCACTCACATCTCCTACCTGTTCTCGGCGCGGAAAGGTTCAGGTATTATAATAGGCTATTATTTATAAACACAATCGTTTTGTAGACAGAGAACCAGTAAAAACTGCATCTACAGTACCATAATAAAGGTTTTATTTTTCAAATTAATGAGTTAAGGATACTGTAAGCTTAGTTCCCCAGGAGGAGGCTATATTAAACTAATCTTCATTTAGGCCTTCGAGCAATGTGTCAGTTGAAATGTTATGTTACATTTTCTTATTAGGAATTCAATATTATTTCTTATATTTTATAAGAACTAAAAAAATATATTAATTAGAATATCATCCCAAATTTCCTCAATTAAATATCACCACTTTTAAACTATTCAGAACAAAAATTCTTCAATATTCACATAGATAGAAAACTTAATTGGACAAAAGATATTGATTTTTTTACAAGAAAACTTAGTTCAACAAAATGTGCACTGAGTATACTTTGTAAAGATATCATCTGCAGATGTTAGTAAGGCTATGTAGGATGCCTGTGTAGGCCTGTACTCCCTGATGGTCGCAGCTTAACTCAATAACTTGCCGACTCATGCAATAGTTCAAATAGGCTCAAGATAATGTGATGACATTGATCGACAACACTTTGAAAAAAAGTGAAAAGAAAAACTCAATTAATACCCTCTCTGCTAAGCTATGGAATTAATTATGTTCTGTGCTGCAGCAGCAGATGCGCATAGAGCATTGATATGCAAAAAATCAATTAGTGCACTGCAAATAAAATGCAAGGTAGTTTCCAACAATTTTAAAATTGTAACTGTCCCTTCCATTTTTATTCAAGTAATTCTGAAAAGTGTTTTTGAGAATCCAACATTTTTTTGAAAATATAGTTTCAGGCATAGTTAAGACCTAAAACACAAAAAAACCAAAACTCATTTCAATATCCCCAAGGCCTACATAGTTTGTCAAAATATAAAAAAATGTCCACTATGTGTGATTAAAAATATATAATAGACGTAAGATTTTATAAAAAACTTTTTCCATTTAAGTTTATATCTTGTATAAAAAACATCTTGCTTAACCTCTTCGTGCATGACGGCATCATACGTGCACGGCTATTTAAAGCCATATAAATACTTAAGAAATTATAAACTTGATGTAAGATCTGCATGGAGGCCTCACCTGAGGCCGGGTGCACTAGTTCGAGCAGTCGCCACCAGATAGCCGGTCATTCTTTGTTTGTTACGCACCATTTTTGTGTCAGGTGGCAGTGAAAGTGAGTTCTGTCAAAAACTGTTTTTTCAAGTGTTCCTACACAGAGTGTCTAGTTTATTTCTCATTCAAAATTCAAGACTAATTCCAGACTTTTTCAAGACTATTGCACTACTCGACATGTTAATTTCTATTTTACGTTTTACAAAATTATTTATATAGTTGCCACTAACATATTTGTTTTAAATTAGTATACATATACCTTCCGCCAAGCAGCTCAAATTTTATTGTTGAATATAATCACTACATGTTTTGCCGAGAATACAACATTGTCAAGTGATACAAGAACATAGTATCCATTTAAGGATTGGTCAAGGATCAAAATAGACGAACTGAACTGTGTTTTTTATATGTTTTGTCTATTTTTTTAATCCTTGAGACCAGTCCTTCGATAGATAGTATGTTCTTATATCACTTGACAATGCTGTATTCACGGCAAAGCATGTGGTGATAATATACAACAACAAATTTGAGCTGCTCAACAGAAGGTATATGTGTACTATTTCAGTCTTCAATAGCTCTCAATAGATAGAAATTTGATATGAACGCCTAGATCTGGCGTTCATGTTTGGCACAGTTGGCAGAGCCATTTCTGCCTTTTTGTAGTGGTACCATATAGTTCGTCACACAGACCAATTGCTTTGAGATATATGTACACATATGTATATTTTCTGTTTCAGGGATAAATTTAGAATAGAATGGTATAAACAAAAATAAATTTCTAGCAATGCGTTTAGGCGTAGAAGCAAAAAGTTTGCAAATATTTGGATTCGGCGAAATATAAATTTTGAAAGCAACCCGCAAGAAAACCATCAAATAATTTTTTTTCACATTTAACCTAAAAGTAAAAGTTGTTTGAAATATGATTCCCTACTTAGAAATACCATTGTTTTTTTTTTAAATACTCCAAAAAATTTTTTATAAATAAAAATTGCTAACACTCAAAAAACAAAAAAAATAACACATTTTTTTATTGTCATATATAAAATAGTGGGATGCATCTAGAGGAAATAGATATGATACTGCTTGATAGAGAAATAACTGATCTTTGAAAAATATATAATTTTATAGGTTTTAATTGTAAAATGTATGAGTAAATTACGTCAGAATGTAAATCTTAGAATTTTTTGTTACGAAAACCTAATTTTTATGACATTTTCAAAGCAACATAAAATTTATAAAACAAACCTTATAAAAATTCTGAGATTTACAAATTGTAGGGAATTTATTCTAGATTTAGGAAATATAAAAATATTGTACAAAATATACTACACAAAAAGATGTACAGGCGAATATATGATAATGCGTACGGATTTTTACAACCTCAACCATTGACTAGTTTTCCAAGTATTTCACAGATATGTAAAATATTGTTATGTAAATGGATTTTTTATAGTAAGATGCACGAAAATAGTCCGATGGAAATTTTAACAGCTGTTTCCCCCCTCACCCCCTCTCGCCCTGCAATGTTGTCATTTGTGGTTACGTTTACCATGTGTAATGCAGTATAAAAATGTGTTACAGAATAAATTTGGCAACAATGTACCGACTCTCATTGGACTATTTTCGTGAATCCTACTATAGTAAAATGTGATGTTGATATTGTAGGAAATATATTGTAGTTTCAAAAAAAGTTACATTTGGTACCTATTATAACGCTTACCGATATTTACGACCACACTTCAGCAACTATTTCAAACCGTGCAAATTTTTTAGTAAATAAAAACACAATAAATACGCATATACACATTACAATAAACACAACACTAAAAATAACTATTTCACAACGTTTTATAACTGACGAAATAAACACACGCGCAGCGTCTGAGATTACTGCACCATTTTTGGGCCAAGACGGAAGGAGAACGGAGAAATCAGAGTGACCTTTCAGAAGCTCCAAAAACAAAAATTACCGTCGCAAAGTGAAGCAAGTCACATCAAAGTAAAGGGCAGTTTCTCTTCTTTCTTTCGTTGTAAATATATTCTAGAAAAAATAATTCTAAAACTTAAATATCATCTGTTTTATAATCGTCTTTTTAGTGACGACCGCCGCTGAGGCCATTGCCGCTCAAGACACAAAAACCTTACTCTATTGAAACATTTTTTCTGCCGTAACTATAATAGATACCAAAAAACTGTCAACAGACTACTAAAACTCGTAGTCCGAGAAATTTCGGTTTCTATGGTAACACTGGCATTTCACTGTGTTTCGTATTAACTTTTCTGTCGATCGACAAAAACAGCTGTTTTGGTGATCACATGACGAATATTTTCGCCGCGACATCAAATGTTGAAATCTCCTGTTATTTCGAACTATGTTTCTCGCTACACAAAAGTCGCTCGATAATGTTTTATACATGAATATGAATCCTCAGAACCTCCTCTTTCTAATGGTATAAGATTCATTGCGGTTAAGAACGGTTTTCATATTTTAAAATTAGAAAGTTCCGACCCATGTCGATATCGTCACAAAAGTGACGACGCCGCTGGTAATCGCACGCAAATCGTCACAAAAGTGACGACCGCCAGATCTAGGGTAGGGGGTCAGCGGCTAATGCAATGAATCTTAATATTTGTTGTCAAAAACAAGACAATTAAAATGAAACCATAAAATTCTGACTTATTAATAATAAGCAATAATTGTTCTGCAACAACATTGAAAATTAAAATGGTTTGAATTAAAATAATGCACAAGTGTGAAATTCTATTTTTATTAAATATGAGTTGTGTGCCTGACCTTTGTCGGGCCGTTTAGTTTATTATTAAAATAAATAATATAAATAATTCCACAAATTCAATAGTGATATCAAATTTATAGAACACATAAAAATTACATGTATTTGTTAATAATTAAAATGTTGCTTCTTCTTGTTTTTCTTTTAGTGTATTAAAATTAGTCGGGAAAAATGAAATAATTTTTGGAAAGCTAATTTCTTTTGGAATGTGTTCTATGGCGTCCCCTGACCCTCCTCCAAAAAGTCCCCAGAAATCCCATATGGGGATCACATTTAAAAATGAGGTGTTGGCCCATAAGGAGTTACATTAAAATTTGATATTAAGCATACTAAATTTAAACACATTCCAGAAGGTTTATATATATCAAATTGAAGATCTTAAAATGTAGAATACAATGCCGTAAACCCGACCTCAATATAACTGTCGGGAGTGAAATGGCAGGCGTTCAAAGTTTAGAATAATATAATATTATCAAAATTTTGAAATACAATAACTTCCGACACATTTGACCTTTTGAGGTCTGGTTTTCGGCTATGTACTCTCCTTACTAAGACCTTTAAAATTATGTATAGCATGGCTATGGACTAAGAAACTTTTTTTAAAACTTCCTCTTTGGGACGTCCATGTGGAGGGTGGTTCAAGGGTAGTATGATAAGCATATGACTAGCTACCCGCATTTTCAAAGGTAATTGTAAAAGCAAACGTTTGCCGCAAACCGCACCGCAAAAGGTCAAGTATTTCGAAAATTATTACATTTTTAAGCGTTTAGGTTATAATTTGATTTTTATTTAAAGTTTGACAGGCTGCCGTTTTTGACTCAGGCAACCTTTTGAGATGGGGTTTGCGGCATTAAATTCTACTACTTAAGAGCTTTAATTTGATGTACATAAACCCATTGGTCAAAGAAAGATTTATTTCTGACTCCACGTGGGCCATCCCATCATTTTTAGGCATGTTGCCCACTGGGGATTTCAGGGGACTTTTCTGAGGGAGGTCAGGGGATGGCATAGAACACATTTCAGCAAAAATTAGCTGTCCAAAAATTATTTCATTTTCCAGCTATATTTTGGCTTAATTTTACTACACTATTTAGCTTGTAGGCCAATGATAGTTAGCACCATTTTTAGGCCATTTTTCAGCATACACTGAATCAAGAGTCAATACCAGTGTCTCTGCACGGTGGTTGCAAGCATTTACTATCTACAGTCGCAAGCGTTTTGATTGGGGATCATAAGCGTCTCCAGTTAGAAATATTGATCGCCGATCACTAGCGTCTCCATAGTTAAAATTTTTTTATAAATTTCAAGACTAGAAGGCAAATTCAAGACCAATTCCAGACTTTTCAAGACCATTGTTAAATTCAATACTAATTCAAGACTTTCCAGATTTTCAAGACTACTAGACACCCTGACTACAGATGACCGCATGTTAGTTATGAAGGCAAAAAAATATGTTGTTATTGTGCTACTCCTAGGCTTCAGTTTGATACATAAATTATGTTGATTACTTATATAGTTATGATTTACTGAGTGAAAATGTATCTGTACACAAGTGTGCCTTCCATGCAGATAGGTAAAATTAATTTGTGTTTACTTGTTACCAATTCTGCATAGAAGCCAGATGTGTGTACACGTATAGCTGTACACACTTGTGGCTACCATGCAAATCTGGATCAAGAAAATACTTTTAAGTTAATAGTGAATTAATGTTTAATATTGTTAAAGGTATCTATGAGTTATCCTAAGAGTTATTTCATTATTAAGTGTAAGATAAGAAAATTTTTGTAGGAAAGATTTACTTATAAAGTTAGGCCTAGCAAAATAATAAACATTTTTTTTTTTTGCTTCTAAGAGTTATTTCATTGTTAATTGTAAGAGAAGAACAATTTTTTAGAAGGAGTTTTTTGTTAATTTAAGATTTTGTTTCATTAAAAATGTGTTTAATTCAATGGTTTTTATTATTTGTTTACCTTATTACATTAATTTACTTACTGATCTAACTTATGTGGCAACATATGTGGACAGTGTGCATTAGTGGAAGTATTGCTGGTACCTACAAGTGGCAACATATGTGGCCTTCATGCAGATAGGGTATGGCCATATACTAAGTGTACTACATCCACATTTGCATACAAGACACATTTGTGGCCAGCTATTTATTTTTATAAAAAAGCATGTATCATGATAAAAAAAGTGTACACCCACTAAATTAAACCTCCTGAATACAAAAATGGTGTCAAAATTTTTTTCAAGTGGTATTTCATATAGCATGCGTGAAGAGGTTAAAAATCGCATTACACCTTGAATGAATTTTTTTATGATAATTTTGGTGACATTCATGACTCAGGTTGCAGTTTGCCTAGGTAAATAGATGAATAAATAAATAATAAATAAATAAATTTATTCACCTCAGACATGTAAACATGCGTTAGGCAGACTTAATCTAACTTAAATTTATAATACATAATAATAATGATAATGCTTTATTGACAGGTATCAATAAGATACATAGCAATAATAATTAATTCAACTTAATAATACAGGGTGTCTACTGCCAAGTAGATACAAAAATATGTGACTTTTCGATGACTTTTGGGGGTGAAAAATGTAAAAAATCAGGGACTTTTTCATTGTCTATTTACAAAAATTTTGGGGTGAAATTGCTAAAGTCGCAAAACTTTTGCTCACAATCGCATTATTTTCACAATTTATACAAAAAATCTGTGACTTTTCTTACATTTTAAGGAAAAATAAGTGACTTTTTGGTTACTTCTGTGACCCCTAACTAAAATAAGTGACTTTCGGTGGCTTTTGGTGACTTCAGTGACCAGACACCCTGTAATAATTTTTAATTTTAACTATGATGTCCAAAAATCTTTAGATAGGCAATCATCAACATTGTATGGTGCTTTCATTAGTAATTTTTCAATTAATCTTCTTTTAAATATTTTTACTGGCAGTTCCAACCAAATCAAGGGTATTGTATTAAATAATTTTTCTTCCATAAATTGAAGATTTTGTTGAGATTTTGTGTATTTGCATAAAGAAGTTTTTAATTTATTTCTGTTTCTTGTTTCATATGAATGATTAAAAGAACTTTGAGGTTGATTGTTAATTTTTTTACATAGGTTAATTAGCATATAGGTTTTGTATGCTAATTTTTTTCTATGGTTTTTTTTGCTAATGGTTTCTTCTTTTTCATCAATATAAATTCTTTGTTTTCTTCTCTTTTACATACAAACTTTCAAGTGAGTATAAAGCTTCTTCCTCAAGTAAATGTTTTAACACTTTCAATTCTTTTGATGATTTTATTTATAATTTGTTTTTATAAAATTTATAATTTTCCGTGATATTTTCATGGGGAGATTTTTCATATAAAACTGCACTATGAAATTTTGTAGGAATTATCGTTGAATTTCTGGTCTGGTATTTATATTTACATTCCTCATGTATGAATTCTTTATTCTTCAAATAAAATTTTGCCATTTCATAAATGTACAAGCCAAATACTGTTAAAATTCTGTTGTTTTTAAATAAATTGTAACAATGTTCCAAACGGTGTGTACCGTACATAATTTATAATTCTGATAGCTCTTTTTTGTATTCTAAAAATTTTTATCTGATTTTTTATGGAAGAATTGAAAAAATACTGGCAAACAATAATTTAAAGTGTTTTGAAAGTAAGCAAAATAACACATTTTTAGAATATTTCCATCCACACATTTTGAAAGGATTCTAAGACTAAAACATACTGAATTTAATTTCTTTACTATATTTTCGACGCTGGTGTTCCATGAAAATTTTTCATCAATTTTTATACCAAGGAGGGTTGAGCTTTTTACAACTGGAATCTTTTCATTTTCACAGTGTATTTCTTTTATTTCATTTAATTTATGGTAATGCCAATTGGTTTTAGTGTCAAGTAAAAGGCATATAAAACACATTTAAATTTGGTTTAAAACACCTACTATATTGTGCAAATTAGTAAAGTGAGTATGACTGGAGGGTGGGTGTCCACATCCCTATTTGATCATATCTAAACTTGAGTGGCAACTCAATAATTTTTAGGGTTTAACTTTTTACTGTGACATTAAAATCTAACAAACTGATTTTTGCTATGAAATCAGATACAGTTACAACTTTACCAAAGATATAAAGGGTGCAGTTCCATATAGAACCTATACTGTACTACATTGAATAGTAAAAATCCATCGATATGGTAAATAAATCGCATCAAATATTGAGGTAAGGCTACTACATTTATACATCATATATCGATACTGGAATGATCTGCAGTTCCTTACAGACCCTAAACTACTATCGAATGAAAAATATAACTTATTGATGTGATAGACATAAGTTATTGATTGGATCAACTGCCAATACATTGAATAGGCCTATCAATTGAAAAGTAAAATTTATAAAGTCAAAAATCTAATATCAAATTAAAAAACTAAAAATGATTCAATAACAATATTTACAGTAAGTCTAACATAGTAGTTTTTTTTTATTTTTTTATTTGGAATTAAAAAGTAACAACATTTTTTGATGACAATAAAATATACCAACTGATAAGTAACTTAATTGATAACAACTAAAATAAGCTTATTAAAAAAGACCTAACTTAAATAACAAAAGACAAATCAACTAACTTAATAGCCTCTTTTTTTGTTACATCTGCGTCCTCACTACAATCTGATGATCAGGGAATCATCAGGTTCTCTTGTAGGAACATCTATTTTCATCTTCTCCACGTGAGCTCAAGTGCTCACCGATGTGTTGATATGTGTAGCTGTTTATGAATTATGTGACTGAATAATAAGACCAATCTGTCTAGTAGGCCTATAATGTTTGAGTAACTTGTAATGTTTCATTCGCCACATCCATTATTTTAGTATAAGTTATGTGTTATTTGTTTAATATCGTTATTAGATTTAATTCAATGAGTAGCTAATGGAAACCAGATGGTAATTCAGTATTAAACCAAGATGATTTTATGCGTTATCACTTTGTTTGCTAATATTAGTATATAAGAATATCTCACCTTATCACCCCTTAGAACATAATTATCATAATATTAATAATTTATTATTTTATCCGAAATACATTTAAAATAAGATCAAATGATTTTAAATTAAAGAAATATCCCAATAAAATGCCAATAGCCTAAGTAATTATTTATTGTGTAAAAGAGTTGCAATACAAATTAAAACATTTTATATAATATACATATATATTCAAAACCAAATTTACCAATTAATCAAAATCACATTACCCAGTGTTGTGCTAAGTGTTTGTGCTTCAAGATGTGTGAACCCCTAACAGTCAACAATGAAGAACATGTGTGAACCCCAGAGAGACACCACTGACCCTTCTTCTTGATCCAGCTTCCCTAGTGTTAGCATCTAAATTTTATAAGGACACAGTTCCTCCATTTTAATAAATTCCCCAGTCTGGACTAGAGCTTTTATTCTAGTTCCAAATAATAGGGACATTGCCCAAACAGTACCAATTTAAATTCAATCCCATTTTAAATTTATTTATTCCCAAATATATAGTACTGGGCGAAGAATCATTGGAGCAGATTTGGTAAGATCCACCCATACATCCATCAATACCCAAGATAGTGACAAGAAGACAATAGACTTGAACTGTATTTTATCCCTAACCTTTGTGAACAATTAATATTCTTTTAAAGATTCAAAATTTATCCATGATATTAATTTCTATTTCTAAATTGAATATAAAAATTGAGTTTGCTTGTCAGCACGAGTTCCCCTCCCTGAGAAAGAGTCTGAATGTATTCCATTGTTAAACCCAGCTGATAGACATTTAACTATAATTGTGAAGCAAGAGATATAAGGACTGAAATTACCCACATCATTTTGTATCCATTATAATTTATAAATAATCAAGCATAAATTTAAATTAGAATTGTATTTCAGATAGGTAATAAATTTAAATTGCTGTAACAAAATAGTCTTACGGTATTATTTCATAGGCCTAGATAGCATATTAGCCTAGATTAGCTTACCCATCAAGTTGACCTGGAAATAGCACGGTACAGATAAAAACAAATAGATATATATATAAACACCACTACTAATCAAGAGACAGAATAATATTTATCAAATCTTTTATTAAGTATATCCATTATTCTAAGATATTTTTCATTATAAACAAACACTTTTCTAACGTTAAGAGCAGCCAACATGGCGACCCCCTTTAAGTAAGAACAATACGAACTATCGCATCGCAACAACATAGACCGACAGTGTGTGCACAATTGCAAACTTATGGGGAGAAATTTTGTTTAGCTCTTTACTTAAAAATTTACTGTGTACAAGTCTATAATTTAAAACTACCTTTCCACAAAACAACACTAATTTACTAATAAGTACCAGGGGGACCGAGCTTAAGCTCGGTAAAATTATTACTTTCGTTTCTCACACAAAGCTCGTTCGCTCCGCTCACTCGCCAGGCGGAAGGTTTGCTGCACATTGGTATGATTTTCCTAAAACCACAGGTTAAAGATGTAACACATTGGTTTATTTTATCTACAGTTATCAGCTGATTTTTGTTCAGTTAAAAAATTTCCATAAGGATAACATGGGATCTTTGAAGGGCTCTAGCGCGAAAACCGGATTTTTCCCAGCTATGGGACCAGCTCCAATCGATTTCTGGTGGCCAAAACCCCCATATTCCAAAATTTGAAGGAAATCGTCGGAGCCGTTTTTGAGATAATTGTGCAAGCAAGCAAGCAAGCAAACAAGCAAACAAGCAAACATTGCTCGTATAAGAGTATAGGATAAATAACAACTCAAATTCAGTGTGATGGATAACTTAAATCAATCTTATTGTGTCTACATCCCTATATCAATAGATTTTTCCATTCAATAGTAAATAAGGCTCTTTACGGAACTGCACCTGCATTGAGTGAAGACAGTGTTAACTTATATCATAACGTAGTGGCAATGATATGTAAAAGGAACACTTGCAACTAAGTTATCAATAATTGTTGAAATAGGTGTGTGCCTTCAATTTCGGCGAAACTTCGTTATCCGTCTCCACCGTTATTATCGATGTGGAAATTTCGATATTGCGATTGAAATTGAACGATGAAAACAATCGAATCAACAACGATACTGAGAAAAGATATGTATCACAATAATAATCTAACCTAACAGTGTAACCGTAAATCTCCGTCACTTTAATTAACAGCGATGTTTATAACAACAAAATCAATGGTGTTTGGAAACATTTAAAATGCATTTACAATAGAAAAAAATACCTTTCTGATTTGTATTTGGCAGCATTTGTGTGACGCCATTTTAGATCTAACGAAGTCTGCTTCTTCTCACAATTTGAATTTAGATACAGCTACACAACAAACTTGGTTAGTTTATTTTGTGTTGTTCTTTGTTACAGGTTACATTAGCTACCATTTTTACTTTTTTCAGTTACTTGTTTAAATATACGGTATTTATTTGTTTTATTGTGAAAAGGTTTATTTCATCATATTAGAACGAGAAACTAAATCAGGTGATAAAGTCGTATCGTGTAATTGTATGGTATCATCGATATAATAGCAGTATTATCGCAATATCGAAATTTCCACATCGATAATAACGGTGGAGACGGATAACGAAGTTTCGCCTCAATTTCTTCGATCGTCCAGAAATCACATCAAAACTTTGGCACAGGAGGCCTAGTTGTCGTCATTATTGTAAACTAATGAGGAATCAAATCATATCAGACCTAACTTTGGATTATATCATCTAGGCTCTCAATCAACAATAAATTAGTGGCACTTCAAATGGAAATTGTCACTCTGATCCCAATCTTTTATAGGTATATTGCATTGCCACAATAGGTCCAAACAAATTTTAATAGGTTTGAAGAATCATTAAAGCTATTTTTGCTTAGGTATGGTTTGTAGAAAGAGGCGATTTGTAGGGTTCTCTTCAATTTAGTATGATTTGTAAAAACCACCCTTATCCCACCTTAACAACGCATGGCATGAACACGATTGTAGTGGAACGTATAATTAGGGTTACCATAATTTTTGAGGCCAACCCCGAGCATTTTTGTTGTACCATATGACTCACTAACTGAACCATACTCCACTCCCTCCTCCCTCCCCGGTGAATTCAGGAAAAAAAATAAGACACTTTTAGGTTTTCACAAATTTAAAAATAATACAGTAACCTAATATTTGTTAGGCAAGATGATGAAACAGAACCAGATTGAGTAACCATTAATTGTGCTTAAAAAATATTCCTATCCAAGCACATCACACAACCTTTTTTAAACATCATTTATAACTGTTCAAACATTTTTAATGTATTGCCTGCAGGTCCTAAGGCGGATTTGCCATTTCCGAAATTTAGAAAGCAACTGAAGGAGTTTCTGATCGACAGGGCACATTACAGTATCTATCTATGATTTTCTTTACCAGAGGAATTATTTTTTTATTTTGTGTGTGTGTCAATGCAATTTTGTTTTGTCCATGGCAAATACTCTAGAGTGAACAGGAAGAGCTTCATTATCATAAAATAATGTACTTCGTTCAGAGAATCCAAAATACATTATAGGCTATGTCGTTGGATAACCTAACTTAGATATGGCTCCTATACTTCCCAGGATTAAAGATCATCAGTGTAAGTTAACATAATTTTTATTAACTGCTTTCTTTCCATCACTATTATTCCCTCTGAAGCTTAAAAGGGTGCAGTTTCATAACTGGGCTACGGTATTATCGAATAAAAGGCGAAACTTTGCTATCCGACTCCACCGTTATTATCGATGTTGAAATTTTGATATTGTGATAATATTGCTAAGTATTCTATCGATGATACAATTACACGATACGATTATGATTTAGTTTTGTTGTAATATAATTAAACATACCTTTTGACAATAAAACAAATATATTGCAAACAATTAACTGAAAAAAACAACTACAAATTTTAGTTAATGTAACCTGTAATATCATCAAAGAACAACACAAAATAGGCCTAAACTACGAAAGTTTATTATGTAAGTTAGGTATATCTTAAGTGTGAGAAGAAGCAGACCTCGTTAGACTTAAAATGGCGTCCACCAAACAAATGCAGCCAAATATGAATCAGAAAGGTATTTTTAGCTATTGTATTGAGGGAATATGTGTTTTAAATGTTTCCAAACACCATTGAATTTGTTGTTATACATCGCTGTCAATAAGAGTGACGGAGGTTTACGGTTAGATTGTTAGGTTAGATTATTATTATGAGTAGGCCCTATAGTGCATTAAATTACCATATTTCTTATGATTGTATTACGCATATCTTAACTCAAGGATTACAACTATCAAATATTCGCAATATCAAAATCTCCACATCGATAATATTGGTGGAGTCGGATAACAAATTTTCGCCGAATAAAAATATCGATCAATCCAATTAATATAGGCCCTAGTATGGGATCAAAAATTACTGTCAAATACAAATTTTACCTCAACAAAATTTGTTCTAATCCCAATCTATCACAACATAAACTAATCTCTATTAAGTAATGTGAAGGACCAGCCTATGCTCAGAAAATTTTAACGTGAGAGTAGATCACACATACCGCAAATGAACAAAATGTTTTTGTTTATTGATACATTGGAAACTGTTTTCTTAGGGTGGGTTTACACGTGAGAGTTTTTCACTCTCGGAGAGTGGTTAGTTACTCTCATAAAAATCTCAGACAGCTGTTGATAAGTACTCGCAGAAAACTGTCTGGGATTAACAATCTTGGAAAATTTCCTTGTTGTGTAAACACCTCTGCGAGTACCTGCTGAGAGTACAAAACTCTCTGAGAGTGAAAAACTCTCACGTGTAAACCTACCTTTATATTATGGCCTAGACGTCATAAAATAACGGCATAAATATTTTTTAACATGCAGGTGGCATGTAAATGCAGAAATAATTTAACTGAACCTTTGCCTATCAATTAGTACAAAGCCTAACTTATTTTAGCTTTGTTTTCAGAATGTAAATAGACCTAGACTAAAAATTTGGGAATTTGGTAGGAAATCATTATTTTTCTTAGGTCAACTTTCCTGTTAATTTCAAGTTGGTAATTATTGAGTTTATCTTAGCTACGGCCATCGGAAAATGGAAAAATTTTTTTCAAAATGTCGAAAATTTCACGCTAATTCCGAAAATGATAGTTTTTTTCCCGCGGAAAAGCTCGAAAAACCCCGAAAAATCGGAAAAACCGGAAATTAGGTTTTTATTCCAAAATACGTCGAGTGGGTATTTAAAATAACCGGAATACCGAGCTGATCACGAATATATAAAAAATATTTCGATCCGATTTTAAATAAGCCGGAAAATGCGGAAAAAGTGTCGGGAAAGCTATAAGATGAACTTTTTTAAAGTATGTCATGTGGGTACTCAAATTACGCGGAAATTCATGTAGAATATGAATATGTCTAGGCCTATATTAATTGAATACAAAAAATTAATACTCAATAAAGATAAAAAAACTTAGAAAACAAATAAAAACACACTGAAACTTACATAAATGAAGCACTAACAATGTTATAGATGGTTGTTATTTAAAATAAATCATTTGATATTAGGTAGTACTATATATCTACATTACATATTAATATAATATACCATAAGCTAACTAGGAAACCTAATCTAACCTAACTTAACCTAACCTAACTTAACCATTGTGTGGGTACTGAGTTTATGTGTTTTATTCCATAAACAAGTATGTATTCTCATTTCACATAAAATGTTGCATAGTTGTACCCACATACATGATGGTTAGGTTAGGTTAAGTTAGGTTAGGTTAGGTTGGTTTACGTTAGGTTTCCTAGTTAGTTTATGGTATGTTATAATAATATGTAATGTGTATAGTACTACCTAATATTAAATAATTTATTTTTAATAACAACCATTCATAACATTGTTAGTGATTCATTTATGTAAGTTTCAGTGTGTTTTTATTTGTTTTCTAAGTTTTTTTTATCTTTATTGAGTATTAATTTGTAGTATTCAATTGATATAAACATATTCATATTCAACAACAAATTCCGTCCGCGTAATTTTCCGATGGCCGTAGCTAAACTCAATAATTACCTTCAAGTTACTTATAGCCTAGGTCACACAAACTATCTATCGGAATGCTAAAAAGAAAACACATAACTTACTAAACTTCATTTATAATTCCTCCTTTAAAATAAATTTATTTTTTATCAAGTACTTAACTGTTTAACTTAACTGAAATGAGCCCAACAATTCACTGAAATATTATGAAAACAGAGACACAGACAACGTTAAGTTTAACGGACATGGTACGGTAGATAAATATAAATATCCGACCGGGGCCTACATCGTAGGCCCCGATCCGACCCGTTCCCTTGGTCGAGCTGAAAATCCCTTTTTATCCCGTCAGCATTTGAAACCGTGTCTTCCCACAAAAATAGGTGTATAGTGATGGCAAAATTTCTTGAAAAATCGATTTTTCGATATATCGATGTATCGAAAGAGTAAAATCGATTTCGATAAAAAATCGTGGACAAAAAATCGATGTTTTAAGAAAATCGATTTTTTATCGACGCTTTTAAATTGACTATAAGTTATACCAGGAAGTAAAAGTATAACCAACAAACATTTATTTAATACTATTAATATGACAGTATTTGTAGTCAATGGTCACACCTTTGATTATATCATTGATTTTGTAGGTAAAATCAATGATTAAATTATATATCCCCATTGACTTTACATACTAAAGTACTTTAGTATGTAGAGTCAATGATATAACCTACGCATGTAAGGAATAAACTACATTATTTGGTTTAAAATAAAATAGAGTTATGAAAATAAACCACTAAGTTTTTTATTTTTTATTGAGAAGATTTATTTATTTATTTATTTATTTTTCAACGGATACACCATTTACATTGAGAGTCTTACTTTTCTACTAGTGCTTATAATTCAATTCAGTGTTTACATGCAACAAATGAGAACATCAACTCATAAACATTATAAATACTAATAACATACCTATGGAAAATGAAGCAATAAATTAATGAAAAACAGCATCAAACACTCTTAACAATAATAGTAATAACACTTAACATTCTAATATCAACAGCATAGTAGATATATTAGATCGTAGTCTAAAACAAAATTATTGAAATGACTTCAAATGCTGTAAAAGCTAAATTGTGTAAGTTATAACATCGCATTCGCAAGACTGGAATAAACACAGTGTTTGTTTTGAGCTATAGAATCAACATGTATTGGAAAGCTAGATAAACACAATAGTATATTTCGTCACAAGGGCCGAAAGTAGCGTTTTGCCGGCCCCGAGATCGTGTTTCAAGTTCGAGACGAAGTCGAGAACTTGAAACGATTGAGGGTTGGCAAAACGCTTTCGGCCCGAGCTACGAACGATATTTTTCATCACACTACACAATTCAATAAATTCTAAACAAGTGAAAACATTACTTTTTCGTTCATAACAAACAAAACATAACATCAACAACTAACCTAGCGAGATGTACTGCTTGAGTTTCCGGTTGCTAGGCAACCAATTCATTTCATAGTTGCAGTCACATGTTTTTGTGATACAACGTGTTGATGTGAGTGTTTTTATGTAAGGTCTAGGCCAGCTGATTTTGCAGGCCTAGGCCGGAAAATTTTGCCGGCCTAGGCCGGCAAAACAGGTGTTTCGACGGTAGAAACGAGGGTCGAAAACAGGTGATATCGATGTAGTGTGATGAAATAGTATATTTCGTCACAAGGGCCGAAAGTGGCGTTTTGCCGGCCCCGAGATCGTGTTTCAAGTTCGAGACGAAGTCGAGAACTTGAAACGATCGAGGGTTGGCAAAACGCTTTCGGCCCGAGTTACGAACGATATTTTCATCACACTACACAACTCAATAAATTCTAAACAAGTGAAAACATTACTTTTTCGTTCATATCAAACAAAACATAACATCAACTAACCTAGCGAGATGTACTGCTTGAGTTTCCGGTTGCTAGGCAACCAATTCATTTCATTGTGGAGTCACATGTTTTTGTGATACAACGCAAGGCAATTAGAATCGCCTTGATACAACGTATTGTTTTTATGTAAGGTCTAGGCCAGCTGATTTTGCAGGAGTAGGCCGGAAAATTTTGCCGGCCTAGGCCGGCAAAACAGGTGTTTCGACGGTAGAAACGAGGGTCGAAAACAGGTGATATCGATGTAGTGTGATGAAAATTCATTTAAGGTCAATGGAGTCGGGAATTTATACGTTATAACTTCATTCAAGGACTAATAAATTATTTGATTTTACAGTAAAAATTTATTATTATCGTTGGTTGCCGATCTTGAACAGAACCGTAACAGTCTTACCTTTGGTAACCAAGTCTCTATTTTTCAATCAAATTTTAATAATAGCAAATTTTTGCCAAATAATAGCCAATAATAATAGCAAATTTTAATAATAGCCAAATCAATGGATGAACCCTATTTTTAACTGCTTTGTATAAAACGGTATGAGAGAGTATACATATACTTACATGATATTTTGGCCGATGCGAAATAAGGGTAGCGATAGTCATAGCAACAATCACTGCCATCTCTATTTTCTAGTAAACTCTCTGCTAGAATTGGCCTTGCTCCAATACGATATACAGCCAATATTAAAGTTATTTGACTTTGATATTTTGCTCTAATAATGCAACAAATTTTGTAAATTTAAAGCCAAACTAAGGATAGGATCTTAAAATATACTGTTTAAGAGGAGTAAAAACCGCAATTATTTGTCTTTTACCCGACCGATTTTAAAATCGATATTTTTAGCAAGAAAAATCGATCTCAGAAAAATATCGTCTTGAAAAAATCGATGTCAAAAAATCGATGTATCGAATGGTAAAAATCGATTTTTCCGAAAAATCGATTTTATTTTGCCATCACTAAATACATTTACTTTCAGCGCAATTTTTTCCAAATATATACAAGTCTATAATTGTACAACACAAGAATAACATCAAATTAAATTTTAGTAAATTTGTTTTTTCCTTTCTTCTAAATTACACAACTAACTTATAAAATTAGCAAAAATAAAAAATCCCCAAGAAATATCCCCTATTTGGAAAACAACCCCCACAACTGGCAACACTGCGTGAACTGTTGTTCGCTAGAATTGAATGTTAAGAACCATTAAGGATTCGATCTTTTCCTACCGTTCATTTTTGTAGGCGCTATCGAGAAATTCAAATGTTCGGTGCTACCGAGAATTTGAAAAATCTAACAACAACTACGTAAAAACGAAATAGTCTACTAGCAACTACGCTTTAGCGACTGCGATATCGTAGGCACTAACGAGAAATTTTAATAATTGTGTAGGCGCTAATCAAATATTTAAATTTTCATTTTTCCCGCCTTTTCGTAGCTGCTATGAGAACATTCAGTTTTAGTTGCTACGTTTAATTTCACTTTGTAGTTGCTACGTGGATAGCTACTATGATACCCCGCCTGGCAAAACATGGATCAGAAGATCAGGACAGGACTCCAAGATCAGCAGCTAATTTGGTGTGGCGTCTGAGTGAGGAGACTCGTCCATTACCTGGCACGTCCACTTATCATGAATATGATGCTCAAGAACTTATGCAAGATCAATCACCAATATATGCACAGATTGCATTGTCCAAAGTTAAATATGCAAAACAATATGAAAATAGCAATCTAAGTCAGGTAATCAACATGCACGTTTTTTGACAAATTTGAAAAAATATGTTACAACAGGCTCAACAAATAGGTACTCTAATGAACCTTTGTCTACCGTCATTAGCAAACTAAAATGAATCATTTGTGTTGAGTAGGACTATGGAACGCTAACGGCTTGGCTAAACATGACCAAGATTTAAAATTATTTACCTTTCAAACAAATTGGATATACTATTCTAATATAAATTATCCAAAACACACTTTACAAACTTAAGTTATTTCAAAACTCCTAACTTTACAACACAATTTCACCAACCATCCTGATAACACTGCTCATTGTGGCACTGCAATTCTAATTAAGAATACTAAAAAAAAACCCTAAATGCCAATTGGAATGCTTACAGGCTACAAATTGTCACCACCGAAGACTGGCATGACCCCTTAACACTATCCTCAGTTTACTTCCTTCCCAAGCATAATATCACTAGTACTAGTGTTTAATTTATTGTTTTTTTTTTTTTTTTTTTTTTTTTTTTTTTTAACACAATTGGTCATTGATTTTTGTCTGTTGGGAATTACAATGCCAAAAATTAAATGTGGGGCTCTAGAATAAATAATCCGCGTGGGCGGCAGCTTGCGAGATATTTGGCAGGTAACATTTTTAAGTCACATTTTTACCGATGAACCAACATATACTTTCCAATGGATCCAAATAAACTCCCTGAACTGTTAAATTTTGTTGTTGTTAAAGGTATTTCAGACAACTATCTGCAAATTGAATCAATCTCGACCTCTCATCAAGATCATTCACCTGTTATTTTAAGTGTATTCACCTCATTCGGATCATTCACCTCCATAACTTTACAAGAGAAACATACTAGTTTATGCAATAAATTTACCGATTGAGGCCACTTTTGACATTTCATTTCTGAAAAGGTTAATCTAAAAATCCCTCTAAAAACTCCTGATATGATATGATATGATTCTGTCGGAACATTCACTCAATTAGTGCAACATTCACCTGGCTTGCGGCACCAAAACAGACAAGTAAAAGCAATGAAATAATAAATTATCCAATTTTTATAAAGAGGAAAATAGCGGAAAAGAGGCGTTTGAGGAGAATTTGACAAAACACAAAAAATCCTGTCGATAAAACTTACTTTAACAGGGCGTCACGGCAACTTTCCGCAATGTTAAAAGAACTAAACATGACTGGTTTAAGGAATTCGCGGAAAACCTTTCTCTAACAGAAGCGACCAACTACTCATTATGGAAAGCTACTAAGAATGTTAAACAACCTAAAACAAACCAATTCCACCCATTTCAAAATCTAACGGCTCCCTGGGCAAAGAGTAACAAGGAAAAGAGTGAAGCTTTTTGTGAATATTTTGAAAATGTCTATAAACCTAATGATAATTGTATTGACATAGGCGACGAACTTGATTAACTTCTCGAAGCCCCATCTCAGATGGACTTGCCACTTCAAGCAGTTTCTCCAAGTTTGGTCAAAACTGTAATTATTAAAGAAATAACAGTGAACCCAAAGAAATCTCCTGGATATGTGACTTAATAACTGGTAGGGCCCTTCAAGAACTTCCTAGAAAAGCCTTTGCGTTATCGACACTAACTTTTAATGCCATTTAAAGCTAGGTTTACACGTGAGAGTTTTTCACTCTCAGAGAGTTTCGTACTCTCAGGAGGTACTCGCAGAGGTGTTTACACAACCAGCAAATTTTCCAATATAGTTAATACCAGACAGTTTAATGCGAGTACTAATAACATCTGTCTGAGATTCTAACGATAGTAACTAATTAACTCTCCGATAGTGAAAAACTCTCACGTGTAAACCTAGCTTAAGGCTATTAGAATACTTAGTCCCGATCCAATGGAAAATCTCCCAAATTGTTGTGATCCAAGATCCAAAAACCTAGAAAACACCCTCACCAAAAGTGTCTTATTATAGACCAATTACTTAGTCTTCTTCCACTACTGTCAAAGGTTTTTGAGAAAATTCTTTTGAAACATCTACTTCCTGTTATAGAGGATCGACAAATTATTCCTAGTCACCAATTTGGATTTAGGCGGCAACACTCTACAATCGAGCAAATCCACAACAAGTGGCAAGTGGGCAAGTCGAGTTTGGTCGAGCGTAGCCAATATAATTAAACAAGACCTTGAAAATAAGCGATACTGCACAGCGGCATTCGTGGACGTAAGTCAATAAGCCTTTGATAACGTTTGCCATAAAAGACTGCTGTATAAAATCAAAAACAACCTTCCACATACGTTTTACAATACATTCAATCTTACCTAAGTAGCAGAGTTTTCCAAATAAAACACTAAGAGACTTTCCCTCGGACTTCCACAGTATACAATCGGGAGTGCCCCAAGGGAGCGTATCAGGACCTGTCATGTACTGTACATAGCAGATATACCGACAAACTGCGAATCTGAAATTGCCACCTTTGCAGATGACACACTGTTATGGTTTCCCATCATGACAATGTAGCTGTCTCGGTGATCCTCCAATGAACCTTCAATTGTTTGTCGGATTTGGCTGAAAAGATAGTACATGCATAAAAGTAAATGAAGGAAAGTCAGCCCATGTTATATTTACTCTTAAACCCGGCATCTGCCCTCCTGTTTCCTTGAATAATGTTCGTCTTCCTCAGCTAACAGAATTAAAATATCTCGGCATGTATTTAGATTGTAAACTTACACGAAAATCTCACATATGGAACAAACGGTTAAATTTAAACCTAAATTTATAGAAAACTATCCTGGCTTCTCAACAAAAATTCTAAATTATCAACACAGAACAAAACTCTACTGTTGTACAAAGTAATTTAAAAACCTATTTGGACTTATGGAATTCAACTCTTGGGAACGTCAGCCAATTCAAACACTCAAATCATTCAACGTTTCGAATCAAAAGTTCTACGGGTTATTCTTCAAGCGCCCTGGTTTGTCAGTAATGCTACTCTTTATACACATCTATCCCTTTAGTTGTTACAGAAAGAACGCTTTCGTAAAAAAATACTTATCAAAATTGGACCATCACCCAAATCACCTTCCCCTCAACCTCTTGGACAACAGCAATCATATCTACAGATTGAAACACCACAACCATTGACTTTGGATAGTTCAGGCTCTAAACAGGTTGAGCATGCACTAAGAGTCTAACAAAATTTGACTTTGGATTATTGTTGAGGACATTTAGTAGATGTAAAATATCGATGTTACCACATTTCCAGAGTGGGCACAACACGGGGGACGCCCCCTAGAGGAAGTTGTAGAGGGGAACTGTATTGGCCTATCGCATGTTGTACATCATTTAAAGGTCTTTGAATGTAGATTCAAATGCCACGAACCCCATCTCTTAAAGTCGAATACAACAGAAGTTATTGCATTTTGAAATTTCGATAATCTGCTTTTATGCAAAGTTGGACTGCCTGCCATTTTTGGCTCAAACGTTCATTTGAGGTCGATTTGGCGACATTGTTTTCAAATAATTGTTTTTTAACTGGCTGGGTAGCTGAGTGGTTATAGTGCTCACCTTTGAATCCAAAGGTTGCCGGTTCGATCCTGAGGAAAGTTTGTAGCTTTTTTAAGGATCGATTCTGGACCCAGTTGCCATTTGTCATTGGGCTATTAATTAATGATGCTTTCTAACAACTGGTCGATGTTAGATAGTAACAAGACTGGGGTTTGGACCGTTCCCCGTCAAAACGTTAAAAAATGTCAATGGCGTAGATAGACACAAAACAAATCTATTAAAAATCTATCTATCTCCTCTTTATAAAGATCCTGAAATTGAAGTTAAATGTTTTATTTTAAGTCTTCATTAGCCGTCTACGATTGCTGTCCGAAATATTAAAATATTAAATGATTTGGGACAGTCCATGAATTTTTGTGTGAAATATATAACGTAAGCTTTAGAACCATGTTTAACAGGAAGCAATGCCACAAAGCCGACCTCAAATGAACTACAGACTCAGAAATGGCAGGCAGTCAAACTTTGCATAAAAGCATTTTGCCGAAATTTCAAAACGTAATAACTCGCGCTGTATTTGACCTTTAGAGACCGGGTTTTTATCTTTGAATCTACATTAAAAGACCTTTAAAATTATGTATAATATGACATAGGCCAATACAGTTCCCTCTACGACTAGGGGGCGTCCCCGTGTTGTACCCACACCGGAAATGTGGCAACATCGATTTTTTACATCTACTAAATGGCCTCAACAATAATCCAAAGTCAAATTTTGTTAGACTTTCAGTGCATGCTCAACCTGTTCAGAGCCTGGACTATTTTTTTATGTTAGATTTGTTTCTGTTCAAATTCTAACTCATGTTTTTTAAAGCCATACAGATTTGCCTTATTTGCAGTAAATAAGAAACTAGATTTGTCACTGGACAAATACTTGCTCATGTGAATATTCTTTTTATCATTTTTACTTATTCTTCTATGTATTTTGAACAGATTGTAAAATAAAGTTTGACAAAAAAATGTTTTTAGCGAATTTTCCTGGGAATATGCTAAGACGATAGTAGCCAGGGTAAGACCTAAGCCCGGGACCATGTTACGTTTTCATTTTGAGGTCCCCAGAAGCCAAAAACACCGTTCGTTCATTTTCATATATATGTATATGAATATGAATATAGATAGATATATAGATAGATATATAGATAGATATATAGATAGATATATAGATATATATATCTATGTGTCCGTGGTCCTGATAACTTTAGAAGGGAACCTCCGATTTTGATGAAATTTGGTATGAAAGTGTAAGACCAGGTCTATTTTCATGAGTTCGCGAACCAGCATTGTCGGGTTATGGGAACGGGGTTTTATGGGGTTTCAAAGGGGTCAAAAATGGGTTTTTGGCATTTTTGGACCTTAATTTTTAAAATTCATCAATTTTAACTGAAACCATTTAAAATAGCTTAAAAAAACAAACAATTTGGTATTTTGAATTTTTATGTTATCATAACTAGTTACGGGGGGAAAATGTGTTTTCCATGTCATTCTTAAGGGAAATCAAGAAAATCCTATATCTTGCTTATTTATTGACATAACTTAATCAAATTAGGTATGTAGATTATCTAGATAAGTTTTAACTTGTACTTTTTTACAAAACCCATATGGCGGCAAACCTACATACTCGATCTTATGGTGTTTTTATTCGGAAAGTAAATAATCTGAAATTCCATTGGAAATTCGCTGAGTACGCAGGTCTGCTGCGACGGGAGTATTTTTTATAATTACCTCACATTTGCTTTTTTTGTAATGAAACAGATTGTTGTAAATAAAAATTGTGTTAGAAATAGTTATTTGTGCTTCTAGGGACTAAAGTACAATGTTTTCTCCCTGAGAGAGAAAAGTACTTTAGTACCTTGATGCACACAACATTTTTCCTCCACCTAAACGAATAAAATTTAGGCCTAATAGGCCTACCGTAGATAATTTAACTTTACCTTCGTATGATCTCTTGCTTCGTCAAGCTGGATCTGTCACATCAACATAAAAAACACACAAGGTAGGCCATATCAATTTTGAAGAACACGAAAAAAAAATATAATTTAAGCCTAATCAAAAGTTTTACATTTAGGCCAGTTCCTACGTGGGCGACAGATGCGACGCGACGAGAGCGACTGGAGCGACACCAGCGACAAGCTTGCATCGCCAAAACGTTATACATTGTAAATTGTTGTCGCTCCTGTCGCCCACTAAGAACGCTCCAATGCTTATACATTTGTTTGAAATTTTGTCGCTCTCGTCGCGTCGCATCTGTCGCCCACGTAGGAACCGGCCTTATGTTTTGGACTTCTTAGGTTAATAGCCTACCCAAGCAAAATGTAAACAAACACCTACACTGCCACGGCCATCTCTAATACTAGAGATGCTGCTCACCCACTTCTGACTGAATGGTCAGCAGTGGGTGAGCAGCAGCTACAGCTGCTATTAGTCAACAAAGAGTAACGAAACAAATACAAGTAACAGCTGACTGTGGCTCATGTTCTTTTTAATCTCTCCTTTAATGTTATTCTTATGTAACTAACTTTAGCCCCGTGGTACGAAAAAACTCGAGTTTTCCCTAGGTAGAAAGATTAAGTATTCAAGTCACATGGGATAGAAATTAGTACTTTACTACTCTATTCCAAGGAGTAAAATACGGCTTTAGATAGTAGGTGGAGGAAAAAGTCATTTGAGTGAGTAAGAAAGAGTAAATATGGCGAGAATTTCATAACATATAGAGTGGATAAACAATGTTAAAATTTGGAAACGCTGAATTTAGAAGAACGTCTGCTAGGAGCGCTACTTACTGGCAATCAATATAAAACAATCGAAGGTCTTCAACAATCGATGGCTTGATTCGATTCGATTCCTCACTTGTGTTCAATGGTGACGATAGTCCATCGATTTTATGCGATATGTAGTCTATCCAATAGACCGAATGAACACAGCTGTTCCAACAATCGATAGTCTCCTCAAGACAGGTCTGAGACCTGTATTGCCAGTGGCAAGCGTTTCCTTTATCCACATTACTTGTCCAATTCACAAGTTATGAAATACGTCGCCGTCGCCATAAAAAGGGGGAAGAATAATAAAAGAATCAGTGCTGCCAGATTGAGGGTAATTACCCGAAAAGAGGGTATTTTTATGGTCTGGGGGTATTTTTGAGGGTATTTCGTTATAGGGGGTATTTTGAGGGTAACAATTCACAGCATATATATTAAAAAATTTGTAGTATGATGAACAAGAATAATTTGTTATAATGGTAGTTTTTTACAATAAATAATTGATTTTTTTACACTTCTGGTAAAACTATTACCCGTAATGTCTTAATTCTACAACAGTGCTAACAACATAGCATTTATCTTTTTTTTTGGTTGTCCATGGTTAATCTTGGTTAATTGTGGTTTAATAATGGTTTATTAAACTAACCATAATATTATTCACTTTGACATTTTGAGGAAATTTTTAATTATATATGTTATTTTTTCACTAACGATTTAATTTAAGTTTTTAAAGAAACTTTTTGGTGAGCTGGTTTAATGAATATTTACATATTTTTGCATGAAATTTGTCATACTTATTTGGCCTTCTTTGATCCTTCGATTAAATATTTTTTTCTGAAGATATCTATATGGCATTATGATGAAAATGAATACAGAGGGCAAAGGTAAAATATTAAATTGATCCCAAGAAGAGATATTAGTTTGATAATAATATTACAGTCTTCATGACTCTAATCACAGATTAAAGTATTATAAATATTGGTGCTCGGCGACCATTATGTAGTCCAAGTGTTTTCGCTCAGTGATTACAGACCCAAAACCTATTCCCCTGCCTGAGGGTATTTGAGGGTATTTTTCACATCGACGGAGGGTAATTTTACCGAAGGCATCTGGCACTGGCAGCACTGAAAAGAATATTACAGGTTACGGTTACATGCGGTTACTTAAGTGTAGTTAGTAGCATCTCGTCGTAAAAATTACTTGTGATATATTATGGATTCCCTAGGAAGTTTAGGATCCTTAACAAATGCACAGAAAGATGAGTTAATGGACCAAGTTAAACAACAAATTGCCGTGGCAAACGCTCAAGAACTATTAACTGTGAGTGTAAAATATAGGCCTAACCTCTAAGATAAGATACAATAAATTATTATCACTGAATGACCCATTACAATTTTACAAATAATTTAAGTTTTAGACCTTATAAACAGTTAGGGTTGTATGGTTTTGAAAGTTTAGGTTAATTTGTTGGTGAAGCGTACAAAAGTTTTTATAATATCTGAAGACCAGCTGGACTGTCTTACTCCAAGGTATTGTCCTGTTTTTTTTTTTCTGTGTAACTACATGTTTGCTAGGCCTACTAAACAATAATAATATAGAAGCCCTACCTATATAGAAGTTTTCATCAGTTAAGTAGCTTTTTTCTGTGCACAATCACATTTGTTTTTTTGGAGCGGCGAAACTTCGTTATCCGTCTCCACCGTTATTATCGATGTGGAAATTTCGATATTAATTGAGCGATGAAAACAATCGAATCAACAACGATACTGAGAAAAGATATGTATCATAATAATAATCTAACCTAACAGTGTAACCGTAAACCTCCGTCACTTTAATTGACAGCGATGTTTATAACAACAAAATCAATGGTGTTTGGAAACATTTAAAATGCATATTCCCTCAATACAATAGCAAAAACAAAAAAAATTATCTTTCTGATTTGTATTTGGCAGTATTTGTGTGGCGCCATTTTAGATCTAACGAAGTCTGCTTCTTCTCAACATTCGAATTTAGATACAGCTACACAACAAACTTGGTTAGTTTATTTTGTGTTGTTCTTTGTTACAGGTTACATTAGATACAATTTTTCCTTTTTTCAGTTACTTGTTTGAATATATACGGTATTTGTTTTATTGTCAAAAGGTTTATTTCATTATATTAGAACGAGAAACTAAATCAGGTGATAAAAACGTCGTATCGTGTAATTGTATCATTGATATAATAGCAATATTATCGCAATATCGAAATTTCCACATCGATAATAACGGTGGAGACGGATAACGAAGTTTCGCCTTTTGGAGCTAGCGAGGAAGCACAGAAAATACCCTTCCCATCCGAGTGATTAGCAACATTTTTTATCATAACTTAGGGGTCATCCACAAATTACGTCATCTAAAAATAGGGGGGGAGGGTCCAGATTGAAAATGACGGTAAGGTGATATGCAAGGGGGGGGGGTCGGCTTTGATATGACGTCATTTTAAATATTATGTTTTCTTTCAAATTTTAACAGTAAAACAATCATAAATTCTAACACAACTCAACTATTATAAAATAATTTTCTATAAAATACATTAGACTATTTTAAGGCGTTGTTTTATAGTTTATTTTTCCATTAAAAAAGTCATTTTGGCTTTATTTCTGAATGTAAATTCAAAAATCAAATCAAAATAAAAAATCAAAATCAACTTTATTTGCACATAACATTTACATGATTACAATGTAACCTTAAAAATAGGTGCATCGTCAGTACTTAACATTACAGATAAACATACTTACAATGATTGATTAACAAACAGTAAAACTTCAGTCAAGATGGCGTCTACTTAAAGAGTCCCAGTAACTTATTCATTAAATTCAGAAACTTTGTACATGGATAGATTTAACAAAAAATGTTTTAAAAATTCCTTAAACTTATTTAGATTAAGAGTCATCTTCACCCCTGAGCCAGTAACCCATTGTTGTGCAGTCGGCAATGTTAATCATACGGCTTTTAATGCAAAACATGGTATAGCATTCCCCTGTTTCGGACGCCGTTTTTCAACCGAATTTCTTTAAACTTGGTAAGTGTTTAGTTGAAAAGTTATACTATGTCGCTCATACCTTGGAAGTTTGAAAATTTAACAAATATTACTCTTTGAGACGTCCCAAAGTAACTCAATTTTCCTTAGTAATATTTGTTAATATTTAGTTAAATTTTCAAAATTCCAAGGTATGAGAGACATAGTATAACTATTCAACTAAACACTTACCAATTTTAAAGAAATTCGGTTGAAAAACGGCGTCCGAAACAGGGGAATGCTATACCATGTTTTGCATCAAAAGCCGTATGATTAACATTGCCGACTGCGCAACAATGGGTTACTGGCCCAGGGGTGAAGATGACTCTTAAGATTCTTTACATGTTCAGGCAGTCTGTTAAACATTTTTTACCAACCTCTAAAGTTGAATTTATAGTTCTATGGAAATTACATTGTTTGATTCTTAGATGAGTGCTTTGTCTTGTTGAATAACTATGAACTGCACTATTGGTTTGAAACTGATCTAAATTAACTTTAATATAAACTAAACATTCTAATGCATACAATGATGGAACAGTCAGTATTTTAAGTTTCCTAAAAAGGGGTTTACAATGAGATCTACGGTTAACATTTAACATTAGTCTTAATGCTCTCTTCTGTTTCAGATTTGATTGGTTAATTATTTTGGTTTATCATGTAGCGTTTAAAAAGCATTATTTTTACTTAAAACGGAGGTTTGTAAAAAATGACGTCATTTTTCCGATAGGGGGGTTGGGGGGTTAGGCAAATTATGATGGTAGGGTGATTGTAGGGAGGGGGGGGTCCAAAAATGGCCAAAAAGCGATGACGTAATTTATGGACGGCCCCTTACTGCTAAATTAATAAACTTGGATGAGAAATTTAAATTGAATTAGGGCCTAAATTAAAATTTCATTAGGCCCATCTGTTTCTTAGTTGAATTAGGCCTAACTTACTGTAAAGCTTAATTTATGGGTGGAGTACCATGGGGGGGGGGGGCAATGCCCTCCCAACTTAAACAGATAATTATTTCCTTTTAATCCACTTTTATTATAGGGTAGGCCTAGTTGAAAGTATTTCAGTTAGGCCTATTTAGACTTCCAGAACTTGACCTCATACATACAGCAGAACCTCGATAGTTCGACACTTGGTGGACTTAGAGGGTGTCGAACTATCGAAATGTTGAACTATAGGGAGTTTATGGGGAATTTTAATTCTGGGAGGATAAAAATCATGATTTAATTTAGAAAAAACAAAATTTTAATGAAACCATAACTTAATTGAGCTTTAACATTTAACAAACATTCAAATTATTCACTACTTTATTTACATTTTCATCTTTGTCAGTCTCCAACATGGACACTAGCTGTCGTTATTAACATGTTAGCCTAAGTTGTCATGGACCCTGTCGAACGATAAGGAGTGTCGAACTATCGAGGGTTGAACTATCGAGGTTCTACTGTACTCAATCTTATGGTGTTTTTATGGGGAAAGTAAATAATCTGAATTTCCATTGGAAATTCGCTGAGTACGCAGGTCTGCTGAGACGGGGGTATTATATATTGTATTACAAGTTTGATTAAAAATCACCATTTTTACTATTAGGGTTACAAAATTAACTTAAAGGATTTTCTGTTTGAAAGTGTAGATTAAGTATTTGTTCATGATAATATTCCGATAGAACAAATTTCACTACGAGTATTTTCCTACAGTAGAAGCCCTCAAATCTGGCCACCTCGGGACCGGACCACTGGCCGGATTATCCGGCGGTTTATTAAAGGGGTTAAACAGAGACCTGTATTGTATGTGGGTTTGAACAATGAACTATTAGGATGTAGGCTATTTAACAATGAAGGGTATCATACTTGCCCAATCAATACTTTATCAACATTTCAACCATCAGACGTTGTAGCGCCGAAATGACGAGCGGGAACGGACAAGCTTCCGCTGGCTATTAAACTGCGTTTAACAGACAGTAATACTGGTCTTCTGTCAACGAAGGCCCTAACATATTTAAATAGGACAGTAAAAGCGATAGAACCTGTCTAGTGAACTAAATTCCGTGTTACATCGACGATTGGGCTGCGAAACACCCAACCAAAAGATAACGATCAAAGAACAATACAAAACTAACACGTTTTAGAAGATATCCGGAACCGAATAGTCCAAAAATTTTCAATTGAACCTATATATTTTAATGATATAACAGGGGACAAGTTGACTTTTCTGATCTTAAACTTAAATAAGCCATAGGCCTATTTATTATGAATAAAATGCTTTTTTGGGCTTTTAAAAGGCTTATTTATTTTTTGTTTTTTAACTTACAGTTTCGATGGCACTGTGGCCATCTTCATCAGAGTTATGTTAAATTCTTTTAAATGTTTATAAACAATACAGGGTTCTTACGGTCCTTGAAAGTCCTTGAAATTTAACCCCTGGTCTTGAAGGCCTTGAAAAGTACTGAAATTTCATAATTTTTAGTTTGCTCCTTGAAAATTCCTTGAATTTTTCGGGAATGTTAGTATTGATTGTCTCTTCGAGTTCTGTGAAATATTTATATTGCCTTAAATGTTTTAGAATCTTCTACACATATTTTAAAACATATAATATGTAGGTACTGGAGCTGCGTACTAGACCAGTGTTTCCCAACCTTTTTGTGCCCGCGTACCACCTGAGGCTTTTCAATTTTTTGGCGTACCACCCAAACTCATACATACCCCCCCGCTCTCCACAACCTTACAGATACAGTCGGAGAGAGCATTAGACATCATTGCTATAATTTTTCGAAACATGTTTCATTATAGGCCCTTGATTAGTGGGTGGGATAAAAATAAAACACACATTTACAACAACTGAAAAAAGGTATAGGGCCTAATTTAATAGGATAAACATGAATTTTGATCAACAATTTATTTCAAAGCTATACAAATCATAATGTGATTATAAATTAACGTAACGATATAAGTAAACTATGTTTTACAGTTTGAAACTAAAAACTGCTAGTTTGAATATGAAATTGAAATAAATTTTTCCAACTACACTCTTAAGGCGCAAAAAAGTTATTTCGCATTCATACAAAAGTTATTAAAACAATAAAAATATAAAATTTTTATAATCAGTCAAATTTACAGCAAAGAGGTTGTTAATGGAAACTTGCTGTTGTTTCTTGCACTGGAAAGTATCAATATCAGGTGACTAATTAATAATCAGGACAAATTCTACACACATAATTAAATAATTGACTACTAATAATTATATTAAATAATAAATAATAATTAAAAACTATTGACAAATGACTCCCTGGGCTTTACAGAACAAATACACAACACTTGTTCCAGTGTTACCAAGTGATAAAATTAAAATTCTCTGTCGATATGACCAAATAAATTTTCCCTCTCCTTTCATTGTTTCTGCGAAACGTGTCTCGTAACTTGATATAGTAGGCCTACAAGGTAAATACAAAACTTTACTTGAAATTAAAATAATTCAAGGTCAATCAAGTAACTGGACACAAAATCATTAGCCATTAGTAAAGGTGCTCGGAGAAGGAGAGTCTTAACGTAAAATAATGTAATTTTTTAGTTGGTACGAATTTGATTTAGCAATGAAAAGGTGCTATTAGGCCCTACCTATTGGAGTCTTTCAGATTATGTGGAAAAGCATTGTAACGCAGAACTGAGCTGACCAAAACGGCTGTCGGCACCATGATGTTCAAAAACGTGTTTTTTCAACTTTTCGTGTATTTAATTTATTTCTTCCTTTGTCTCTCGCATACCACCTGAAATGCTTTCACGTGCCACCAGTGGGACGCGTACCACCGGTTGAGAAACACTGTACTAGACAACTATAATAGACACCGTGAAATCAACACTAAGGATACGGAAACAAATTTGTATTACAGTACACTCTCGTTCATCGGAACTAACGTGGCGGACAGCCGGTTCGGATGTCAAAAAATTCCGATGAAGCGGAGTCTGTCATGAGTAGTAACAATGAACCTTTAGGAATAAAAACAACGCATGAAACAAAGATCCAAAATCTTTATTCTCATATTCCAGCAGTCAATTGACTTCCACGTAACACAGGTCACGACGCGAGACAGACTGAATGACAGTTTGGGAAGCGTTCGAAGCGGATGTATTGTTCACTTCCTGCCCCCTTCCTCTTTCTATTTTTGTGCGAATACTCCACGGCCTCGTAAATCACATCGATGGGTACAGATTATGGAAAACGCCTGATGACTTTTGATGCAAAATGTGATACTTCACTGTTGTGCGGATAGAAGGAATGGAAATTGAAGGCGCCAAAACGGAAAAATTATTTATTTCGTAAGAAAAAAAATTAATAATGTCCAGATTTTCAGTTCCGATGAAGCGGAGTTCCGATGTCGCCGAGTCTGATGAACGAGAGTGTACTGTACTTTCTTTTGTTGTTGTTGTGTATATTTGGTACTTATTTATTATACATAAGCCACAATTTTTTTAGGTTATTTTTGAACTGAGGTCTTAACAAATCACTTGAAAGAAGACTATTTACTGAACATTGTGTGAAAATTTCACGTTTTAAGTTTAACGGTAAAATAACTCATTAGTTTAATGTGGATGAAAAAGCAATTTAATTATTTAAATTCTTGAGCATTCAAATTTAAACTTGTGTAAGAACCAATGCCCCGAGTTATCCATTTTTGATAGGTCTACTTTTCATTTTTTAAACAACAAAATTGTGACCAATGTATAATCCTACCAATCGATGTAAATATAATTACTTCTCGTGGTCCTTAAAAACTACGGAAGGTCCTTAAAAAGTCCTTGACAAGTCCTTGAATTTTGTTGAGACATGGTTGTAAGAACCCTGACAATAAATTTTTGACATTTAAAATCTAATATAACTTACAATTAAAAAAAAAAACATGTGTAAAACAAACCATTAAAAAATAGATATATATATATATATATATATATATATATATATATATATATATATATATATATATATATATAATAAATGTTTAAAGTAAGGTAACTATTGTATAAGACTATTTTTATCTCTTCAAGATTGGGAGCCAGGTTCTACTAAGTTTGAATCCATTCAAATCCATTGAATCCATTCTAGTAAGTTTAAATGAATTGGATCCAAACTTAGTAGAACCTGGCTCCCAATCTTGAAGAGATCAAAATAGTCTTATACAATAGTTACCTTACTTTTCACATTTACTTTTTTTATGTGGCCTATATATGTTTTATACCTGGTACATATTATATATGGTACATATTTTTTAATGGTTTGTTTTATCACATGTTTTTCTTTTAAATTGTATGTTATATTAGATTTAAAATGTCATTGTTTATAAACATTTAATACCCCCGTCGCAGCAGACCTGCGTACTCAGCGAATTTCCAGAGAATTATTGTTTCAACATCAAAGGACTTTGTGGGTATATTATACAATTTTAATAATCTTTATAAGGAAATATAATTTATTTAATGGCATTATATTTCTGAGTAAATTATTTTTATTTAATAATTTATGTATTAATATTTAAATTGCAATAAACGACTTTTTTAACAGTAATAAAAGTGCATATCCAAAGCTTCCATGCAAAAGGAATGATTTGTTTACAAATAACAAAACATAAACATTTTAAATTTGACAAATGTGCAGAAGACAGCTGATCAGCTGATTAGGAACAGATACCTTATTATCTCCATCTCTCTTGCTCCCATTATACTTTTATTTTCCATAAGAATACCATGGGATGTAGCATGTGGGTTTTTGATCAAATCTTAATTACTCACCACCTAGTTAAGGTTCATACAAATTTTTATTAAGATATGTTGATAAATAAGCGATATGTAACTTTTTAAAGATTTACCCATAAGAATAACACGGGAAACTTAATTTGAATTTTCTCTATAACCAGTTAAACTATTTAAAAGATTCAAAATCCTAAATTGTTTGTTTGTTTGTTTTTTTAAGCTCTTGTAAATGATTTTAGTTAAAATTGATGAATTTTGAAAATTTAGGTCCGAAAATGCCAAAAACCCATTTTTGACCCCTTTGAAACCCCATAAAACCCCGTTCCCATAACCTGACAATGCTGGTTTGCGAACTCATGAAAATAGACCTGGTCATACCAAATTTGATCAAAATAGGAGGTCCGCTTCAAAAGTTATCTGTACCACGGACACACACATATATATATATACACACACACATATATATGAAAATGAACGAACGGTGTTTTTGGCTTCTGGGGACCTCAAAAATGAAAAAGTAAAGTGGTCCCGGGCTTAAGTCTTACCATGGCTACTTCCGTAATAGCGTATTCCCTATAGGGAAATTCGCTAAAAGAATTTAACATAACTCTGATGAAGATGGCCACAGTGCCATCGAAACTGTAAGTTAAAAAACAAAAAATAAATAAGCCTTTTAAAATCCCAAAAAAGCATTTTATTCATAAGTTGACTTTTGTCTATTTTTTATGTAGAAAACACCTGGGGGCTATACATTACATTTCCGGAATACCGCGGCCGGATTTTCCGGCATCCGAATCATCCGAGGCCGGACTAGAGGGCTTCTTACTGTAGTTTGAGAAGTATCAACCCTCTCTCTGCTTAGGAAAATTGCTTTGTAAAACACTATGGTACAGAAGACTGTTAGATTTTTATGGAACTTTTACCACTGTCAACTACTCAAAGTTTCTCAAACTTTGTAGTTTTGTTTTTAGAATCTGATGTAACTTAGTTAAGAATCTAAACAGAGATTTATAAAGGACAAATTTTCGAAGAAGGAAAATAGAAAATTCTTTTTGAGTAGGCTAATACTGTAACATAACTTTATTTTTGAAATTTCTGGTGATAAGTTCCATTTTTAAAACCAACTTCAGCACACAACTACAGTTTTTATTGTATTTTTCTAACAATTGCTGTGCTCTCAAAGCCATAGGCCTTAAGTTTTTTTTCCAAGTTGTTGAAGTTTATTCTATAGGTTTACATCTATAAGTTGTAATCACAACATTCATGTAAACTAACCCTCTTACTTTTTGGAGATGAAATAACCGGTTCTTGTCTAGATTATGATTATTGGTTTGCATCATTTCATTTGTTGGTACTCCTCAAGAATGGATTTGGTGTTAGTCTATATATAAAATTTTATTAAGTTATTTATTGAAGATTATTGCATTTCTGATGTGTAAAATTGTTTTGTAGAGCAAAATATTTATTTATTTATTTTATTTTTTTATTGTAGGCCTAAAGTGTTCCTTTATATTATTTGTATCCAAATGTATATTTATGTCAATGGACCCGTTCACGTTCATCCACCGCAAAAGAGGTTTGTTTACGTTTTGCCAATCACGTGACTAATTCCAGACATTTTATTTGTGGGATTTGTCACGTGATAGGCAAAAACGTAAACAAACCGCATTGTGGTGGATGCTTGTGAACGCCCTCAATAAGTTACAGTTATATACCCAACAATGTGTTTAACCCTTTCTTATGATTCCTAATTAACTTACTCCTGTCTGTGTAGTTATTTGAACTGCAGGAAAGTAAATTTATATCAGCAAAACATTGTTAGTTTAGCCTATTTATTGTAACACGGGAATCTTTAAGTGGGGACATACCATACTTTTCTGTTATTTTATTGCTTGTATTATTTTAAGTCATCTATTTAAGATGAAAATTGCATGAAAAAATTTCCAACAGGTGATTTCATAGTTTGGGTTTAAAAGGTTATTGAAGCAAACCTAAGTTAGACTATTTTTGTTTAAGAGGTAAAAGAGATTAGGCCTATTAAAAATTTATCTTAGTATGTAGGTTGCCAATTGATGTGCAAATTACATGTATAGAAAAGTATTAAAAACTGCACCTTTCTGTTGCTTACTTACCTTTCTAATTACAGTATTTTTATTTCTTTTAGAAAATGACAGAAAAATGTTTCAAAAAGTGTGTTCAACAGCCTGGGACATCTTTAAGCAATTCCGAACAGGTAAGATCTTAAAACATTTCATAATATAGGCCTATCTTATTATTGGATATCTTATTAGTTTACTTGTAGAGTGTCACTATTCCTAATTGGTTGGGATCAAGACTTGTGAGGGGTAGTGAGAAATTCAGAACAAGCGGATTTTATCAATAGGCCTGTCAATGAACAGATAAAGTGAAAATGAAGGATCTTCAATGACTCAATGTTGCAGACATAAGCCTACATGGCAGAATCACTTGTAACTGACAGTGGTGTGATATTTTTCGCAGCAAGGGTTGCATAAGAATCATCCAAACTGGCTGCAAAAATGATTGTCATGTTTGACAAATTCTCAGTTCCACTAAGAGTGTTGACTTTGCAGAATGACAGCCACAATATACTGTGTATAAATTTGGCGAGGATTTGAAGAAACGAAAAGAAAAGAAACTTTCCCAGAAGTTATTCCAATCATTTGCACTAGTTAAAAATTTAATGGGGGGGGGGTATGACTTTTTTGACATGAGACATAAGATATTTATTGGTCTTTTCCCATATTGTACATATGTAATGACATATCGTTAAAACATATTTAACGATACCACAGGTATTTAGTCCATTTGTGTGTGGGAACAAAAAATTTCTGTTTTTAAATTCTAATTATTAATTATATTGAAATACATTAAATTTTATAAGTGACGAGCAAAAGAGACAAATGAAATAACAAACGGTACATGGAAAGAGAAGTAAATTGACTAGAGACCTAGATTTAATATCACAGATGAAATTACATAGAGTTCAATATATTATCAGATAAGTTAGAAAAATCATTGATATGATAAAAAGGATTCTTAACTAAAAAAACTATGTAATCTTTTTTTAAAAACATTAAAATCTAACCTAGTCACAGCCAAAGGAATCTTATTGTATAGCCTAATGCCCATGAGAACATGTCCCGATCTTGTTTTCTCCAACCGTACATGAGGTAGATCTAGCCTTTCCCGATTCCTAGTATTAAAAACATGAATCTAAAATGATATGAAACATCTAAAGATTTAAAAGTATTAAAAAATTTACTTGAGGAAGAACCTTTATACTCCCTTAAAGATTTTTATGAGAAGAAGAAAAAAAGAATCTACATTAAAAAAAAGAAGAAACATCAAAATTTGGAAAATACTGGATAGAATTAGTTTATGAGAACATTGTTATTAAGTTAGAAATTAAGAGTACCTAATGCATGTATACATGTCTGTAAGGTAAATAAAAATTTGAAATTTGAAATCTCATTCCTAAGATTATACGATGACCTTTTTTTAAAAGTAAAAGTTGGAAAATGTACAAATTCAATACTGTCAATATCAAGTCAAAGAAAAGTGGTTTGCAGTGAGCTAAACGATCTGCTTTACATATAATTCTAACAATTTTCTTTTGCAACAAAAGTACATCTTGAATTTTTGGAGAGCACCCATAGAAAATAAGGCCATAGGATGCTATGGATTCAAAAAATGCAAAATAGGCTGATTTTATATATACTAGGGGCACATAGTACATAAGTCGAGAAAAAAGAAATACAACTCTTGACAGTCTTTTTGTGAGGTGCTCAACATGAGGTTCCCAAGTTAACTGCCCATTTAATAAAGCACCTAAAAATCTAACATGATCATTTGAAATTTGAAACTAAACTATCAGGTACATGTATAAGACTAAATAAATATTCCATTATTTGTTTTATCATTATTTAAAAGAAAAGAATTTGCAGCAAAATAATCTGAAAAATTGTTACTAACATTATCAACATCAGATTTTACTAACAATTTTTCAGATTGGTTTGCTGCAAATTCTTTTCTTTTAAATAATGATTTATATAATGACACACGGTATATTGGAAAGTGACTGGTTGTACAGGCCTGCAGCTAATATGCAAAATCATCTTCTTATTTTAGATTAGAGCAGTTTTAATTTTTAGTAATAATTTTAACTTTTTTTCAGAAATGTGTTGCCATGTGTATGGATCGTTATATGGACTCATGGAATGTTGTATCAAGAGCTTATAGTAATAGAATAGAAAGAGAGCGAGCTAGGCAATGATAGTGTTCTTCAAATTCATCTGTAGTGTTACAGAACTGTGTAATAAATTGTAGAGACCGTCTTGCAGAAACGTGTGCATTTACTGCTGGTTTTATGTTATTTTTTAATTCCAGTGGGTGTCAGCACCAATATTCAGCATTTTTCATAGTCCTCTCTCTATATTAATTTTTGTTACTTTAAATTTATTGTTATTAAATTAATGTTGACTGAAGTATAGACGTGTCTTGTGTAATTTTCTACTACAACCTATTAGTTGGTAAATATTTGTTTAATTACCAACTACAATGGATGTATTGACATCTTGCTTTGTGGATTTTTGAATCAAACAAATAATAAGGAAGCTGTTCATGGCCCCTAACTAACTTTCTAAATTGTGAATTTTGTTTATACTCTTGTCAACTCCTGGATGTTGTACTGGGTATCCCACGAAGGTAATGATTTTTTCTTACTTTTTTTATTACTAAGCCTGAGTTCTGTTTGAACTCAGTAGTTTGAATTCAGTATGATCAGTAGAATGTAGAAAGTGTATGATTAACTCGAATGTACTATTTCACACATCTATTTATAATTACTGTTGTTTCGAGTTTGTAACGTGTTCTAAATGCCCGGTATATTAATTAAAATTAGTAACCTGCTCTTCGTCGTACCTTATATCTTGTGTTGCTAAATGTCAAGTCTGGTAAAATGTGAACAAAGCAGAGTCTCGGTTTCTTCACATTGTGGATGTTTCTATATAAATATCCTATTTTTAACGCTTTTAAAATATATATGACACTAACCTTAGTTATAAATTATATGTCAAATGAAAGAACATTACTTTGGCCCATTGCGCTTTTAGGACATTAAATTTATGTCTTTAAATTTCATTTATTATTGATTTACTTCATAGGCCCGTATTATACCAGGACACTGTACTCGGCCAACGTGTGCGGTGTTGGGCCAATACTCTGTCTTCTTAAACTACAATTATGTCGAATAAACTAATGAAAGCTTCTGGTCACTTGGTTATTGATTTTTACACTTTTATTGTAAGTACTATTAGATAGCTAATGCGGGAATCACGGTCCGCTGGATCTAAGATAAATTTCCACATCTTTCATGGGTAAAGAAAATTAAACAATTAACAGAACGTAATCACCCAATAACTATGCAAAGTTTGATAATGGTGCATACAACAAAATTTTATTAACTATTAAGATAGGTACATACTCTTATTTATTATATATTTATATGAGGTCTTTTCTTACTTTTATATAAATAAATAATGAATTTACTATGTCCAAATAATCAATGGAATTACGTGAATGACGTGATACATGTGGGACACTCAACTTACTAGTCACTGCCAGTGGAACTGCAGAGCCTTTTTTCAAGGGGGGTGGGGGATATAGCAGTTGCCAACCTGGGAGTTGGAATCCATATTATTTTCGTTCATTTTTATTTATATATACACCACACACACACACTCACACATATATATGTATTGGAACGATAGGTGTTTTTGGCTAGGGACCTCAAAACAAAAAAGTAACATGGTCCCCCGGGCTTAGGTCTTACCGTGAGTACTACCGTAATAGCGTATTCTTTATACGGAAATTCCCTAAAAATAATGCGTCTCCAATAATATAACGCATCAGTATGGGAATTGGTTTTTCTGTAAGATTAGAAAGCACCATCAGAAACTTCAATTAGGATCATAATAAGTACACAATGTGCATGAATAAAACGAAACGTGTTAATTATGACAGGATGCAACTGGGTTTGCAACCTGCATTACTCTATGCGTCGGAGAGTGTAAAACTGACAATAACAGACAGTTCTCTCTTGTGAGGAAATCAACCAAACAATACGAGCACACACGTTGCACATCAATTACAGATTATATCTTTGCAAACTGAAAAACAAAATGATTTATATATATATATATACTAGTCGCTTTCATTAATACTAATACACTGTCTAGAGTACCTATTGAGGTGGAAACATTGATGCACTGATGCCATGAAACTTAAGTGTTCGTAATGTTCTGTCATTTGACATATAATTTATAACTGGAAGGTTAGTGTAATTAATAATTACTTTAATAGCCTTAAAACAGAAAATTTATATTGTAACATCCATGATGTGAAGAAATTGAGACTGCTTTTTTCACATTTTACCTGGCGTGTCATTTAGCACAACATGATATAAGGCATGGCGAAGAGCAGGTTACTACTTTTACAATCTATGTCCTGGGCATAGAACATGTTACAAACTCGAAACTACAGAAATAATAAATATATGTGTGAAATAGTACATTTGAGTTTATCATACACTTTCTATCTTCTACTGATCATAACTAGGTCTTCAAGATTGTAGCATGCCCTTTCTAACACTTCAAATAAGAATTAATTTTAGGCTTATTAATAAAAAAAAACAATTCCCTTCATGGGATAACCAGTCAGGGCTGCCGAGAGAATTTTTGCGACAGGGGGCAGAGTTCCGGTGTGAGCCCCCCCCCCACCCGGCTTGTCCTATCCGTGACCGCCATTTGGATGTAGGTAGTTATTTTGTATTAATGCACACAATCTGATTCATTCTCTTTAGTGATTCATTAATATTTTATTACAGTGGTATTATTGTAAGGTACAGATAATAAACGTGTTTAGGTATATGGTATATGAAGTATTTGATCAAACCTGCACTTTGGCTGGGTCTTAGAGCCTTTATTGGAGAATTACTGTGCGGTTCTCTGCCTAAGTATTTTGAAATGGCTAAGCTTACAGAGGAAAAATTAAAAATGCAATTTATTTTAAAATGGTTTATTAATTACAACATTTTGTTTACAACTGTATTGAACTTTTAATGAGATAATTTGAAGAAACTACATAAATTTCAATCAAACTCTAAACTTGTTTTTGGGTGTACTATCATACTGATAAGGCGCACCTCAACATCGCGTCTACAGTTGAACTGGTGGCGGGGGCGTGTTGGTGTAGCTCTCCAATGGCGGCACGAGGCGGTGCGTTGTTGCGGCGACTGTTCAACGACACAGAGCTTCAAACCTCGGAGACTCATTCAGTGGTCATAGGCTATATGGCTATAGGCCATCTAGGCCATCTATAGACCATCTAGAAGCTTATTATAGTTTGAAAATTTTAATAGGTCTTCAAAAATACATATATGGTATTACTACATAGCATATGCAGCAGTAAAATTTTGCCACCATAAATAAATTATAAAAAAACCTGATGAAGCCCCCTGTTTTTTTTAGGCCCGGGGCAATCTGCCGCCTGGGCGGCCCTGTACCCAGTATTAAGTTCACATACTAAATTGATCAGACTATGGGAACGGGGTTTTATAGGGTTTCAGGTGGATAAAAATCGTGTTTTGACATTTTTCACCATTATTTTTTTAAGTTTACCGATTTTTTAGCGAATTTCCCATAGGGAATAACCTATTACCGTAGGTCTCATGGTAAGACCTAAACCCGGGACCATGTTACTTTTTCGTTTTTAGGTGCCCAGAGACCAAAAATAATAGTCATTGAAATTTATATATATATATATATATATATATATATATATATATATGTATATATTTATATATATATATATATGTATGTGTCCCTAGGCACGATACCTCTCGTAAAAATGGTCCGATTGACACCAAATTTGGTAGAGATGTGTAATTCTACGTTTATTTGGATGAGTTCGTAAACCAGACATATCGACCTATCGGAAGGGGTAGTTTTGGGGGGTTTTGTACCCCAAAAATGGGTTTTTTTGCATTTTTCATATGTAATTTTTAAAAATTTCAAATTTTTATTTTGACCATTGGATTTAGCTCAAAAAAACACACAACTTAGCATTTTGAAGCTTTGCTCTATCTTTATTGGTTACCGAGATATTACAAAGTCTAAAGACAGTACGTTGTATTTTGAGGCTCCAATGTTAATCTTATGGAGAATAAGGATGTGTTAATATTTCACTTATTAAGCAATTTTTTTGGATGAAACTTGGTATTCAGCTTTATTTGGTTGAGATTCATCCATCTATGGTAAAAAATCTTGGTTTTTGTGCTTATCATGGCAGCAAACCTGCATACTCTTTTCCAAT